>OZ030392.1:11526953-12026953 GCA_964023965.1 Melinopterus prodromus | reverse complement strand
GGATATTAACACTTTCCCAGATTTTATTAGCCCAGTTTTATAAACAACAAAAATATATTGGAGTACCTATGGCGTGGGTCACCCGGTATATAACAAAATTAAGAGGGAATAAGTAATTTTTTAATTAAGTTTTTGACAAACTATAACTTTCTGAATGTATTTTACAATCAAAATATCAAACTATCAATTACCAAAAAGCTCCGTTTTAAAACACACTTGGCAATACCTATACGTTTAAATAACAAAAGTACCATAACAACAATTTGAGGAACCGAACTCCTAGGCGGGCGAATCATTTTAATCATGTAAATCATTATATAATTAAGTACGCAAATTTATTATATTTTTATTTCAGATTTCTTGCCACAGGTGATTCCTTTCGCACAATCGGACACAGTTTTCGCATGGGGATGTCTACTGTAGGTGAAATTGTTCCCGAAGTATGCAACGCAATCTGGCAACGACTTCAGCCGGTATACATGCGTGAACCCACTGCAGATACATGGGAAAATGTTATATCTGGGTTTGAAGAAAAATGGCAATTTCCAAACTGCATAGGCAGCATTGATGGAAAGCACGTCACGATCAAATGTCCGAACAAAACGGGATCAAACCATTATTGCTACCTACATAAATTTTCCATTGTTCTACTTGCCATTGCCGATGCTGATTACAAATTTATTTGCATAGATGTAGGAGCATTTGGGAAAAACAGCGATGGTGGAATATTTGAGATGTCGAATATGGGGCAAAGGTTTTGCAGTGGCACTTTTGACCTTCCACCAAGTAGGCCATTATTACAGCAACATGAAGCGACCCCTTGTGTGCTGGTTGGCGACGAAGCTTTTACACTGTCTCCATACTTGATGCGACCATATCCATATAGACAAGCACGGCATGACAACAGAAAAGAACAATTCAACAAAGGGCTATGTCGTGCGAGACGTGTAGTTGAAAACGCATTTGGTATTCTATCTAACAAATGGAGAATATTTCATAGACCAATTGAAGTTAAAGTTGAGACAACAATTACTTTAGTAAAGGCAGCATGTGTTCTGCATAATTATTTACGCGTAAAAAATACGGATGATGGATTTGTTCATTTAATTGAACCGGGTGAACCTGAAGTGGATAATGGTTTTCAACCACTAGAAGTTGACGCAAGGAGAGCAACAAATTTTGCTTTTGAAATTCGCGAAAGGTTTACAACCTTCTTTAATAGACGATAATTGTGGACAGTGTAGCTATTATAATATTATGAAGTTCATATTATAAATATATATTATGCATATTAAAACAAATATAAAAATAATTATTACTTAGCGTCTGTGTCTAATAAGATTCGTATTCCTCAAATTGGTTATTCTTTTTAACATAGTCTGGATGGTACAATATGTTATATTATTAAATTTTATTATATTATTTTTAATAAGTGGAAATGCTTTGAGGGGGATTAACGATGGTAATAACACAAACTTGTGATTTGTAGAACAAGTTGATGATCATATCAACCTTTTTTTCCTATTAAACGTAAGCACTAATCGACATTTCATTCGTCCACCCTCATAAAATAAAAAAAAAACGTTCGCTTAGTCGTCGATCACTTGGTATAAAAATTACAAAACGTGAACCAAATAGTGCATAGTTTGAAGTACGTGAAAAATGTGTAACTTATTTCGACTATGAAAAACATAAAAAAACACAATTAATAATAATTAGATAATATTACTTACCATCTTCATTCAATTCTGTGCCAATCAATTCCCACGTCTTGTCTTTCTTGCGGTTGTTTTTGTACTCTTTGTGGCTCAAATCAAACAATATGGGATGCTTCCTCACGGTTTCAATTAGATGTTCGATGTTCACCATTTTTGAAAGTATTTTGTACGCCGCGCGAATTCGCGAGAGAACACAGCCTGCAGCGAACTGAAAATTTCCGCTGCGATTTCCTATCCCTCCTAGTAAAAATGTTTCGCACGCGATTCGCGCGTCTTACGATATACGCTCAGAACTGGTTTTGGCCTCGGAACGTTAACAAAAAATCCATGCGGCCGAGCGAAATATACGCTGCATTCGGCGAAATTTGCCGCTCTGATTTGGTCACCTCCATCTGCTGCAATGTAATTTGATTTCGCGCGAATTTCGCTGACGCTACGCGATGCGGAAATCGCTCTAGTGTGGTCGTAACTTAAAGTTCGGATTTTATTTGACGGCTAGCAGGGCGCGCCTCCGTGGTTGGTATTCGAACTAACGGTTTCCCGGCCGAGTTTTCATTGCCGGTGTGCGCGCGTTCGGTACTAGCCGAAACGTCAAAACTATAAATTGCGGTCCTACCGCGTACTTGCGACGAGGTTTGTGTGGCGAAACAATAGGCCTCGGCGCGTCGCAAAAACTAATGGGGATTCCTGGTCGAACGCTGGCAAACTAAACCCATTTAGGTAGAATTGTAATTCTTGTGTATAAAGAGAGACCGGGAAAAGCAGTTTTCGTGAAATGTTAATTATAAATTTAACTGTCTTGCCGAGCGCTTCTCGTTCGAAACGGTTTTAAAACATGCTATAAAATTGTCGTGTTGCGAAAATTGCCGTTTCTATTTATTGTTAGCGTGCGGTCGCAGTTATCTGGTCGTTGTTGTGGTGTACCGGCTATTTTGTAATGTATTAATCAAATATGTTTGTTTTATCGATATTTGTTTGTATGGCAACACCGTATTTGTCTTTTTGATTTTGGTAGAGCTCCTAATTGTCTTTATTTAGCATTAATTTTCTGACGAATCCAGACTTAAACAAATCATCAAATAACGTCTGGTAAAAGTATCGTCAAAATGTAAAAAAGAACATTTTTTGCTAATTTTTAGCAAGCTGAACCTAATCTTTAGAAACCTCTGAATCTATTTGTATATTCCTACTATTTGCTAAAATCTTGTGTGCTAAAAGTGTACGCCAAAAAGTTGGAACCATATGGGAAACTTTTGTATTATTCAATTCTCAGAAAATTTTAATCTTTATAAACGTTTCTGCTTTGCTTAAAACCAAAAATGCAGTTATCAAACTTTAAGTTTTATTAGCCATATACAGGCTGGTTCAGAAAATATGAATTAATGATTAGAGTAAAGGGCAATTATTTTCATTATTACCAACAAATGTTATTTGGAAAAGTTGGTTAGAAGTAAAAATTATATTCAAATTTGAAATCAGAGCCACATATCTTGATTATTTTCTTTAATTTTAACTCCTGTGAAAGATCGTATAATGGCTGATATTAATTCTATTGAACTCTTATTGATGTATTTTTTGAGAATAGTTATTTTTTTACTAGTGATGTTGATACGATTCCTAACAAATTTTGGGAATTGATTTCGGACGTTACGGATTTTCCCGTAACGTCATTTAGATAAAATCCATAATCTCCATGATGTACATGTCATTTTCAACACTCCCCGAACTTGAAATTTTCTTTATAATCTTACTGACTGTTCACTGTTGAATATGTTTGTAGGGATGTCAGTCGTTAAAAATTTATTGTTGCCGCTTCTCTACGTGTCTTATAATTTTCACCAACAATCAAAACAATTTCTATTTTCTCCTATTTGGTTAAATAATGCATTTTGATTAATAATTATAGAAGAGCTGAGTGTAACAACTCAAAACAAACTGTCAAAATAATGAGGTTATATTACACAGTAGAACAATCCATATCCATCTCACATGCTGCCTACGTGATTCTGTTGAACACTGTTCATAAATTAATTGTTAGGGTCTAATTTGTTGTCACTTGTTTTCGGAGCATATTGCAGATAATTATTTATAACTTTTAATAACTAATCAATTGTGATTTACGTATTATGTACATAATGGAAATTATGGATCATATCATAATTTAAACCACCCATGTTACTTACGAACAAATCACCACATTGCATCAAGAAAGTAATAATTTTGTGCTAGTTCTCAAAAATATTAGAAATCTTACCAAAATCACCAGTTAAAGAAAAAAATAACTTTATTCTCAAAAAGTACATCAATCGAATCAATATAAGCCATAATAAACTGTATTACAGGAGTGTACATTTCAAAAAATACGTTGTTTTTTTTATTACAGTTGGCTGTTATTTGAAATTTGAATTTAATTTTTACCCCTAACTTTTCCAAATAAAATTTGTCCGTAATAATGGAAATAAAGGCACTTATATAGTTTCATATGGCAGTTTTTGCTTATTCAATTCTTTATATAGTTACAGCAGCTTATACCGTATCAAAACAAATGAAAATAAATAAAAATACATATGTATCAAGTAATACGAAAACAAAGAAAGAACACAAATGATATCCATCAAAATAGCAAGAAATAAATAACTTGAACTAAAGGTAATAATATGTTGAATAAACAAATAAATTATCAAATAAATTCATATTAAACTTTTTACTTACTTATTTGCTAATAAATGGAAGTCTGAGTAAGACGTGTCGTATGTTGTGACACACATTTACTGTGGTAGGGCATATTCAATTTGGCACAACGTCTGTAACGCCTTTATATCAAGGCGTGGCCAAGATAACTTTATGCAATATATATTTTTGTTCCGCATTGAAAACTGAATAGATTAATGGTGTGCGTCTGTCTGCCCGTTTGCTGTCTTTCTTCCCGTGTACACGACAATTGACGTAATAATAGAGCAATCGATCTGACTGGCAGAATCAGATGAAAAAAAAAATAAAACTTTTAGAAACTTCGACAACGAAAATATTTTGTGAAAATTATGTACTATCTGAAAAGGAAAATAATGGTGCAGTTCTTTTTCTTATGAAAATACTAGTCGCTATTAAAATTCATAGAAGGCAAAGTAGAAACTATTGGGAAAACCATAGAAACAGGGAAAATAAATCGTGTGGAGTATTAAAAAGTCGTATATTACGGAAATCGTTTTTTTCTTTTGTTTTGGTATCAAAGTCGCCGGTTTTAGAGACGCTAAAGGAACGGTTAAGATACCTCACACTACCTACTTAATTCATGTAGCACTGTAAAAGGACAAATGGTAATATAAACTATTTTCTTAATTTTAATCAGTAGGATTTACATTTAACACCTTTTATAAATTAAATATAAAAATAAATTAAATCCTGGAAATTTGCTTCTTATATGTTTCCACTAGCAAATATTTCTTTACTTTGTTTGGAATGCATTTGAATTCGTAATTTAGGTAATTGTTATTAATGGATTATTTCAAATAGGTGTCCATAATAACGCATTTAAGTGCAATGATGACCGGAATTAACAGAAACCAATTTCTTTTATGATTGCATCTTTTTGCATCATGTCCGTACTGTTCAGTTGTAAAAGCAAATACACGCTTTGGCCTACAAACATAGTGTTATGAACTAATATGGTGATGGAAATGTCGCCTTTATTGCACTTTTAACATGCTCACATGCACAAGTAAATATGACATCCCGTCTCTCCAAGGAGAAACTCCGCTCTCAACTTGAGATGGTTTTCTTGTTTGCGTACGTTGGCCTCTTCCGTTTTTTGTTTGATGTATAGTCAATAAAAACGCGTCCTTTGCGCCCTTCGACACCCTCCCTACGTCGCGTTCGCTCGTTTTTCAATATGGAGTACTAAAATTTTTCATGTCGGAAAATTTCACCCCGAAACCCCACCCCCACCCCCCACCTCTCGGGAAAAGTTTTTCCGCTGCGCAAGAGCGAGAGAGATTTTTTTTATCGGGTACGGTCGTCGCGCACTCGAATTTTCTATGCGACTTGCAAGCAAATGGCGGGGAAAAGTTGTCAATAAGAAAGGCAAATACAATTTGGCTGAGTGTGCCCGGCACGAGAGAAGAGATGAACACGCGGCAGTAAAGGGGACATTGATTTTCTAATAAAGCACTTAGCGACTGGTCTTTAGCAATTTATCGACACTCCTTTGGCCGCCTCCAGGAGTTCTCCGCTCCGCATAAGAAGGCTTTTATCTAAAATGACTACCAGTAAAATTTCTAGTTAAAGCGAAGGACTCAGAAGCACGAAGCAATACGATTTGATGGAGGAGTTGCTCTTTTTCAAATATTATAACTCAATAACCATAGATTTATATTTTGTACTTGTAATCAGTACATGCGTCATTGACTGATTACATACTGGTGTAATACTGATTAGTACTAACACCGATCTAAGTCTGATTACAATACACAATGTTTCAATCCTTTATAGTAGCTCTCCAAGGTATTGGGTTGTAGCCGAACTTCCTGGTGTCGACTTATGTTTGTTGTTTAATCGCACGGATTTGTGTCCTATTTGCAAACTGTAAATCTATACAAATCGCTTGGGGATCGGTATCGCTTTAAAGTAGTAGATGACAGAGTGGCCTGAAAATGTAGAGCTGTCACCTCTAGCGCAACCTTCGCCTCCACCATTCTGGCTGCTCGCGGCTTATTGTATTATTCAGTTTATGCCGGCTTCCGCGTGCATCTATTAACGAGCGGCGTGTCGGCACACAAACACGTAACTGATATTACTTGCAAATCCCTGGCCTGCGGACTTCATAAAATGCAACGGCGGAAACTTTATGATGCAGACGTTGCGGTATTATCTCGTCCCGGTTTCGAGTGCACCGTCGACCGACCAACCTACTATACTCGTACGTATAACGTGTGCATGTGTGGACGGCGTGCGGTATTCAGTTACTTCGGGGGCTGAATTCTATACGCCATTATGTGTAACATCTTTTATGGTCCACTTGAGGAAGACGTGTGGCGACGATTTGATTTCAACGTATGCATCAGCAAAACGCTCGGTTAGATTCGGTGAAATTTGTTCGCTTGTAAAATATATCCCTGAGGCATTGTGTGGTCGTATGGAATCTGAATTTTTGAGTGGAATTTTGTAAATCGTGTGACCTGTCTTTTAGAATTCAACCAGAACTGTATTTGAGAACGGTGTTATTAGTTGTGTAACATATTTGAAATGCAGAGAAAGATCTTGAAAGCGCAGTCTGTTCAGTTATGTTAATGAAGTAAGGAATAATTGGTATAAGTAACTATTGTTAATTTTTGTGTTATGCGAAAGTATAGTATTATAAATATAGTATAACCATATGATTTTGTAGTTATTTTACTATATTCTACTACTAAATCTCCCAATGATTAATTATATTTTGTCGATTTTCGACAGAGCAAATTTTAATAGTCTAATAACAATATAACCAACATAAATACCAACATAACACAACTACCACATTCATAAAGATATAGGTAGATTTGTATCATAAAAGGAGTAAATAATGTATAATAATTCTAAAACAATTTTTGTCAAAACAAATATTGCACCAGTCGTCATATATTAGACAAGACGTAAACTAATTAACAGAATCATCTTCTTAGCACTTGGTTTGACAACTTAGTCCTGAAGATGCCTCTTGCAACAGAGCGCGAAACGTCGACTGCTTCAAAGTCCTCAACGCGGTTTCCGCCCGGAAATCAATATATCATTGAATCAGACCGCGAAAGTCTACAATCTAGATAATCAACAGAAGTTAATGGCCCAAATGATTTATTTTTTGTATGACAAAGCTTCAAGGAAACAGCTATCAGCTATTTACTATCTGATAACCGGTATTATAAACACTAAAAATTTTACTAGCAAACTATTTTGTCGCAATAGGATTTGTCTGTTGTGGAAAAACCCCTTCACTAGAAAAATCGCATTCGACATTTAAAACACCGGCCGTTAAACTTATGGACATAAAAATTCTCTAACAGGTGTGCTATAAGCGCACCTACCATTTTTTAGTGTAGCTACTTCCCGCTGCTAGTGTGGATGGTATTGTGGATCGATTATAATTTTATCATTTAGTTTTATCTTTTATTTTTTGTGTTCAAGTTTTTGAGAAAAGAAACATTTCTTTCCGCTTTTTATCACTGAGTTTATCAGAAGTTACATTCAATTTAGAAATTTTATGGGCTTCAGATTCTACGAGAAAAAGCATAACAAAACGACGTACATATTAGGGCGTCCAATCCCGGGAAATATACTAATCCCGGGATTTCGGGATTAAAGATTTTGTAATCGCGGGATCCCGGGATTCATGAGAAAAGCGAAAATGGCCACATCAAAACGCCTCTGATGACAAATCCAGTCAGTAAGAAACGCCTAAAATATATTTTATTGCGTAATATCTTTTACCCCGAAACTTGATCAACGTTTTCAAATTTTACAAGTAGAAAACCAAAATTGACGGTTTAAAAGGTAAAAGGTGTCAAAGTGTATTGACATCAATAATAAACAAAATATATACTCTATTAGATAATAACATAGCAACATAAGAACGGTTGGGCAGTTATTACGTTCCCAATTATCAAAAATGATGCTAAAAACAACCATTTACTATGTTAGAAATTTTGAACGCAAACTGTGTCCGATCTAATTGACCGATGTTGCCAGTTCAAACGGTGTCGGATGGGAAATTGAAAAAAATTGAACATTGCAACCGTTGGTGATAGAAAGGTTTACCCACTACCAAATGGTAGCTCTCGTTGAGTCTATCAAAAATATGTATAGTTTTATATGCCTAGGATTTACCGTTTTCATGTTATGTGGTCCATTTCGCTTATTTTTGTATTATTTGAATAACCGTAATTTCAGCACAACTCGGTAACCAGTAGAGACAGAGACTTTTCCAATGTAAATTTGTAATCAGCGCACCCATTTTAGTAAGATAGCAAAGCTTTCATGTTGGTCCGGGTCATTGTTCTTGAGATAGGTGTGCTACTTCAAAATTATTGTTTAAAATATGTGATTTCTTACAAAATTTTAGCCAGTCGGCAAAAACCCAACTACCTTCTATCAAATTAAGGTTGTTGTTCTTCGTACAATTTATGACGCTGATTACGCCGGTATAATTTGATTTTACTTATTTGGAACGGTTGGGTAGTTATTACGTTCCCAATTATCAAAAATGATGCTAAAAACACCCATTTTACTATGTTAGAAACTTTGAACGCAAACTGTGTCCGACCTAATCGACCGATTTTAACGGTTCAAACGGTGTCGGATGGGAAATTGGCCGAGGAATACATTTCTGAAAACCGCGTTGCTCTAAGATACGCGGTTCGCGAGAAAAGCGGGTTAAACCGCGGAAATTATAGTTTCCCACTTTCTAGCCAAACCGTACACGCTACGGGAAAACCGACCTCACCGTTGAATTCAGCACATCCCAATGCACAAGCATGACTACATTAAAACGCTCTATCTCTCAAAAATTTATAATTGTTTTGTCGTTCTTAATTTAGCACCTTTAGATAGAAAAAAATTGAACATTGAAACCGTTGGTGATAGAAAGGTTTACCCACTACCAAATGGTAGCTCTCGTTGAGTCTATCAAAAATATGTATAGTTTTATATGCCTAAGATTTACCGTTTTCATGTTATGTGGTCCATTTCGGTTATTTTTGTATTATTTGAATAACCGTAATTGCAGCACAACTCGGTAACCAGTAGAGACAGAGACTTTTCCTATGTAAATTTGTAATCAGCGCACCCATTTTAGTAAGATAGCAAAGCTTTCATGTTGGTCCGGGTCATTGTTCTTGAGATAGGTGTGCTACTTCAAAATTATTGTTTAAAATATGTGATTTCTTACAAAATTTTATCCAGTCGGCAAAAACCCAACTACCTTCTATCAAATTAAGGTTGTTGTTCTTAGTACAATTTATGACGCTGATTACGCCGGTATAATTTGATTTTACTTATTTGGAACGGTTGGGTAGTTATTACGTTCCCAATTATCAAAAATGATGCTAAAAACTCCCATTTTACTATGTTAGAAACTTTGAACGCAAACTGTGTCCGACCTAATCGACCGATTTTAACGGTTCAAACGGTGTCGGATGGGAAATTGGCCGAGGAATTCATTTCTGAAAACCGCGTTGCTCTAAGGTGCGCGGTTCGCGAGAAAAACGCGATAAACCGCGGAAATTATAGTTTCCCACTTTCTAGCCAAACCGTACACGCTACGGGAAAACCGACCGCACCGTTGAATTCAGCACATCCCAATGCACAAGCATGACTACATTAAAACGCTCTATCTCTCAAAAAGTTATAATTGTTTTGTCGCTCTAAATTTAGCTCTTTTAGATAGAAAAAAATTGAACATTGCAACCGTTGGTGATAGAAAGGTTTACCCACTGCCAAGTGGTAGCTCTCGTTGAGTCTATCAAAAATATGTATACTTTTATATGCCTAAGATTTACCGTTTTCATGTTATGTGGTCCATTTCGGTTATTTTTGTATTATTTGAATAACCGAAATTTCAGCACAACTCGGTAACCAGTAGAGACAGAGACTTTTCCTATGTAAATTTGTAATCAGCGCACCCGTTTTAGTAAGATAGCAAAGCTTTCATGTTGGTCCGGGTCATTGTTCTTGAGATAGGTGTGCTACTTCAAAATTATTGTTTAAAATATGTGATTTCTTACAAAATTTTAGCCAGTCGGCAAAAACCCAACTACCTTCTATCAAATTAAGGTTGTTGTTCTTAGTACAATTTATGACGCTGATTACGCCGGTATAATTTGATTTTACTTATTTGGAACGGTTGGGTAGTTATTACGTTCCCAATTATCAAAAATGATGCTAAAAACACCCATTTTACTATGTTAGAAACTTTGAACGCAAACTGTGTCCGACCTAATCGACCGATTTTAACGGTTCAAACGGTGTCGGATGGGAAATTGGCCGAGGAATTCATTTCTGAAAACCGAGTTGCTCTAAGGTGCGCGGTTCGCGAGAAAAACGCGATAAACCGCGGAAATTATAGTTTCCCACTTTCTAGCCAAACCGTACACGCTACGGGAAAACCGACCGCACCGTTGAATTCAGCACATCCCAATGCACAAGCATGACTACATTAAAACGCTCTATCTCTCAAAAAGTTATAATTGTTTTGTCGCTCTAAATTTAGCTCTTTTAGATAGAAAAAAATTGAACATTGCAACCGTTGGTGATAGAAAGGTTTACCCACTACCAAATGGTAGCTCTCGTTGAGTCTATCAAAAATATGTATACTTTTATATGCCTAAGATTTACCGTTTTCATGTTATGTGGTCCATTTCGGTTATTTTTGTATTATTTGAATAACCGAAATTTCAGCACAACTCGGTAACCAGTAGAGACAGAGACTTTTCCTATGTACATTTGTAATCAGCGCACCCATTTTAGTAAGATAGCAAAGCTTTCATGTTGGTCCGGGTCATTGTTCTTGAGATAGGTGTGCTACTTCAAAATTATTGTTTAAAGTATGTGATTTCTTACAAAATTTTAGCCAGTCGGCAAAAACCCAACTACCTTCTATCAAATTAAGGTTGTTGTTCTTCGTACAATTTATGACGCTGATTCCGCCGGTATAATTTGATTTTACTTATTTGGAACGGTTGGGTAGTTATTACGTTCCCAATTATGAAAAATGATGCTAAAAACACCCATTTTACTATGTTAGAAACTTTGAACGCAAACTGTGTCCGACCTAATCGACCGATTTTAACGGTTCAAACGGTGTCGGATGGGAAATTGGCCGAGGAATTCATTTCTGAAAATCGCGTTGCTCTAAGGTACGCGGTTCGCGAGAAAAGCGGGTTAAACCGCGGAAATTATAGTTTCCCACTTTCTAGCCAAACCGTACACGCTGCGGGAAAACCGACCTCACCGTTGAATTCAGCACATCCCAATGAACAAGCATGACTACATTAAAACGCTCTATCTCTCAAAAAGTTATAATTGTTTTGTCGTTCTAAATTTAGCACTTTTAGATAGAAAAAAAATGAACATTGCAACCGTTGGTGATAGAAAGGTTTACTCACTGCCAAATGGTAGCTCTCGTTGAGTCTATCAAAAATATGTATACTTTTATATGCCTAAGATTTACCGTTTTCATGTTATTTGGTCCATTTCGCTTATTTTTGTATTATTTGAATAACCGAAATTTCAGCACAACTCGGTAACCAGTAGAGACAGAGACTTTTCCTATGTACATTTGTAATCAGCGCACCCATTTTAGTAAGATAGCAAAGCTTTCATGTTGGTCCGGGTCATTGTTCTTGAGATAGGTGTGCTACTTCAAAATTATTGTTTAAAATATGTGATTTCTTACAAAATTTTAGCCAGTCGGCAAAAACCCAACTACCTTCTATCAAATTAAGGTTGTTGTTCTTCGTACAATTTATGACGCTGATTACGCCGGTATAATTTGATTTTACTTATTTGGAACGGTTGGGTAGTTATTACGTTCCCAATTATGAAAAATGATGCTAAAAACACCCATTTTACTATGTTAGAAACTTTGAACGCAAACTGTGTCCGACCTAATCGACCGATTTTAACGGTTCAAACGGTGTCGGATGGGAAATTGGCCGAGGAATTCATTTCTGAAAATCGCGTTGCTCTAAGGTACGCGGTTCGCGAGAAAAGCGGGTTAAACCGCGGAAATTATAGTTTCCCACTTTCTAGCCAAACCGTACACGCTGCGGGAAAACCGACCTCACCGTTGAATTCAGCACATCCCAATGAACAAGCATGACTACATTAAAACGCTCTATCTCTCAAAAAGTTATAATTGTTTTGTCGTTCTAAATTTAGCACTTTTAGATAGAAAAAAAATGAACATTGCAACCGTTGGTGATAGAAAGGTTTACTCACTGCCAAATGGTAGCTCTCGTTGAGTCTATCAAAAATATGTATACTTTTATATGCCTAAGATTTACCGTTTTCATGTTATTTGGTCCATTTCGCTTATTTTTGTATTATTTGAATAACCGTAATTTCAGCACAACTCGGTAACCAGTAGAGACCGAGACTTTTGCTATGTAAATTTGTAATCAGCGCACCCATTTTAGTAAGATAGCAAAGCTTTCATGTTGGTCCGGGTCATTGTTCTTGAGATAGGTGTGCTACTTCAAAATTATTGTTTAAAATATGTGATTTCTTACAAAATTTTATCCAGTCGGCAAAAACCCAACTACCTTCTATCAAATTAAGGTTGTTGTTCTTAGTACAATTTATGACGCTGATTACGCCGGTATAATTTGATTTTACTTATTTGGAACGGTTGGGTAGTTATTACGTTCCCAATTATCAAACATGATGCTAAAAACACCCATTTTACTATGTTAGAAACTTTGAACGCAAACTGTGTCCGACCTAATCGACCGATTTTAACGGTTCAAACGGTGTCGGATGGGAAATTGGCCGAGGAATTCATTTCTGAAAACCGCGTTGCTCTAAGGTGCGCGGTTCGCGAGAAAAACGCGATAAACCGCGGAAATTATAGTTTCCCACTTTCTAGCCAAACCGTACACGCTACGGGAAAACCGACCGCACCGTTGAATTCAGCACATCCCAATGCACAAGCATGACTACATTAAAACGCTCTATCTCTCAAAAAGTTATAATTGTTTTGTCGCTCTAAATTTAGCTCTTTTAGATAGAAAAAAATTGAACATTGCAACCGTTGGTGATAGAAAGGTTTACCCACTGCCAAGTGGTAGCTCTCGTTGAGTCTATCAAAAATATGTATACTTTTATATGCCTAAGATTTACCGTTTTCATGTTATGTGGTCCATTTCGGTTATTTTTGTATTATTTGAATAACCGAAATTTCAGCACAACTCGGTAACCAGTAGAGACAGAGACTTTTGCTATGTAAATTTGTAATCAGCGCACCCATTTTAGTAAGATAGCAAAGCTTTCATGTTGGTCCGGGTCATTGTTCTTGAGATAGGTGTGCTACTTCAAAATTATTGTTTAAAATATGTGATTTCTTACAAAATTTTATCCAGTCGGCAAAAACCCAACTACCTTCTATCAAATTAAGGTTGTTGTTCTTAGTACAATTTATGACGCTGATTACGCCGGTATAATTTGATTTTACTTATTTGGAACGGTTGGGTAGTTATTACGTTCCCAATTATCAAAAATGATGCTAAAAACACCCATTTTACTATGTTAGAAACTTTGAACGCAAACTGTGTCCGACCTAATCGACCGATTTTAACGGTTCAAACGGTGTCGGATGGGAAATTGGCCGAGGAATTCATTTCTGAAAACCGCGTTGCTCTAAGGTGCGCGGTTCGCGAGAAAAACGAGATAAACCGCGGAAATTATAGTTTCCCACTTTCTAGCCAAGCCGTACACGCTACGGGAAAACCGACCGCACCGTTGAATTCAGCACATCCCAATGCACAAGCATGACTACATTAAAACGCTCTATCTCTCAAAAAGTTATAATTGTTTTGTCGCTCTAAATTTAGCTCTTTTAGATAGAAAAAAATTGAACATTGCAACCGTTGGTGATAGAAAGGTTTACCCACTACCAAATGGTAGCTCTCGTTGAGTCTATCAAAAATATGTATACTTTTATATGCCTAAGATTTACCGTTTTCATGTTATGTGGTCCATTTCGGTTATTTTTGTATTATTTGAATAACCGAAATTTCAGCACAACTCGGTAACCAGTAGAGACAGAGACTTTTCCTATGTACATTTGTAATCAGCGCACCCATTTTAGTAAGATAGCAGAGCTTTCATGTTGGTCCGGGTCATTGTTCTTGAGATAGGTGTGCTACTTCAAAATTATTGTTTAAAATATGTGATTTCTTACAAAATTTTAGCCAGTCGGCAAAAACCCAACTACCTTCTATCAAATTAAGGTTGTTGTTCTTCGTACAATTTATGACGCTGATTCCGCCGGTATAATTTGATTTTACTTATTTGGAACGGTTGGGTAGTTATTACGTTCCCAATTATGAAAAATGATGCTAAAAACACCCATTTTACTATGTTAGAAACTTTGAACGCAAACTGTGTCCGACCTAATCGACCGATTTTAACGGTTCAAACGGTGTCGGATGGGAAATTGGCCGAGGAATTCATTTCTGAAAATCGCGTTGCTCTAAGGTACGCGGTTCGCGAGAAAAGCGGGTTAAACCGCGGAAATTATAGTTTCCCACTTTCTAGCCAAACCGTACACGCTGCGGGAAAACCGACCTCACCGTTGAATTCAGCACATCCCAATGAACAAGCATGACTACATTAAAACGCTCTATCTCTCAAAAAGTTATAATTGTTTTGTCGTTCTAAATTTAGCACTTTTAGATAGAAAAAAAAATGAACATTGCAACCGTTGGTGATAGAAAGGTTTACTCACTGCCAAATGGTAGCTCTCGTTGAGTCTATCAAAAATATGTATACTTTTATATGCCTAAGATTTACCGTTTTCATGTTATTTGGTCCATTTCGCTTATTTTTGTATTATTTGAATAACCGTAATTTCAGCACAACTCGGTAACCAGTAGAGACCGAGACTTTTGCTATGTAAATTTGTAATCAGCGCACCCATTTTAGTAAGATAGCAAAGCTTTCATGTTGGTCCGGGTCATTGTTCTTGAGATAGGTGTGCTACTTCAAAATTATTGTTTAAAATATGTGATTTCTTACAAAATTTTATCCAGTCGGCAAAAACCCAACTACCTTCTATCAAATTAAGGTTGTTGTTCTTAGTACAATTTATGACGCTGATTACGCCGGTATAATTTGATTTTACTTATTTGGAACGGTTGGGTAGTTATTACGTTCCCAATTATCAAACATGATGCTAAAAACACCCATTTTACTATGTTAGAAACTTTGAACGCAAACTGTGTCCGACCTAATCGACCGATTTTAACGGTTCAAACGGTGTCGGATGGGAAATTGGCCGAGGAATTCATTTCTGAAAACCGCGTTGCTCTAAGGTGCGCGGTTCGCGAGAAAAACGCGATAAACCGCGGAAATTATAGTTTCCCACTTTCTAGCCAAACCGTACACGCTACGGGAAAACCGACCGCACCGTTGAATTCAGCACATCCCAATGCACAAGCATGACTACATTAAAACGCTCTATCTCTCAAAAAGTTATAATTGTTTTGTCGCTCTAAATTTAGCTCTTTTAGATAGAAAAAAATTGAACATTGCAACCGTTGGTGATAGAAAGGTTTACCCACTGCCAAGTGGTAGCTCTCGTTGAGTCTATCAAAAATATGTATACTTTTATATGCCTAAGATTTACCGTTTTCATGTTATGTGGTCCATTTCGGTTATTTTTGTATTATTTGAATAACCGAAATTTCAGCACAACTCGGTAACCAGTAGAGACAGAGACTTTTCCTATGTAAATTTGTAATCAGCGCACCCATTTTAGTAAGATAGCAAAGCTTTCATGTTGGTCCGGGTCATTGTTCTTGAGATAGGTGTGCTACTTCAAAATTATTGTTTAAAATATGTGATTTCTTACAAAATTTTAGCCAGTCGGCAAAAACCCAACTACCTTCTATCAAATTAAGGTTGTTGTTCTTAGTACAATTTATGACGCTGATTACGCCGGTATAATTTGATTTTACTTATTTGGAACGGTTGGGTAGTTATTACGTTCCCAATTATCAAAAATGATGCTAAAAACACCCATTTTACTATGTTAGAAACTTTGAACGCAAACTGTGTCCGACCTAATCGACCGATTTTAACGGTTCAAACGGTGTCGGATGGGAAATTGGCCGAGGAATTCATTTCTGAAAACCGCGTTGCTCTAAGGTGCGCGGTTCGCGAGAAAAACGAGATAAACCGCGGAAATTATAGTTTCCCACTTTCTAGCCAAGCCGTACACGCTACGGGAAAACCGACCGCACCGTTGAATTCAGCACATCCCAATGCACAAGCATGACTACATTAAAACGCTCTATCTCTCAAAAAGTTATAATTGTTTTGTCGCTCTAAATTTAGCTCTTTTAGATAGAAAAAAATTGAACATTGCAACCGTTGGTGATAGAAAGGTTTACCCACTACCAAATGGTAGCTCTCGTTGAGTCTATCAAAAATATGTATACTTTTATATGCCTAAGATTTACCGTTTTCATGTTATGTGGTCCATTTCGGTTATTTTTGTATTATTTGAATAACCGAAATTTCAGCACAACTCGGTAACCAGTAGAGACAGAGACTTTTCCTATGTACATTTGTAATCAGCGCACCCATTTTAGTAAGATAGCAGAGCTTTCATGTTGGTCCGGGTCATTGTTCTTGAGATAGGTGTGCTACTTCAAAATTATTGTTTAAAATATGTGATTTCTTACAAAATTTTAGCCAGTCGGCAAAAACCCAACTACCTTCTATCAAATTAAGGTTGTTGTTCTTCGTACAATTTATGACGCTGATTCCGCCGGTATAATTTGATTTTACTTATTTGGAACGGTTGGGTAGTTATTACGTTCCCAATTATGAAAAATGATGCTAAAAACACCCATTTTACTATGTTAGAAACTTTGAACGCAAACTGTGTCCGACCTAATCGACCGATTTTAACGGTTCAAACGGTGTCGGATGGGAAATTGGCCGAGGAATTCATTTCTGAAAATCGCGTTGCTCTAAGGTACGCGGTTCGCGAGAAAAGCGGGTTAAACCGCGGAAATTATAGTTTCCCACTTTCTAGCCAAACCGTACACGCTGCGGGAAAACCGACCTCACCGTTGAATTCAGCACATCCCAATGAACAAGCATGACTACATTAAAACGCTCTATCTCTCAAAAAGTTATAATTGTTTTGTCGTTCTAAATTTAGCACTTTTAGATAGAAAAAAATTGAACATTGCAACCGTTGGTGATAGAAAGGTTTACTCACTGCCAAATGGTAGCTCTCGTTGAGTCTATCAAAAATATGTATACTTTTATATGCCTAAGATTTACCGTTTTCATGTTATTTGGTCCATTTCGCTTATTTTTGTATTATTTGAATAATCGTAATTTCAGCACAACTCGGTAACCAGTAGAGACAGAGACTTTTCCTATGTAAATTTGTAATCAGCGCACCCATTTTAGTAAGATAGCAAAGCTTTCATGTTGGTCCGGGTCATTGTTCTTGAGATAGGTGTGCTACTTCAAAATTATTGTTTAAAATATGTGATTTCTTACAAAATTTTATCCAGTCGGCAAAAACCCAACTACCTTCTATCAAATTAAGGTTGTTGTTCTTAGTACAATTTATGACGCTGATTACGCCGGTATAATTTGATTTTACTTATTTGGAACGGTTGGGTAGTTATTACGTTCCCAATTATCAAACATGATGCTAAAAACACCCATTTTACTATGTTAGAAACTTTGAACGCAAACTGTGTCCGACCTAATCGACCGATTTTAACGGTTCAAACGGTGTCGGATGGGAAATTGGCCGAGGAATTCATTTCTGAAAACCGCGTTGCTCTAAGGTGCGCGGTTCGCGAGAAAAACGCGATAAACCGCGGAAATTATAGTTTCCCACGTTCTAGCCAAACCGTACACGCTACGGGAAAACCGACCGCACCGTTGAATTCAGCACATCCCAATGCACAAGCATGACTACATTAAAACGCTCTATCTCTCAAAAAGTTATAATTGTTTTGTCGCTCTAAATTTAGCTCTTTTAGATAGAACAAAATTGAACATTGCAACCGTTGGTGATAGAAAGGTTTACCCACTGCCAAGTGGTAGCTCTCGTTGAGTCTATCAAAAATATGTATACTTTTATATGCCTAAGATTTACCGTTTTCATGTTATGTGGTCCATTTCGGTTATTTTTGTATTATTTGAATAACCGAAATTTCAGCACAACTCGGTAACCAGTAGAGACAGAGACTTTTCCTATGTAAATTTGTAATCAGCGCACCCATTTTAGTAAGATAGCAAAGCTTTCATGTTGGTCCGGGTCATTGTTCTTGAGATAGGTGTGCTACTTCAAAATTATTGTTTAAAATATGTGATTTCTTACAAAATTTTAGCCAGTCGGCAAAAACCCAACTACCTTCTATCAAATTAAGGTTGTTGTTCTTAGTACAATTTATGACGCTGATTACGCCGGTATAATTTGATTTTACTTATTTGGAACGGTTGGGTAGTTATTACGTTCCCAATTATCAAAAATGATGCTAAAAACACCCATTTTACTATGTTAGAAACTTTGAACGCAAACTGTGTCCGACCTAATCGACCGATTTTAACGGTTCAAACGGTGTCGGATGGGAAATTGGCCGAGGAATTCATTTCTGAAAACCGCGTTGCTCTAAGGTGCGCGGTTCGCGAGAAAAACGCGATAAACTGCGGAAATTATAGTTTCCCACTTTCTAGCCAAACCGTACACGCTACGGGAAAACCGACCGCACCGTTGAATTCAGCACATCCCAATGCACAAGCATGACTACATTAAAACGCTCTATCTCTCAAAAAGTTATAATTGTTTTGTCGCTCTAAATTTAGCTCTTTTAGATAGAAAAAAATTGAACATTGCAACCGTTGGTGATAGAAAGGTTTACCCACTACCAAATGGTAGCTCTCGTTGAGTCTATCAAAAATATGTATACTTTTATATGCCTAAGATTTACCGTTTTCATGTTATGTGGTCCATTTCGGTTATTTTTGTATTATTTGAATAACCGAAATTTCAGCACAACTCGGTAACCAGTAGAGACAGAGACTTTTCCTATGTACATTTGTAATCAGCGCACCCATTTTAGTAAGATAGCAAAGCTTTCATGTTGGTCCGGGTCATTGTTCTTGAGATAGGTGTGCTACTTCAAAATTATTGTTTAAAATATGTGATTTCTTACAAAATTTTAGCCAGTCGGCAAAAACCCAACTACCTTCTATCAAATTAAGGTTGTTGTTCTTCGTACAATTTATGACGCTGATTCCGCCGGTATAATTTGATTTTACTTATTTGGAACGGTTGGGTAGTTATTACGTTCCCAATTATGAAAAATGATGCTAAAAACACCCATTTTACTATGTTAGAAACTTTGAACGCAAACTGTGTCCGACCTAATCGACCGATTTTAACGGTTCAAACGGTGTCGGATGGGAAATTGGCCGAGGAATTCATTTCTGAAAACCGCGTTGGTCTAAGGTGCGCGGTTCGCGAGAAAAACGCGATAAACTGCGGAAATTATAGTTTCCCACTTTCTAGCCAAACCGTACACGCTACGGGAAAACCGACCGCACCGTTGAATTCAGCACATCCCAATGCACAAGCATGACTACATTAAAACGCTCTATCTCTCAAAAAGTTATAATTGTTTTGTCGCTCTAAATTTAGCTCTTTTAGATAGAAAAAAATTGAACATTGCAACCGTTGGTGATAGAAAGGTTTACCCACTACCAAATGGTAGCTCTCGTTGAGTCTATCAAAAATATGTATACTTTTATATGCCTAAGATTTACCGTTTTCATGTTATGTGGTCCATTTCGGTTATTTTTGTATTATTTGAATAACCGAAATTTCAGCACAACTCGGTAACCAGTAGAGACAGAGACTTTTCCTATGTACATTTGTAATCAGCGCACCCATTTTAGTAAGATAGCAAAGCTTTCATGTTGGTCCGGGTCATTGTTCTTGAGATAGGTGTGCTACTTCAAAATTATTGTTTAAAATATGTGATTTCTTACAAAATTTTAGCCAGTCGGCAAAAACCCAACTACCTTCTATCAAATTAAGGTTGTTGTTCTTCGTACAATTTATGACGCTGATTCCGCCGGTATAATTTGATTTTACTTATTTGGAACGGTTGGGTAGTTATTACGTTCCCAATTATGAAAAATGATGCTAAAAACACCCATTTTACTATGTTAGAAACTTTGAACGCAAACTGTGTCCGACCTAATCGACCGATTTTAACGGTTCAAACGGTGTCGGATGGGAAATTGGCCGAGGAATTCATTTCTGAAAATCGCGTTGCTCTAAGGTACGCGGTTCGCGAGAAAAGCGGGTTAAACCGCGGAAATTATAGTTTCCCACTTTCTAGCCAAACCGTACACGCTGCGGGAAAACCGACCTCACCGTTGAATTCAGCACATCCCAATGAACAGGCATGACTACATTAAAACGCTCTATCTCTCAAAAAGTTATAATTGTTTTGTCGTTCTAAATTTAGCACTTTTAGATAGAAAAAAAAATGAACATTGCAACCGTTGGTGATAGAAAGGTTTACTCACTGCCAAATGGTAGCTCTCGTTGAGTCTATCAAAAATATGTATACTTTTATATGCCTAAGATTTACCGTTTTCATGTTATTTGGTCCATTTCGCTTATTTTTGTATTATTTGAATAACCGTAATTTCAGCACAACTCGGTAACCAGTAGAGACCGAGACTTTTGCTATGTAAATTTGTAATCAGCGCACCCATTTTAGTAAGATAGCAAAGCTTTCATGTTGGTCCGGGTCATTGTTCTTGAGATAGGTGTGCTACTTCAAAATTATTGTTTAAAATATGTGATTTCTTACAAAATTTTATCCAGTCGGCAAAAACCCAACTACCTTCTATCAAATTAAGGTTGTTGTTCTTAGTACAATTTATGACGCTGATTACGCCGGTATAATTTGATTTTACTTATTTGGAACGGTTGGGTAGTTATTACGTTCCCAATTATCAAAAATGATGCTAAAAACACCCATTTTACTATGTTAGAAACTTTGAACGCAAACTGTGTCCGACCTAATCGACCGATTTTAACGGTTCAAACGGTGTCGGATGGGAAATTGGCCGAGGAATTCATTTCTGAAAACCGCGTTGCTCTAAGGTGCGCGGTTCGCGAGAAAAACGCGATAAACCGCGGAAATTATAGTTTCCCACTTTCTAGCCAAACCGTACACGCTACGGGAAAACCGACCGCACCGTTGAATTCAGCACATCCCAATGCACAAGCATGACTACATTAAAACGCTCTATCTCTCAAAAAGTTATAATTGTTTTGTCGCTCTAAATTTAGCTCTTTTAGATAGAAAAAAATTGAACATTGCAACCGTTGGTGATAGAAAGGTTTACCCACTGCCAAGTGGTAGCTCTCGTTGAGTCTATCAAAAATATGTATACTTTTATATGCCTAAGATTTACCGTTTTCATGTTATGTGGTCCATTTCGGTTATTTTTGTATTATTTGAATAACCGAAATTTCAGCACAACTCGGTAACCAGTAGAGACAGAGACTTTTCCTATGTAAATTTGTAATCAGCGCACCCATTTTAGTAAGATAGCAAAGCTTTCATGTTGGTCCGGGTCATTGTTCTTGAGATAGGTGTGCTACTTCAAAATTATTGTTTAAAATATGTGATTTCTTACAAAATTTTAGCCAGTCGGCAAAAACCCAACTACCTTCTATCAAATTAAGGTTGTTGTTCTTAGTACAATTTATGACGCTGATTACGCCGGTATAATTTGATTTTACTTATTTGGAACGGTTGGGTAGTTATTACGTTCCCAATTATCAAAAATGATGCTAAAAACACCCATTTTACTATGTTAGAAACTTTGAACGCAAACTGTGTCCGACCTAATCGACCGATTTTAACGGTTCAAACGGTGTCGGATGGGAAATTGGCCGAGGAATTCATTTCTGAAAACCGCGTTGCTCTAAGGTGCGCGGTTCGCGAGAAAAACGCGATAAACCGCGGAAATTATAGTTTCCCACTTTCTAGCCAAACCGTACACGCTACGGGAAAACCGACCTCACCGTTGAATTCAGCACATCCCAATGCACAAGCATGACTACATTAAAACGCTCTATCTCTCAAAAAGTTATAATTGTTTTATCGTTCTAAATTTAGCACTTTTAGATAGAAAAAAATTGAACATTGCAACCGTTGGTGATAGAAAGGTTTACTCACTGCCAAATGGTAGCTCTCGTTGAGTCTATCAAAAATATGTATACTTTTATATGCCTAAGATTTACCGTTTTCATGTTATTTGGTCCATTTCGCTTATTTTTGTATTATTTGAATAACCGTAATTTCAGCACAACTCGGTAACCAGTAGAGACAGAGACTTTTCCTATGTAAATTTGTAATCAGCGCACCCATTTTAGTAAGATAGCAAAGCTTTCATGTTGGTCCGGTTCATTGTTCTTAAGATAGGTGTGCTACTTCAAAATTATTGTTTAAAATATGTGATTTCTTACAAAATTTTATCCAGTCGGCAAAAACCCAACTACCTTCTATCAAATTAAGGTTGTTGTTCTTAGTACAATTTATGACGCTGATTACGCCGGTATAATTTGATTTTACTTATTTGGAACGGTTGGGTAGTTATTACGTTCCCAATTATCAAAAATGATGCTAAAAACACCCATTTTACTATGTTAGAAACTTTGAACGCAAACTGTGTCCGACCTAATCGACCGATTTTAACGGTTCAAACGGTGTCGGATGGGAAATTGGCCGAGGAATTCATTTCTGAAAACCGCGTTGCTCTAAGGTGCGCGGTTCGCGAGAAAAACGCGATAATCCGCGGAAATTATAGTTTCCCACTTTCTAGCCAAACCGTACACGCTACGGGAAAACCGACCTCACCGTTGATTTCAGCACATCCCAATGCACAAGCATGACTACATTAAAACGCTCTATCTCTCAAAAAGTTATAATTGTTTTGTCGTTCTAAATTTAGCACTTTTAGATAGAAAAAAATTGAACATTGCAACCGTTGGTGATAGAAAGGTTTACCCACTACCAAATGGTAGCTCTCGTTGAGTCTATCAAAAATATGTATACTTTTATATGCCTAAGATTTACCGTTTTCATGTTATGTGGTCCATTTCGGTTATTTTTGTATTATTTGAATAACCGAAATTTCAGCACAACTCGGTAACCAGTAGAGACAGAGACTTTTCCTATGTAAATTTGTAATCAGCGCACCCATTTTAGTAAGATAGCAAAGCTTTCATGTTGGTCCGGGTCATTGTTCTTGAGATAGGTGTGCTACTTCAAAATTATTGTTTAAAATATGATTTCTTACAAAATTTTAGCCAGTCGGCAAAAACCCAACTACCTTCTATCAAATTAAGGTTGTTGTTCTTAGTACAATTTATGACGCTGATTACGCCGGTATAATTTGATTTTACTTATTTGGAACGGTTGGGTAGTTATTACGTTCCCAATTATGAAAAATGATGCTAAAAACACCCATTTTACTATGTTAGAAACTTTGAACGCAAACTGTGTCCGACCTAATCGACCGATTTTAACGGTTCAAACGGTGTCGGATGGGAAATTGGCCGAGGAATTCATTTCTGAAAATCGCGTTGCTCTAAGGTACGCGGTTCGCGAGAAAAGCGGGTTAAACCGCGGAAATTATAATTTCCCACTTTCTAGCCAAACCGTACACGCTACGGGAAAACCGACCTCACCGTTGAATTCAGCACATCCCAATGCACAAGCATGACTACATTAAAACGCTCTATCTCTCAAAAAGTTATAATTGTTTTGTCGCTCTAAATTTAGCTCTTTTAGATAGAAAAAAATTGAACATTGCAACCGTTGGTGATAGAAAGGTTTACCCACTACCAAATGGTAGCTCTCGTTGAGTCTATCAAAAATATGTATACTTTTATATGCCTAAGATTTACCGTTTTCATGTTATTTGGTCCATTTCGCTTATTTTTTTTATTATTTGAATAACCGTAATTTCAGCACAAGTCGGTAACCAGTAGAGACAGAGACTTTTCCTATGTAAATTTGTAATCAGCGCACCCATTTTAGTAAGATAGCAAAGCTTTCATGTTGGTCCGGGTCATTGTTCTTGAGATAGGTGTGCTACTTCAAAATTATTGTTTAAAATATGTGATTTCTTACAAAATTTTAGCCAGTCGGCAAAAACCCAACTACCTTCTATCAAATTAAGGTTGTTGTTCTTAGTACAATTTATGACGCTGATGGCGCCGGTATAATTTGATTTTACTTATTTGGAACGGTTGGGTAGTTATTACGTTCCCAATTATGAAAAATGATGCTAAAAACACCCATTTTACTATGTTAGAAACTTTGAACGCAAACTGTGTCCGACCTAATCGACCGATTTTAACGGTTCAAACGGTGTCGGATGGGAAATTGGCCGAGGAATTCATTTCTGAAAACCGCGTTGCTCTAAGGTGCGCGGTTCGCGAGAAAAACGCGATAAACCGCGGAAATTATAGTTTCCCACTTTCTAGCCAAACCGTACACGCTACGGGAAAACCGACCTCACCGTTGAATTCAGCACATCCCAATGCACAAGCATGACTACATTAAAACGCTCTATCTCTCAAAAAGTTATAATTGTTTTGTCGTTCTAAATTTAGCTCTTTTAGATAGAAAAAAATTGAACATTGCAACCGTTGGTGATAGAAAGGTTTACCCACTACCAAATGGTAGCTCTCGTTGAGTCTATCAAAAATATGTATACTTTTATATGCCTAAGATTTACCGTTTTCATGTTATGTGGTCCATTTCGGTTATTTTTGTATTATTGGAATTCATTTCTGAAAACCGCGTTGCTCTAAGGTGCGCGGTTCGCGAGAAAAACGCGATAATCCGCGGAAATTATAGTTTCCCACTTTCTAGCCAAACCGTACACGCTACGGGAAAACCGACCTCACCGTTGATTTCAGCACATCCCAATGCACAAGCATGACTACATTAAAACGCTCTATCTCTCAAAAAGTTATAATTGTTTTGTTGTTCTAAATTTAGCACTTTTAGATAGAAAAAAAATTGAACATTGCAACCGTTGGTGATAGAAAGGTTTACCCACTACCAAATGGTAGCTCTCGTTGAGTCTATCAAAAATATGTATACTTTTATATGCCTAAGATTTACCGTTTTCATGTTATGTGGTCCATTTCGCTTATTTTTGTATTATTTGAATAACCGTAATTTCAGCACAACTCGGTAACCAGTAGAGACAGAGACTTTTCCTATGTAAATTTGTAATCAGCGCACCCATTTTAGTAAGATAGCAAAGCTTTCATGTTGGTCCGGGTCATTGTTCTTGAGATAGGTGTGCTACTTCAAAATTATTGTTTAAAATATGTGATTTCTTACAAAATTTTAGCCAGTCGGCAAAAACCCAACTACCTTCTATCAAATTAAAGTTGTTGTTCTTAGTACAATTTATGACGCTGATTACGCCGGTATAATTTGATTTTACTTATTTGGAACGGTTGGGTAGTTATTACGTTCCCAATTATGAAAAATGATGCTAAAAACACCCATTTTACTATGTTAGAAACTTTGAACGCAAACTGTGTCCGACGTAATCGACCGATTTTAACGGTTCAAACGGTGTCGGATGGGAAATTGGCCGAGGAATTCATTTCTGAAAACCGCGTTGCTCTAAGGTGCGCGGTTCGCGAGAAAAACGCGATAAACCGCGGAAATTATAGTTTCCCACTTTCTAGCCAAACCGTACACGCTACGGGAGAACCGACCTCACCGTTGAATTCAGCACATCCCAATGCACAAGCATGACTACATTAAAACGCTCTATCTCCCAAAAAGTTATAATTGTTTTGTCGTTCTAAATTTAGCACTTTTAGATAGAAAAAAATTGAACATTGCAACCGTTGGTGATAGAAAGGTTTACCCACTACCAAATGGTAGCTCTCGTTGAGTCTATCAAAAATATGTATACTTTTATATGCCTAAGAATTACCGTTTTCATGTTATGTGGTCCATTTCGCTTATTTTTGTATTATTTGAATAACCGTAATTTCAGCACAACTCGGTAACCAGTAGAGACAGAGACTTTTCCTATGTAAATTTGTAAGATAGCAAAGCTTTCATGTTGGTCCGGGTCATTGTTCTTGAGATAGGTGTGCTACTTCAAAATTATTGTTTAAAATATGTGATTTCTTACAAAATTTTATCCAGTCGGCAAAAACCCAACTACCTTCTATCAAATTAAGGTTGTTGTTCTTAGTACAATTTATGACGCTGATTGCGCCGGTATAATTTGATTTTACTTATTTGGAACGGTTGGGTAGTTATTACGTTCCCAATTATCAAAAATGATGCTAAAAACACCCATTTTACTATGTTAGAAACTTTGAACGCAAACTGTGTCCGACCTAATCGACCGATTTTAACGGTTCAAACGGTGTCGGATGGGAAATTGGCCGAGGAATTCATTTCTGAAAATCGCGTTGCTCTAAGGTACGCGGTTCGCGAGAAAAGCGGGTTAAACCGCGGAAATTATAGTTTCCCACTTTCTAGCCAAACCGTACACGCTACGGGAAAACCGACCTCACCGTTGAATTCAGCACATCCCAATGCACAAGCATGACTACATTAAAACGCTCTATCTCTCAAAAAGTTATAATTGTTTTGTCGTTCTAAATTTAGCACTTTTAGATAGAAAAAAATTGAACATTGCAACCGTTGGTGATAGAAAGGTTTACTCACTGCCAAATGGTAGCTCTCGTTGAGTCTATCAAAAATATGTATACTTTTATATGCCTAAGATTTACCGTTTTCATGTTATTTGGTCCATTTCGCTTATTTTTGTATTATTTGAATAACCGTAATTTCAGCACAACTCGGTAACCAGTAGAGACAGAGACTTTTCCTATGTAAATTTGTAATCAGCGCACCCATTTTAGTAAGATACCAAAGCTTTCATGTTGGTCCGGGTCATTGTTCTTGAGATAGGTGTGCTACTTCAAAATTATTGTTTAAAATATGTGATTTCTTACAAAATTTTATCCAGTCTGCAAAAACCCAACTACCTTCTATCAAATTAAGGTTGTTGTTCTTAGTACAATTTATGACGCTGATTACGCCGGTATAATTTGATTTTACTTATTTGGAACGGTTGGGTAGTTATTACGTTCCCAATTATGAAAAATGATGCTAAAAACACCCATTTTACTATGTTAGAAACTTTGAACGCAAACTGTGTCCGACCTAATCGACCGATTTTAACGGTTCAAACGGTGTCGGATGGGAAATTGGCCGAGGAATTCATTTCTGAAAACCGCGTTGCTCTAAGGTGCGCGGTTCGCGAGAAAAACGCGATAATCCGCGGAAATTATAGTTTCCCACTTTCTAGCCAAACCGTACACGCTACGGGAAAACCGACCTCACCGTTGAATTCAGCACATCCCAATGCACAAGCATGACTACATTAAAACGCTCTATCTCTCAAAAAGTTATAATTGTTTTGTCGTTCTAAATTTAGCACTTTTAGATAGAAAAAAAAATGAACATTGCAACCGTTGGTGATAGAAAGGTTTACTCACTGCCAAATGGTAGCTCTCGTTGAGTCTATCAAAAATATGTATACTTTTATATGCCTAAGATTTACCGTTTTCATGTTATGTGGTCCATTTCGGTTATTTTTGTATTATTTGAATAACCGAAATTTCAGCACAACTCGGTAACCAGTAGAGACAGAGACTTTTCCTATGTAAATTTGTAATCAGCGCACCCATTTTAGTAAGATAGCAAAGCTTTCATGTTGGTCCGGGTCATTGTTCTTGAGATAGGTGTGCTACTTCAAAATTATTGTTTAAAATATGTGATTTCTTACAAAATTTTAGCCAGTCGGCAAAAACCCAACTACCTTCTATCAAATTAAGGTTGTTGTTCTTAGTACAATTTATGACGCTGATTACGCCGGTATAATTTGATTTTACTTATTTGGAACGGTTGGGTAGTTATTACGTTCCCAATTATCAAAAATGATGCTAAAAACACCCATTTTACTATGTTAGAAACTTTGAACGCAAACTGTGTCCGACCTAATCGACCGATTTTAACGGTTCAAACGGTGTCGGATGGGAAATTGGCCGAGGAATTCATTTCTGAAAACCGCGTTGCTCTAAGGTGCGCGGTTCGCGAGAAAAACGCGATAAACCGCGGAAATTATAGTTTCCCACTTTCTAGCCAAACCGTACACGCTACGGGAAAACCGACCGCACCGTTGAATTCAGCACATCCCAATGCACAAGCATGACTACATTAAAACGCTCTATCTCTCAAAAAGTTATAATTGTTTTGTCGCTCTAAATTTAGCTCTTTTAGATAGAAAAAAATTGAACATTGCAACCGTTGGTGATAGAAAGGTTTACCCACTACCAAATGGTAGCTCTCGTTGAGTCTATCAAAAATATGTATACTTTTATATGCCTAAGATTTACCGTTTTCATGTTATGTGGTCCATTTCGGTTATTTTTGTATTATTTGAATAACCGAAATTTCAGCACAACTCGGTAACCAGTAGAGACAGAGACTTTTCCTATGTACATTTGTAATCAGCGCACCCATTTTAGTAAGATAGCAAAGCTTTCATGTTGGTCCGGGTCATTGTTCTTGAGATAGGTGTGCTACTTCAAAATTATTGTTTAAAATATGTGATTTCTTACAAAATTTTAGCCAGTCGGCAAAAACCCAACTACCTTCTATCAAATTAAGGTTGTTGTTCTTCGTACAATTTATGACGCTGATTCCGCCGGTATAATTTGATTTTACTTATTTGGAACGTTTGGGTAGTTATTACGTTCCCAATTATGAAAAATGATGCTAAAAACACCCATTTTACTATGTTAGAAACTTTGAACGCAAACTGTGTCCGACCTAATCGACCGATTTTAACGGTTCAAACGGTGTCGGATGGGAAATTGGCCGAGGAATTCATTTCTGAAAATCGCGTTGCTCTAAGGTACGCGGTTCGCGAGAAAAGCGGGTTAAACCGCGGAAATTATAGTTTCCCACTTTCTAGCCAAACCGTACACGCTGCGGGAAAACCGACCTCACCGTTGAATTCAGCACATCCCAATGAACAAGCATGACTACATTAAAACGCTCTATCTCTCAAAAAGTTATAATTGTTTTGTCGTTCTAAATTTAGCACTTTTAGATAGAAAAAAAAATGAACATTGCAACCGTTGGTGATAGAAAGGTTTACTCACTGCCAAATGGTAGCTCTCGTTGAGTCTATCAAAAATATGTATACTTTTATATGCCTAAGATTTACCGTTTTCATGTTATTTGGTCCATTTCGCTTATTTTTGTATTATTTGAATAACCGTAATTTCAGCACAACTCGGTAACCAGTAGAGACCGAGACTTTTGCTATGTAAATTTGTAATCAGCGCACCCATTTTAGTAAGATAGCAAAGCTTTCATGTTGGTCCGGGTCATTGTTCTTGAGATAGGTGTGCTACTTCAAAATTATTGTTTAAAATATGTGATTTCTTACAAAATTTTATCCAGTCGGCAAAAACCCAACTACCTTCTATCAAATTAAGGTTGTTGTTCTTAGTACAATTTATGACGCTGATTACGCCGGTATAATTTGATTTTACTTATTTGGAACGGTTGGGTAGTTATTACGTTCCCAATTATCAAAAATGATGCTAAAAACACCCATTTTACTATGTTAGAAACTTTGAACGCAAACTGTGTCCGACCTAATCGACCGATTTTAACGGTTCAAACGGTGTCGGATGGGAAATTGGCCGAGGAATTCATTTCTGAAAACCGCGTTGCTCTAAGGTGCGCGGTTCGCGAGAAAAACGCGATAAACCGCGGAAATTATAGTTTCCCACTTTCTAGCCAAACCGTACACGCTACGGGAAAACCGACCTCACCGTTGAATTCAGCACATCCCAATGCACAAGCATGACTACATTAAAACGCTCTATCTCTCAAAAAGTTATAATTGTTTTGTCGTTCTAAATTTAGCACTTTTAGATAGAAAAAAATTGAACATTGCAACCGTTGGTGATAGAAAGGTTTACTCACTGCCAAATGGTAGCTCTCGTTGAGTCTATCAAAAATATGTATACTTTTATATGCCTAAGATTTACCGTTTTCATGTTATTTGGTCCATTTCGCTTATTTTTGTATTATTTGAATAACCGTAATTTCAGCACAACTCGGTAACCAGTAGAGACAGAGACTTTTCCTATGTAAATTTGTAATCAGCGCACCCATTTTAGTAAGATAGCAAAGCTTTCATGTTGGTCCGGTTCATTGTTCTTAAGATAGGTGTGCTACTTCAAAATTATTGTTTAAAATATGTGATTTCTTACAAAATTTTATCCAGTCGGCAAAAACCCAACTACCTTCTATCAAATTAAGGTTGTTGTTCTTAGTACAATTTATGACGCTGATTACGCCGGTATAATTTGATTTTACTTATTTGGAACGGTTGGGTAGTTATTACGTTCCCAATTATCAAAAATGATGCTAAAAACACCCATTTTACTATGTTAGAAACTTTGAACGCAAACTGTGTCCGACCTAATCGACCGATTTTAACGGTTCAAACGGTGTCGGATGGGAAATTGGCCGAGGAATTCATTTCTGAAAACCGCGTTGCTCTAAGGTGCGCGGTTCGCGAGAAAAACGCGATAATCCGCGGAAATTATAGTTTCCCACTTTCTAGCCAAACCGTACACGCTACGGGAAAACCGACCTCACCGTTGAATTCAGCACATCCCAATGCACAAGCATGACTACATTAAAACGCTCTATCTCTCAAAAAGTTATAATTGTTTTGTCGCTCTAAATTTAGCTCTTTTAGATAGAAAAAAATTGAACATTGCAACCGTTGGTGATAGAAAGGTTTACCCACTGCCAAGTGGTAGCTCTCGTTGAGTCTATCAAAAATATGTATACTTTTATATGCCTAAGATTTACCGTTTTCATGTTATGTGGTCCATTTCGGTTATTTTTGTATTATTTGAATAACCGAAATTTCAGCACAACTCGGTAACCAGTAGAGACAGAGACTTTTCCTATGTAAATTTGTAATCAGCGCACCCATTTTAGTAAGATAGCAAAGCTTTCATGTTGGTCCGGGTCATTGTTCTTGAGATAGGTGTGCTACTTCAAAATTATTGTTTAAAATATGTGATTTCTTACAAAATTTTAGCCAGTCGGCAAAAACCCAACTACCTTCTATCAAATTAAGGTTGTTGTTCTTAGTACAATTTATGACGCTGATTACGCCGGTATAATTTGATTTTACTTATTTGGAACGGTTGGGTAGTTATTACGTTCCCAATTATCAAAAATGATGCTAAAAACACCCATTTTACTATGTTAGAAACTTTGAACGCAAACTGTGTCCGACCTAATCGACCGATTTTAACGGTTCAAACGGTGTCGGATGGGAAATTGGCCGAGGAATTCATTTCTGAAAACCGCGTTGCTCTAAGGTGCGCGGTTCGCGAGAAAAACGCGATAAACCGCGGAAATTATAGTTTCCCACTTTCTAGCCAAACCGTACACGCTACGGGAAAACCGACCTCACCGTTGAATTCAGCACATCCCAATGCACAAGCATGACTACATTAAAACGCTCTATCTCTCAAAAAGTTATAATTGTTTTATCGTTCTAAATTTAGCACTTTTAGATAGAAAAAAATTGAACATTGCAACCGTTGGTGATAGAAAGGTTTACTCACTGCCAAATGGTAGCTCTCGTTGAGTCTATCAAAAATATGTATACTTTTATATGCCTAAGATTTACCGTTTTCATGTTATTTGGTCCATTTCGCTTATTTTTGTATTATTTGAATAACCGTAATTTCAGCACAACTCGGTAACCAGTAGAGACAGAGACTTTTCCTATGTAAATTTGTAATCAGCGCACCCATTTTAGTAAGATAGCAAAGCTTTCATGTTGGTCCGGTTCATTGTTCTTAAGATAGGTGTGCTACTTCAAAATTATTGTTTAAAATATGTGATTTCTTACAAAATTTTATCCAGTCGGCAAAAACCCAACTACCTTCTATCAAATTAAGGTTGTTGTTCTTAGTACAATTTATGACGCTGATTACGCCGGTATAATTTGATTTTACTTATTTGGAACGGTTGGGTAGTTATTACGTTCCCAATTATCAAAAATGATGCTAAAAACACCCATTTTACTATGTTAGAAACTTTGAACGCAAACTGTGTCCGACCTAATCGACCGATTTTAACGGTTCAAACGGTGTCGGATGGGAAATTGGCCGAGGAATTCATTTCTGAAAACCGCGTTGCTCTAAGGTGCGCGGTTCGCGAGAAAAACGCGATAATCCGCGGAAATTATAGTTTCCCACTTTCTAGCCAAACCGTACACGCTACGGGAAAACCGACCTCACCGTTGATTTCAGCACATCCCAATGCACAAGCATGACTACATTAAAACGCTCTATCTCTCAAAAAGTTATAATTGTTTTGTCGTTCTAAATTTAGCACTTTTAGATAGAAAAAAATTGAACATTGCAACCGTTGGTGATAGAAAGGTTTACCCACTACCAAATGGTAGCTCTCGTTGAGTCTATCAAAAATATGTATACTTTTATATGCCTAAGATTTACCGTTTTCATGTTATGTGGTCCATTTCGGTTATTTTTGTATTATTTGAATAACCGAAATTTCAGCACAACTCGGTAACCAGTAGAGACAGAGACTTTTCCTATGTAAATTTGTAATCAGCGCACCCATTTTAGTAAGATAGCAAAGCTTTCATGTTGGTCCGGGTCATTGTTCTTGAGATAGGTGTGCTACTTCAAAATTATTGTTTAAAATATGATTTCTTACAAAATTTTAGCCAGTCGGCAAAAACCCAACTACCTTCTATCAAATTAAGGTTGTTGTTCTTAGTACAATTTATGACGCTGATTACGCCGGTATAATTTGATTTTACTTATTTGGAACGGTTGGTAAGTTATTACGTTCCCAATTATGAAAAATGATGCTAAAAACACCCATTTTACTATGTTAGAAACTTTGAACGCAAACTGTGTCCGACCTAATCGACCGATTTTAACGGTTCAAACGGTGTCGGATGGGAAATTGGCCGAGGAATTCATTTCTGAAAATCGCGTTGCTCTAAGGTACGCGGTTCGCGAGAAAAGCGGGTTAAACCGCGGAAATTATAATTTCCCACTTTCTAGCCAAACCGTACACGCTACGGGAAAACCGACCTCACCGTTGAATTCAGCACATCCCAATGCACAAGCATGATTACATTAAAACGCTCTATCTCTCAAAAAGTTATAATTGTTTTGTCGCTCTAAATTTAGCTCTTTTAGATAGAAAAAAATTGAACATTGCAACCGTTGGTGATAGAAAGGTTTACCCACTACCAAATGGTAGCTCTCGTTGAGTCTATCAAAAATATGTATACTTTTATATGCCTAAGATTTACCGTTTTCATGTTATTTGGTCCATTTCGCTTATTTTTTTTATTATTTGAATAACCGTAATTTCAGCACAAGTCGGTAACCAGTAGAGACAGAGACTTTTCCTATGTAAATTTGTAATCAGCGCACCCATTTTAGTAAGATAGCAAAGCTTTCATGTTGGTCCGGGTCATTGTTCTTGAGATAGGTGTGCTACTTCAAAATTATTGTTTAAAATATGTGATTTCTTACAAAATTTTAGCCAGTCGGCAAAAACCCAACTACCTTCTATCAAATTAAGGTTGTTGTTCTTAGTACAATTTATGACGCTGATGGCGCCGGTATAATTTGATTTTACTTATTTGGAACGGTTGGGTAGTTATTACGTTCCCAATTATGAAAAATGATGCTAAAAACACCCATTTTACTATGTTAGAAACTTTGAACGCAAACTGTGTCCGACCTAATCGACCGATTTTAACGGTTCAAACGGTGTCGGATGGGAAATTGGCCGAGGAATTCATTTCTGAAAACCGCGTTGCTCTAAGGTGCGCGGTTCGCGAGAAAAACGCGATAAACCGCGGAAATTATAGTTTCCCACTTTCTAGCCAAACCGTACACGCTACGGGAAAACCGACCTCACCGTTGAATTCAGCACATCCCAATGCACAAGCATGACTACATTAAAACGCTCTATCTCTCAAAAAGTTATAATTGTTTTGTCGTTCTAAATTTAGCTCTTTTAGATAGAAAAAAATTGAACATTGCAACCGTTGGTGATAGAAAGGTTTACCCACTACCAAATGGTAGCTCTCGTTGAGTCTATCAAAAATATGTATACTTTTATATGCCTAAGATTTACCGTTTTCATGTTATGTGGTCCATTTCGGTTATTTTTGTATTATTGGAATTCATTTCTGAAAACCGCGTTGCTCTAAGGTGCGCGGTTCGCGAGAAAAACGCGATAATCCGCGGAAATTATAGTTTCCCACTTTCTAGCCAAACCGTACACGCTACGGGAAAACCGACCTCACCGTTGATTTCAGCACATCCCAATGCACAAGCATGACTACATTAAAACGCTCTATCTCTCAAAAAGTTATAATTGTTTTGTTGTTCTAAATTTAGCACTTTTAGATAGAAAAAAAATTGAACATTGCAACCGTTGGTGATAGAAAGGTTTACCCACTACCAAATGGTAGCTCTCGTTGAGTCTATCAAAAATATGTATACTTTTATATGCCTAAGATTTACCGTTTTCATGTTATGTGGTCCATTTCGCTTATTTTTGTATTATTTGAATAACCGTAATTTCAGCACAACTCGGTAACCAGTAGAGACAGAGACTTTTCCTATGTAAATTTGTAATCAGCGCACCCATTTTAGTAAGATAGCAAAGCTTTCATGTTGGTCCGGGTCATTGTTCTTGAGATAGGTGTGCTACTTCAAAATTATTGTTTAAAATATGTGATTTCTTACAAAATTTTAGCCAGTCGGCAAAAACCCAACTACCTTCTATCAAATTAAAGTTGTTGTTCTTAGTACAATTTATGACGCTGATTACGCCGGTATAATTTGATTTTACTTATTTGGAACGGTTGGGTAGTTATTACGTTCCCAATTATGAAAAATGATGCTAAAAACACCCATTTTACTATGTTAGAAACTTTGAACGCAAACTGTGTCCGACGTAATCGACCGATTTTAACGGTTCAAACGGTGTCGGATGGGAAATTGGCCGAGGAATTCATTTCTGAAAACCGCGTTGCTCTAAGGTGCGCGGTTCGCGAGAAAAACGCGATAAACCGCGGAAATTATAGTTTCCCACTTTCTAGCCAAACCGTACACGCTACGGGAGAACCGACCTCACCGTTGAATTCAGCACATCCCAATGCACAAGCATGACTACATTAAAACGCTCTATCTCCCAAAAAGTTATAATTGTTTTGTCGTTCTAAATTTAGCACTTTTAGATAGAAAAAAATTGAACATTGCAACCGTTGGTGATAGAAAGGTTTACCCACTACCAAATGGTAGCTCTCGTTGAGTCTATCAAAAATATGTATACTTTTATATGCCTAAGAATTACCGTTTTCATGTTATGTGGTCCATTTCGCTTATTTTTGTATTATTTGAATAACCGTAATTTCAGCACAACTCGGTAACCAGTAGAGACAGAGACTTTTCCTATGTAAATTTGTAAGATAGCAAAGCTTTCATGTTGGTCCGGGTCATTGTTCTTGAGATAGGTGTGCTACTTCAAAATTATTGTTTAAAATATGTGATTTCTTACAAAATTTTATCCAGTCGGCAAAAACCCAACTACCTTCTATCAAATTAAGGTTGTTGTTCTTAGTACAATTTATGACGCTGATTGCGCCGGTATAATTTGATTTTACTTATTTGGAACGGTTGGGTAGTTATTACGTTCCCAATTATCAAAAATGATGCTAAAAACACCCATTTTACTATGTTAGAAACTTTGAACGCAAACTGTGTCCGACCTAATCGACCGATTTTAACGGTTCAAACGGTGTCGGATGGGAAATTGGCCGAGGAATTCATTTCTGAAAATCGCGTTGCTCTAAGGTACGCGGTTCGCGAGAAAAGCGGGTTAAACCGCGGAAATTATAGTTTCCCACTTTCTAGCCAAACCGTACACGCTACGGGAAAACCGACCTCACCGTTGAATTCAGCACATCCCAATGCACAAGCATGACTACATTAAAACGCTCTATCTCTCAAAAAGTTATAATTGTTTTGTCGTTCTAAATTTAGCACTTTTAGATAGAAAAAAATTGAACATTGCAACCGTTGGTGATAGAAAGGTTTACTCACTGCCAAATGGTAGCTCTCGTTGAGTCTATCAAAAATATGTATACTTTTATATGCCTAAGATTTACCGTTTTCATGTTATTTGGTCCATTTCGCTTATTTTTGTATTATTTGAATAACCGTAATTTCAGCACAACTCGGTAACCAGTAGAGACAGAGACTTTTCCTATGTAAATTTGTAATCAGCGCACCCATTTTAGTAAGATACCAAAGCTTTCATGTTGGTCCGGGTCATTGTTCTTGAGATAGGTGTGCTACTTCAAAATTATTGTTTAAAATATGTGATTTCTTACAAAATTTTATCCAGTCTGCAAAAACCCAACTACCTTCTATCAAATTAAGGTTGTTGTTCTTAGTACAATTTATGACGCTGATTACGCCGGTATAATTTGATTTTACTTATTTGGAACGGTTGGGTAGTTATTACGTTCCCAATTATGAAAAATGATGCTAAAAACACCCATTTTACTATGTTAGAAACTTTGAACGCAAACTGTGTCCGACCTAATCGACCGATTTTAACGGTTCAAACGGTGTCGGATGGGAAATTGGCCGAGGAATTCATTTCTGAAAACCGCGTTGCTCTAAGGTGCGCGGTTCGCGAGAAAAACGCGATAATCCGCGGAAATTATAGTTTCCCACTTTCTAGCCAAACCGTACACGCTACGGGAAAACCGACCTCACCGTTGAATTCAGCACATCCCAATGCACAAGCATGACTACATTAAAACGCTCTATCTCTCAAAAAGTTATAATTGTTTTGTCGTTCTAAATTTAGCACTTTTAGATAGAAAAAAAAATGAACATTGCAACCGTTGGTGATAGAAAGGTTTACTCACTGCCAAATGGTAGCTCTCGTTGAGTCTATCAAAAATATGTATACTTTTATATGCCTAAGATTTACCGTTTTCATGTTATGTGGTCCATTTCGGTTATTTTTGTATTATTTGAATAACCGAAATTTCAGCACAACTCGGTAACCAGTAGAGACAGAGACTTTTCCTATGTAAATTTGTAATCAGCGCACCCATTTTAGTAAGATAGCAAAGCTTTCATGTTGGTCCGGGTCATTGTTCTTGAGATAGGTGTGCTACTTCAAAATTATTGTTTAAAATATGTGATTTCTTACAAAATTTTAGCCAGTCGGCAAAAACCCAACTACCTTCTATCAAATTAAGGTTGTTGTTCTTAGTACAATTTATGACGCTGATTACGCCGGTATAATTTGATTTTACTTATTTGGAACGGTTGGGTAGTTATTACGTTCCCAATTATCAAAAATGATGCTAAAAACACCCATTTTACTATGTTAGAAACTTTGAACGCAAACTGTGTCCGACCTAATCGACCGATTTTAACGGTTCAAACGGTGTCGGATGGGAAATTGGCCGAGGAATTCATTTCTGAAAACCGCGTTGCTCTAAGGTGCGCGGTTCGCGAGAAAAACGCGATAAACCGCGGAAATTATAGTTTCCCACTTTCTAGCCAAACCGTACACGCTACGGGAAAACCGACCGCACCGTTGAATTCAGCACATCCCAATGCACAAGCATGACTACATTAAAACGCTCTATCTCTCAAAAAGTTATAATTGTTTTGTCGCTCTAAATTTAGCTCTTTTAGATAGAAAAAAATTGAACATTGCAACCGTTGGTGATAGAAAGGTTTACCCACTACCAAATGGTAGCTCTCGTTGAGTCTATCAAAAATATGTATACTTTTATATGCCTAAGATTTACCGTTTTCATGTTATGTGGTCCATTTCGGTTATTTTTGTATTATTTGAATAACCGAAATTTCAGCACAACTCGGTAACCAGTAGAGACAGAGACTTTTCCTATGTACATTTGTAATCAGCGCACCCATTTTAGTAAGATAGCAAAGCTTTCATGTTGGTCCGGGTCATTGTTCTTGAGATAGGTGTGCTACTTCAAAATTATTGTTTAAAATATGTGATTTCTTACAAAATTTTAGCCAGTCGGCAAAAACCCAACTACCTTCTATCAAATTAAGGTTGTTGTTCTTCGTACAATTTATGACGCTGATTCCGCCGGTATAATTTGATTTTACTTATTTGGAACGTTTGGGTAGTTATTACGTTCCCAATTATGAAAAATGATGCTAAAAACACCCATTTTACTATGTTAGAAACTTTGAACGCAAACTGTGTCCGACCTAATCGACCGATTTTAACGGTTCAAACGGTGTCGGATGGGAAATTGGCCGAGGAATTCATTTCTGAAAATCGCGTTGCTCTAAGGTACGCGGTTCGCGAGAAAAGCGGGTTAAACCGCGGAAATTATAGTTTCCCACTTTCTAGCCAAACCGTACACGCTGCGGGAAAACCGACCTCACCGTTGAATTCAGCACATCCCAATGAACAAGCATGACTACATTAAAACGCTCTATCTCTCAAAAAGTTATAATTGTTTTGTCGTTCTAAATTTAGCACTTTTAGATAGAAAAAAAAATGAACATTGCAACCGTTGGTGATAGAAAGGTTTACTCACTGCCAAATGGTAGCTCTCGTTGAGTCTATCAAAAATATGTATACTTTTATATGCCTAAGATTTACCGTTTTCATGTTATTTGGTCCATTTCGCTTATTTTTGTATTATTTGAATAACCGTAATTTCAGCACAACTCGGTAACCAGTAGAGACCGAGACTTTTGCTATGTAAATTTGTAATCAGCGCACCCATTTTAGTAAGATAGCAAAGCTTTCATGTTGGTCCGGGTCATTGTTCTTGAGATAGGTGTGCTACTTCAAAATTATTGTTTAAAATATGTGATTTCTTACAAAATTTTATCCAGTCGGCAAAAACCCAACTACCTTCTATCAAATTAAGGTTGTTGTTCTTAGTACAATTTATGACGCTGATTACGCCGGTATAATTTGATTTTACTTATTTGGAACGGTTGGGTAGTTATTACGTTCCCAATTATCAAAAATGATGCTAAAAACACCCATTTTACTATGTTAGAAACTTTGAACGCAAACTGTGTCCGACCTAATCGACCGATTTTAACGGTTCAAACGGTGTCGGATGGGAAATTGGCCGAGGAATTCATTTCTGAAAACCGCGTTGCTCTAAGGTGCGCGGTTCGCGAGAAAAACGCGATAAACCGCGGAAATTATAGTTTCCCACTTTCTAGCCAAACCGTACACGCTACGGGAAAACCGACCTCACCGTTGAATTCAGCACATCCCAATGCACAAGCATGACTACATTAAAACGCTCTATCTCTCAAAAAGTTATAATTGTTTTGTCGTTCTAAATTTAGCACTTTTAGATAGAAAAAAATTGAACATTGCAACCGTTGGTGATAGAAAGGTTTACTCACTGCCAAATGGTAGCTCTCGTTGAGTCTATCAAAAATATGTATACTTTTATATGCCTAAGATTTACCGTTTTCATGTTATTTGGTCCATTTCGCTTATTTTTGTATTATTTGAATAACCGTAATTTCAGCACAACTCGGTAACCAGTAGAGACAGAGACTTTTCCTATGTAAATTTGTAATCAGCGCACCCATTTTAGTAAGATAGCAAAGCTTTCATGTTGGTCCGGTTCATTGTTCTTAAGATAGGTGTGCTACTTCAAAATTATTGTTTAAAATATGTGATTTCTTACAAAATTTTATCCAGTCGGCAAAAACCCAACTACCTTCTATCAAATTAAGGTTGTTGTTCTTAGTACAATTTATGACGCTGATTACGCCGGTATAATTTGATTTTACTTATTTGGAACGGTTGGGTAGTTATTACGTTCCCAATTATCAAAAATGATGCTAAAAACACCCATTTTACTATGTTAGAAACTTTGAACGCAAACTGTGTCCGACCTAATCGACCGATTTTAACGGTTCAAACGGTGTCGGATGGGAAATTGGCCGAGGAATTCATTTCTGAAAACCGCGTTGCTCTAAGGTGCGCGGTTCGCGAGAAAAACGCGATAATCCGCGGAAATTATAGTTTCCCACTTTCTAGCCAAACCGTACACGCTACGGGAAAACCGACCTCACCGTTGATTTCAGCACATCCCAATGCACAAGCATGACTACATTAAAACGCTCTATCTCTCAAAAAGTTATAATTGTTTTGTCGTTCTAAATTTAGCACTTTTAGATAGAAAAAAATTGAACATTGCAACCGTTGGTGATAGAAAGGTTTACCCACTACCAAATGGTAGCTCTCGTTGAGTCTATCAAAAATATGTATACTTTTATATGCCTAAGATTTACCGTTTTCATGTTATGTGGTCCATTTCGGTTATTTTTGTATTATTTGAATAACCGAAATTTCAGCACAACTCGGTAACCAGTAGAGACAGAGACTTTTCCTATGTAAATTTGTAATCAGCGCACCCATTTTAGTAAGATAGCAAAGCTTTCATGTTGGTCCGGGTCATTGTTCTTGAGATAGGTGTGCTACTTCAAAATTATTGTTTAAAATATGATTTCTTACAAAATTTTAGCCAGTCGGCAAAAACCCAACTACCTTCTATCAAATTAAGGTTGTTGTTCTTAGTACAATTTATGACGCTGATTACGCCGGTATAATTTGATTTTACTTATTTGGAACGGTTGGGTAGTTATTACGTTCCCAATTATGAAAAATGATGCTAAAAACACCCATTTTACTATGTTAGAAACTTTGAACGCAAACTGTGTCCGACCTAATCGACCGATTTTAACGGTTCAAACGGTGTCGGATGGGAAATTGGCCGAGGAATTCATTTCTGAAAACCGCGTTGCTCTAAGGTGCGCGGTTCGCGAGAAAAACGCGATAAACCGCGGAAATTATAGTTTCCCACTTTCTAGCCAAACCGTACACGCTACGGGAAAACCGACCTCACCGTTGAATTCAGCACATCCCAATGCACAAGCATGACTACATTAAAACGCTCTATCTCTCAAAAAGTTATAATTGTTTTGTCGTTCTAAATTTAGCACTTTTAGATAGAAAAAAATTGAACATTGCAACCGTTGGTGATAGAAAGGTTTACTCACTGCCAAATGGTAGCTCTCGTTGAGTCTATCAAAAATATGTATACTTTTATATGCCTAAGATTTACCGTTTTCATGTTATTTGGTCCATTTCGCTTATTTTTGTATTATTTGAATAACCGTAATTTCAGCACAACTCGGTAACCAGTAGAGACAGAGACTTTTCCTATGTAAATTTGTAATCAGCGCACCCATTTTAGTAAGATAGCAAAGCTTTCATGTTGGTCCGGTTCATTGTTCTTAAGATAGGTGTGCTACTTCAAAATTATTGTTTAAAATATGTGATTTCTTACAAAATTTTATCCAGTCGGCAAAAACCCAACTACCTTCTATCAAATTAAGGTTGTTGTTCTTAGTACAATTTATGACGCTGATTACGCCGGTATAATTTGATTTTACTTATTTGGAACGGTTGGGTAGTTATTACGTTCCCAATTATGAAAAATGATGCTAAAAACACCCATTTTACTATGTTAGAAACTTTGAACGCAAACTGTGTCCGACCTAATCGACCGATTTTAACGGTTCAAACGGTGTCGGATGGGAAATTGGCCGAGGAATTCATTTCTGAAAACCGCGTTGCTCTAAGGTGCGCGGTTCGCGAGAAAAACGCGATAAACCGCGGAAATTATAGTTTCCCACTTTCTAGCCAAACCGTACACGCTACGGGAAAACCGACCGCACCGTTGAATTCAGCACATCCCAATGCACAAGCATGACTACATTAAAACGCTCTATCTCTCAAAAAGTTATAATTGTTTTGTCGCTCTAAATTTAGCTCTTTTAGATAGAAAAAAATTGAACATTGCAACCGTTGGTGATAGAAAGGTTTACCCACTACCAAATGGTAGCTCTCGTTGAGTCTATCAAAAATATGTATACTTTTATATGCCTAAGATTTACCGTTTTCATGTTATGTGGTCCATTTCGGTTATTTTTGTATTATTTGAATAACCGAAATTTCAGCACAACTCGGTAACCAGTAGAGACAGAGACTTTTCCTATGTACATTTGTAATCAGCGCACCCATTTTAGTAAGATAGCAAAGCTTTCATGTTGGTCCGGGTCATTGTTCTTGAGATAGGTGTGCTACTTCAAAATTATTGTTTAAAATATGTGATTTCTTACAAAATTTTAGCCAGTCGGCAAAAACCCAACTACCTTCTATCAAATTAAGGTTGTTGTTCTTCGTACAATTTATGACGCTGATTCCGCCGGTATAATTTGATTTTACTTATTTGGAACGTTTGGGTAGTTATTACGTTCCCAATTATGAAAAATGATGCTAAAAACACCCATTTTACTATGTTAGAAACTTTGAACGCAAACTGTGTCCGACCTAATCGACCGATTTTAACGGTTCAAACGGTGTCGGATGGGAAATTGGCCGAGGAATTCATTTCTGAAAATCGCGTTGCTCTAAGGTACGCGGTTCGCGAGAAAAGCGGGTTAAACCGCGGAAATTATAGTTTCCCACTTTCTAGCCAAACCGTACACGCTGCGGGAAAACCGACCTCACCGTTGAATTCAGCACATCCCAATGAACAAGCATGACTACATTAAAACGCTCTATCTCTCAAAAAGTTATAATTGTTTTGTCGTTCTAAATTTAGCACTTTTAGATAGAAAAAAAAATGAACATTGCAACCGTTGGTGATAGAAAGGTTTACTCACTGCCAAATGGTAGCTCTCGTTGAGTCTATCAAAAATATGTATACTTTTATATGCCTAAGATTTACCGTTTTCATGTTATTTGGTCCATTTCGCTTATTTTTGTATTATTTGAATAACCGTAATTTCAGCACAACTCGGTAACCAGTAGAGACCGAGACTTTTGCTATGTAAATTTGTAATCAGCGCACCCATTTTAGTAAGATAGCAAAGCTTTCATGTTGGTCCGGGTCATTGTTCTTGAGATAGGTGTGCTACTTCAAAATTATTGTTTAAAATATGTGATTTCTTACAAAATTTTATCCAGTCGGCAAAAACCCAACTACCTTCTATCAAATTAAGGTTGTTGTTCTTAGTACAATTTATGACGCTGATTACGCCGGTATAATTTGATTTTACTTATTTGGAACGGTTGGGTAGTTATTACGTTCCCAATTATCAAAAATGATGCTAAAAACACCCATTTTACTATGTTAGAAACTTTGAACGCAAACTGTGTCCGACCTAATCGACCGATTTTAACGGTTCAAACGGTGTCGGATGGGAAATTGGCCGAGGAATTCATTTCTGAAAACCGCGTTGCTCTAAGGTGCGCGGTTCGCGAGAAAAACGCGATAAACCGCGGAAATTATAGTTTCCCACTTTCTAGCCAAACCGTACACGCTACGGGAAAACCGACCTCACCGTTGAATTCAGCACATCCCAATGCACAAGCATGACTACATTAAAACGCTCTATCTCTCAAAAAGTTATAATTGTTTTGTCGTTCTAAATTTAGCACTTTTAGATAGAAAAAAATTGAACATTGCAACCGTTGGTGATAGAAAGGTTTACTCACTGCCAAATGGTAGCTCTCGTTGAGTCTATCAAAAATATGTATACTTTTATATGCCTAAGATTTACCGTTTTCATGTTATTTGGTCCATTTCGCTTATTTTTGTATTATTTGAATAACCGTAATTTCAGCACAACTCGGTAACCAGTAGAGACAGAGACTTTTCCTATGTAAATTTGTAATCAGCGCACCCATTTTAGTAAGATAGCAAAGCTTTCATGTTGGTCCGGTTCATTGTTCTTAAGATAGGTGTGCTACTTCAAAATTATTGTTTAAAATATGTGATTTCTTACAAAATTTTATCCAGTCGGCAAAAACCCAACTACCTTCTATCAAATTAAGGTTGTTGTTCTTAGTACAATTTATGACGCTGATTACGCCGGTATAATTTGATTTTACTTATTTGGAACGGTTGGGTAGTTATTACGTTCCCAATTATCAAAAATGATGCTAAAAACACCCATTTTACTATGTTAGAAACTTTGAACGCAAACTGTGTCCGACCTAATCGACCGATTTTAACGGTTCAAACGGTGTCGGATGGGAAATTGGCCGAGGAATTCATTTCTGAAAACCGCGTTGCTCTAAGGTGCGCGGTTCGCGAGAAAAACGCGATAATCCGCGGAAATTATAGTTTCCCACTTTCTAGCCAAACCGTACACGCTACGGGAAAACCGACCTCACCGTTGATTTCAGCACATCCCAATGCACAAGCATGACTACATTAAAACGCTCTATCTCTCAAAAAGTTATAATTGTTTTGTCGTTCTAAATTTAGCACTTTTAGATAGAAAAAAATTGAACATTGCAACCGTTGGTGATAGAAAGGTTTACCCACTACCAAATGGTAGCTCTCGTTGAGTCTATCAAAAATATGTATACTTTTATATGCCTAAGATTTACCGTTTTCATGTTATGTGGTCCATTTCGGTTATTTTTGTATTATTTGAATAACCGAAATTTCAGCACAACTCGGTAACCAGTAGAGACAGAGACTTTTCCTATGTAAATTTGTAATCAGCGCACCCATTTTAGTAAGATAGCAAAGCTTTCATGTTGGTCCGGGTCATTGTTCTTGAGATAGGTGTGCTACTTCAAAATTATTGTTTAAAATATGATTTCTTACAAAATTTTAGCCAGTCGGCAAAAACCCAACTACCTTCTATCAAATTAAGGTTGTTGTTCTTAGTACAATTTATGACGCTGATGGCGCCGGTATAATTTGATTTTACTTATTTGGAACGGTTGGGTAGTTATTACGTTCCCAATTATGAAAAATGATGCTAAAAACACCCATTTTACTATGTTAGAAACTTTGAACGCAAACTGTGTCCGACCTAATCGACCGATTTTAACGGTTCAAACGGTGTCGGATGGGAAATTGGCCGAGGAATTCATTTCTGAAAACCGCGTTGCTCTAAGGTGCGCGGTTCGCGAGAAAAACGCGATAAACCGCGGAAATTATAGTTTCCCACTTTCTAGCCAAACCGTACACGCTACGGGAAAACCGACCTCACCGTTGAATTCAGCACATCCCAATGCACAAGCATGACTACATTAAAACGCTCTATCTCTCAAAAAGTTATAATTGTTTTGTCGTTCTAAATTTAGCTCTTTTAGATAGAAAAAAATTGAACATTGCAACCGTTGGTGATAGAAAGGTTTACCCACTACCAAATGGTAGCTCTCGTTGAGTCTATCAAAAATATGTATACTTTTATATGCCTAAGATTTACCGTTTTCATGTTATGTGGTCCATTTCGGTTATTTTTGTATTATTGGAATTCATTTCTGAAAACCGCGTTGCTCTAAGGTGCGCGGTTCGCGAGAAAAACGCGATAATCCGCGGAAATTATAGTTTCCCACTTTCTAGCCAAACCGTACACGCTACGGGAAAACCGACCTCACCGTTGATTTCAGCACATCCCAATGCACAAGCATGACTACATTAAAACGCTCTATCTCTCAAAAAGTTATAATTGTTTTGTTGTTCTAAATTTAGCACTTTTAGATAGAAAAAAAATTGAACATTGCAACCGTTGGTGATAGAAAGGTTTACCCACTACCAAATGGTAGCTCTCGTTGAGTCTATCAAAAATATGTATACTTTTATATGCCTAAGATTTACCGTTTTCATGTTATGTGGTCCATTTCGCTTATTTTTGTATTATTTGAATAACCGTAATTTCAGCACAACTCGGTAACCAGTAGAGACAGAGACTTTTCCTATGTAAATTTGTAATCAGCGCACCCATTTTAGTAAGATAGCAAAGCTTTCATGTTGGTCCGGGTCATTGTTCTTGAGATAGGTGTGCTACTTCAAAATTATTGTTTAAAATATGTGATTTCTTACAAAATTTTAGCCAGTCGGCAAAAACCCAACTACCTTCTATCAAATTAAAGTTGTTGTTCTTAGTACAATTTATGACGCTGATTACGCCGGTATAATTTGATTTTACTTATTTGGAACGGTTGGGTAGTTATTACGTTCCCAATTATGAAAAATGATGCTAAAAACACCCATTTTACTATGTTAGAAACTTTGAACGCAAACTGTGTCCGACCTAATCGACCGATTTTAACGGTTCAAACGGTGTCGGATGGGAAATTGGCCGAGGAATTCATTTCTGAAAACCGCGTTGCTCTAAGGTGCGCGGTTCGCGAGAAAAACGCGATAAACCGCGGAAATTATAGTTTCCCACTTTCTAGCCAAACTGTACACGCTACGGGAGAACCGACCTCACCGTTGAATTCAGCACATCCCAATGCACAAGCATGACTACATTAAAACGCTCTATCTCCCAAAAAGTTATAATTGTTTTGTCGTTCTAAATTTAGCACTTTTAGATACAAAAAAATTGAACATTGCAACCGTTGGTGATAGAAAGGTTTACCCACTACCAAATGGTAGCTCTCGTTGAGTCTATCAAAAATATGTATACTTTTATATGCCTAAGAATTACCGTTTTCATGTTATGTGGTCCATTTCGCTTATTTTTGTATTATTTGAATAACCGTAATTTCAGCACAACTCGGTAACCAGTAGAGACAGAGACTTTTCCTATGTAAATTTGTAATCAGCGCACCCATTTTAGTAAGATAGCAAAGCTTTCATGTTGGTCCGGGTCATTGTTCTTGAGATAGGTGTGCTACTTCAAAATTATTGTTTAAAATATGTGATTTCTTACAAAATTTTATCCAGTCGGCAAAAACCCAACTACCTTCTATCAAATTAAGGTTGTTGTTCTTAGTACAATTTATGACGCTGATTGCGCCGGTATAATTTGATTTTACTTATTTGGAACGGTTGGGTAGTTATTACGTTCCCAATTATCAAAAATGATGCTAAAAACACCCATTTTACTATGTTAGAAACTTTGAACGCAAACTGTGTCCGACCTAATCGACCGATTTTAACGGTTCAAACGGTGTCGGATGGGAAATTGGCCGAGGAATTCATTTCTGAAAACCGCGTTGCTCTAAGGTGCGCGGTTCGCGAGAAAAACGCGATAAACCGCGGAAATTATAGTCTCCCACTTTCTAGCCAAACCGTACACGCTACGGGAAAACCGACCTCACCGTTGAATTCAGCACATCCCAATGCACAAGCATGACTACATTAAAACGCTCTATCTCTCAAAAAGTTATAATTGTTTTGTCGTTCTAAATTTAGCACTTTTAGATAGAAAAAAATTGAACATTGCAACCGTTGGTGATAGAAAGGTTTACCCACTACCAAATGGTAGCTCTCGTTGAGTCTATCAAAAATATGTATACTTTTATATGCCTAAGAATTACCGTTTTCATGTTATGTGGTCCATTTCGCTTATTTTTGTATTATTTGAATAACCGTAATTTCAGCACAACTCGGTAACCAGTAGAGACAGAGACTTTTCCTATGTAAATTTGTAATCAGCGCACCCATTTTAGTAAGATAGCAAAGCTTTCATGTTGGTCCGGGTCATTGTTCTTGAGATAGGTGTGCTACTTCAAAATTATTGTTTAAAATATGTGATTTCTTACAAAATTTTAGCCAGTCGGCAAAAACCCAACTACCTTCTATCAAATTAAGGTTGTTGTTCTTTGTACAATTTATGACGCTGATTACGCCGGTATAATTTGATTTTACTTATTTGGAACGGTTGGGTAGTTATTACGTTCCCAATTATGAAAAATGATGCTAAAAACACCCATTTTACTATGTTAGAAACTTTGAACGCAAACTGTGTCCGACCTAATCGACCGATTGTAACGGTTCAAACGGTGTCGGATGGGAAATTGGCCGAGGAAATCATTTCTGAACGCCGCGTTGCTCTAAGGTGCGGGGTTCGCGATAAACACCCGATAAACCGCGGAAATTATAGTTTCCCACTTTCTAGCCAAACCGTACACGCTATGGGAAAACCGACCTCACCGTTGAATTCAGCACATCCAAATGCACAAGCATGACTACATTAAAACGCTCTATCTCTTAAAAAGTTATAATTGTTTTGTCGTTCTAAAATTAGCACTTTTAGATAAAAAAAAATTTAACATTGCAACCGTTGGTGATAGAAAGGTTTACCCACTACCAAATGGTAGCTCTCGTTGAGTCTATCAAAAATATGTATACTTTTATATGCCTAAGATTTATCATTTTCATGTTATGTGATCCATTTCGCTTATTTTTGTATTATTTGATAACCGTAATTTCAGGACAACTCGGTAACCAATAGACAGAGACTTTTCCTATGTAAATTTGTAATCAGCGCTCCCATTTTAGTAAGATAGCAAAGGTTTCATGTTGATCCGGGTCCTTGTTTTTGAGATTGGTGTGCTACTTCAAAATTATAGTTTAAAATACCTGATTTCTTACAAATTTTAGACACCGATCACGCAATCCCCTTAATTTACTAAACAGTAAGTGTAAACACTTAACATTGTGGCAACGTACCGTGACGACACACTGTATACCAGCGTAATTACATTCAGGCTCCACTGTCAACTTCAGCGAATACTAGAAGGCCTGAGTGTTCCTGATCGATCTCCGTCTACATAGTATTCTATCTCGGGCGCTACGTTTCGGGATGCGGTCGCGTATTTGACTTGTAAAACAAGCCGGATCCGTCGAGTTCGAGAAACTGTAGTCGGTGAGAGCTGAGGGGCTGGTGAGGTCGGTTGTTCGGCGACCCGCAAAACGACAAGGCCTACTGACTCTAATTGGCGAAATTCAAGTTCTCAACGTAGCTTCTATATCCCAAGAATCCCTGGATGACGGTGTACATAAACGGTTCGATTCCGTAGTCTTCGGTTCCGTAACGTGTTCGCCGTACATCGCTGTAGCAAACGCTTTCGATTTCACGGACGAGAGCCGAAAAGAAATTGATATAACAGTTAAGGCAGGCGGCTATGACGGGTCGGTGGGGTTGCTGGCGTGTACGGTTTGTTCCGTAGGGTGCCGGAATCGGTTTAAGCGAGCACGTAGGGCGCTGAAAATGTACCGTTGATCTCCAGGTTGAATCTGTATTGACACACATTTTTCGTACGCTTAAATATAAATTTTGTAAATTGGCTCGATGTATATGGGTGACAGGGTGACGTAGATTTATACATATGTATGACTAGTCCAGTTGTATTAGGTCCACAATGGATAAACTTGCGCCGGATGGGAAATTGTCAGAGAAATCCATTTCCAGTGATTCCGTTCTTCAAACTTCTAGGTTTTGGTACAACCGTACAACTTACAGGAAAACCGATTTCATCGTTGAATTCAGCGTAGTCCAAGGCTTAACATCAGAATATTAAAAAGAAGCACACCCAGATTAAATGGCATACAAATTTCTTCTCCATTTTTAGAGATTAGATCTTTCCAGTAGAGATAGAGACTTTTCCTGTGTCCATTTGTAATTATTTTAGTAGAAGGTTTCATAACTATTCCTGTTCTAGATTTCAAATGTGCATTTTCAATATTATTGTTTAAAAAATGCGATCCAATTAATGTAAGGGTCTATCATAACATTTTTGCTGCTGATAACGCAGTAACGGTTTTATATGGACTATATCCGAAATTAACAAAAAATACCCGCAACAGTATAAGAAAAGATATTAAAAGAAACAAATTGCAATTCATTCAACTGAAGAAATTAGAAACGAAATTGTGGATAACCGCGTTAAGAGATAAAATAAGTCAACAACTATAACACACCAAGAGAGAGATTTATACAAAATAAATAGCGACAGATGTCTAAAAAACACTATATACTAGGGTTTCTCGCGTTTTTATGACCATTTAGAAAACAGCGGTTTTTTTAATATTCGAAAACCGGGGTTTATACTTCAAAAAACGGCTTTAGATAACAGTTTATTTACAATTACAGTTAAAATGTGAATATAATGAAATAATAGTATCATACAAAATTGTCATTATGTCTTTAAATGAATGAAATTTTGAACACATTATTCATTTCTTACGCGGAAGCTGTTTTCAATAAATATACGAGTGTCCCCCTTTTTTCCACAAAAACTTTTTAGGCAGTATTCTGAGTAGCACTTTTTATAAAAACTGGAATTCTTAAAAAGTTACAGCCGTTTGTGTTATAAGCAATACAAAGAAGAAAAAAATAGGTATATGGGAAACTATAAAAGAACGCTTGCCATTAAAATAATAAAAAAATAAATAAATATAAGTAAATACAGTTAAAAAATAATGAAATCCAAAGGAATAAATATATAAAAGTATATAAAACATGTGATTGATTTTTAAAATTAATTTACCTTTTTTTATTATAAATAAAAATTCATAAGCTATCTCAAGAACCTTGAGAAATATTATTTCTAAGATACTGAATGTGAAAATTTCACATCATTTCAGACCGAATAAAGGTAGAAATCTTCTGACTACAATAAAACTAAGCCAGTTGATTTTTTCTCTATTTATTATATTACATATTTAATTTTTGTGTCTAGAATATTTAAAATATTCTGTAAATCACATGACATTTTATATTTTTTATTATTTAAATTTATTATTTTATTATTTTCAAATTTTAGCTTTTTAATAAGCTGTCCATCTTTTGTATGGAATAAGTACAGTTTAACGAAAACGTTGCCAAAAGTTTGGTTTTGTATATACTATATACATCATAGATTAGTTTTTGGGCTGTTTAATTAATTCTTCTGTCATTGTTTTGAGATTTTGCCTACTTTTTAGGCTTCATCAGAAGCCGTAGAAAAGTTTTCAAGTAATTTAATATTGTGCAGTACCCTGTGCGCGAAGATGTACCTTATGATGTGTAAGCCTTGCAACTTAATTACCCTATGGCTGATATTAAGTGCAGGTTTTTGCATCGGTACAACAAAGTAAAAACAAAGAACTGTAAAGCTAAGTGAATAACAAATATACTCCACTTGAGACTAAATAACTAAACAAGCAATACAAAACTGAGGGCAATAAATGATCTGAGAGATGACACGATTAATTAAAGAATTGATGAACATGAATGCAAATAAGATCTAAATATTGACTAATCAACGGAAACACTCTTTACAATTAGCATTTGTAAAATTGACCTAAATGTATATAGAGCAAAGGAAAGAAGGAAATATAAAGAAGAATAAGGAATGGATGGAAAAGTTAGGGCTACTAAAACTTAAATAACAGGTAACTCCAACCTATAGCCCAACTAAAATAGATTTATCAGCACAACAAACCTGTAAAAACAGAAGTGGAGCAAGCTGACAATAGAACGAGTGAGCCAAGACACAGAATATACAGGTTACGCGATGGTGGGTTGATTTGCAGATGATCATGGCCAGTTGGACAACCGAAATACATGATAAGGAGAAATCGAAAAGAAAATAAAACAAAATGTAATCAGCGCGCCCAGTTTAGTAGAATGGCGAAGGTTTTATGTGTGCTGTTTTAAAAATAACCTTTTACAACGCAGTATTATCAGACTGTTACCATTATCATAAACTGGATGGCGCTTTCGCCCCATGTGATCATTGATACACGCTGTATAAGCTCATCTTACGTATAACAAAATCTCTAAATCTCAGCAACAAGGACTCAAAAACGTTTTTATTCACGCCTCTTACATTCAAACCCTATAAATTCAAATCTACAACAATTGAATAGTGATATATGTTATCGAATCCAATTCTGCCCGAGGCCAATACCTACTACATCACCGTAAATAATGCACGGACACATCCCCGGGACCTATTTTACAATTTCGACTCATGCCCGTCGCATCCGCCAATTCTAACAATCTCAAATCCCGCCTTTATTGCGCCAATCTCGGTGCGTAACGGCGGCGCATTTCGAACGGCTACTGCAGCCACTGCAAGTAAGTATAGATGGCGGTAATGTCGCCGGTGATAATGTAGCAATTTGTATTCAAATCTTCTCAATATCGGGACGGAGTCAATCCGGCGAAGTCGACGTAAAGTTCCACTTGACGTGCCTGAGCATGTTACGGACTCGGACGAGAACTAACCCGATTGTTCGAGACGTGAATGAAGATCGAAACGGTTGTCGTAACCTTTACGGACCGAAGGGGGGGTTGGGGTGGAAGCACATACTGCATTTGCACATACGGCGGGCCGTAAGAAGGATATACCACAGCATTGTGTACATAGGGTCGATACTGGGAGTATAACATGGTATCGATCACGGGGTTTTGCTCTGATTGAAAATCGAACCGTTCGGTACGTGCAGTCGGCGGAAGGCTGTTTTTCTCGTGGAATAGATTACTGGGATTATCGGGCGTGCATGATGTATGGTTTCGCTGGCCGTAAATCTATAGAGGAATATTCCGATAGCGACAGAGATTACGGTGAAATATTTTCAATATGACCGTGAAACTATATAAATTTAAAGAGAAAAGCTGGGTTAAGAGATTTGAAGCTTGTTTTACTATAAAATTTATAAATTTTTGTTGTATGGAATTAAATAAAAATAAATATTCTGTACCAAACTATGATAAACAGACATACTGTGTTCTGTGTTTTGTGTCGCTGCTATTTTTTTTTCCTCGTTTTAATGTCACTGAGGAGTGTTAACGTGATCCAGAAGCAGTGAACTATGTATAACTGGAAAGGGCCCGTAATGGTCGTGATGCAAATGCATTTGGCATGCAACCCGCAGTGCAGTGGTTAAGCTATCTCCTTCTATCTCATACGGTACTATCACCTATTACCTTTTTTATTTGTAATATATTTTTCAATTTAATTGGAACAAATTAATCAACCCTTAACTCTTGCAGAGACTTAAATACATGAGGTAATATTCGCAGATTTAATAAAAGTTATATTTTATTCATATATTCCGCCTAATTAAAATTTACAGACTAGATAGGTACCGCGAGCACAAAAAATGGGGACACTTTAATTTGCACTGATTAAACAGGGCTTCGTAATGCCATGGAAGTACGCTTGCCATGTCACATTAATGTCATCTTGTTTTTGACGTAATAAATACAAATTTCGTTATCGAATGAATTTTAGGCAAATTAAAACTACTTTCTCGACTACATGATAAAATTAGCATTCGAAAGATTGTTATTGAATTAAGTGTCGGCAAGAATACCGCGAAGAATAAAATTGATGGAACCGGAACAAAATTGTAGGTTGATAAATACTATCAGAGTTTAGACATCATAGGTTAAGAAATACTGTCAAAGTAAATGTTACACAACTAAAATTGTTAACAATATAAGTGACCAATTTAACTTTGCTGTCCCCGTTTTTATGCTCGCTAAGGTACTCTCAAATTATATATTTGTAGTTATTTTTTAACTTGAAACATTTGCAGTGCAATAACTAAATGCTTAGAATTAAGGAAACGCATTCTGATATTAAAAGTAGTCCAGATGGTGCTGATTATATTTATTCGATAATATTAATACTTATAAATTATTCTTCACGTCTTAATTAAATAAAACCATTTGACCAAAATTGTCATTTTTATATCATATTTCCTGACCTTCAATTGTTTTTGAGCTATGATGCCAGCCATCTTCTTCATTGATTTTCATAGAGCCTTTAATTTTAAGCGAAATTAAGATCAAAGCGAAATGGCAATTAAAAACTGTCAGTTATTTCAGAATAACTGTGAAAGTTTGAGCATTTTATGTATAATATAGATATTTTCACGGCTACTCTGTCACGCTTTGGAGTTTCTAGGGCATTGGGTTCGCAAAAGATTGCAAAAAGATTCAAAATCACCCTATATATCTCGATGAATGTCATGAGAGTATGATAGATCGTATAATTTTCTTCGTGACCATGCAAATATAGGTATTGATTTATAAAGAAATTTAGTTGTAGTAGCCCACAAAACAAGACGATGCAGCACATACATAAAATGTTGTTAATTTCCATTGAATACATGGGGATCCACCCTCTTTTGTCTATGTAAATGTCAAGAGTTTACCGGGAAATATAGTTTCAATAGTGTGTTGCATGTTTGGTTCCCTTGTCGACACGTGGAGTATGTGTAGTGTGTACATTATCCTCAACACAATATTGGCTAATAGGGATTCAGCCGTCCAAACTACCCTTATTACAATGTTGCTAATCATACACCATACAGTTGAGCACGCAGCACATATTTGCCTATTTACGCAATGACTGATGATACGCCGTTCTGCACTGCAAGCTCTCTGCAGTATGGAAATTTACGGGTTTCTATTCAGCCATAACTATTTTCGGGGTTTATTGGTGACTCGTAACCTTGAATTTAGTCCTAATATCTTATATCGGGTTTACCTAAAGCAAAATAGGGAATCTGGTGATCATAAACCATTGTAATTTAAAAACAAAAACAAAATTGTAGAACTGATTATAACCGGTAAACTATAATGATGTTTTTACCTACCCCCAGTACCTAGAGAATTAGTAGACACAATCGAAGACACTGAATGTGAAAATTTCACATCATTTCAGACCAAATAACGGTAGAAATGTTCTGATTACAATACAACTATGTCAGTGGAGTTTTTCTCTATTTATTATACTACATATTTAATCTTTGTGTCTAGAATATTTAAAATATTCAGTAAATTCATAGGACATTTTATGTTTTTTTATTATTTAAATTTATTATTTGATTATTTTCAAATTTTAACTTATTAAGTTGCTGTCCATCTTTTGTATGGAGTAAGTACAGTTTATCGAAAACGTTGTTATAACTATTTTAACGAAATTACACAAATGGCAGCTCATTTGCTAAATCCTTGAAAAATGCTTAGAGGAAACATCCAGTTCCTTTGGGCCCTTTTGAACCAAAAGCCTTTCAGCTCTAAGTTTGGTCATAAAACTTTTACAATGAACTTTCGTCCCGATACTTTTAGTAGTTTCTCCGGAATCGTCGACACAAAATTCGGGTACTCACACACATACACACAGACATACACACACAGAAATTTTTTTGTACCTTAGTCAAAAATGATCAGGGGACCCAAAAAGATGAAAATATCGAAAATGTCAATTTTCATCATACTGCGTATGATAATGTAAACAGATTATAGAATATATTATTATAGAAATTATTAAACTGTCTTCGTTTGATTGTGTGGGTCAGCGTATATTTCTTTAATAAAAGTACTACTATACAGTGTGTTACACTTGAAAATGCTACATGTAAATCACTCTTTTATTAAAAAAAATCAAATATGAAAGTTTGAATAGAAATTCAAAACACACTTATGTCGAAGGACAATAGTGTCATTTATTTAGTTTTATTTTGAAAAGTATAGCTTTTAAAACGCACACTGTTTTTTTCATTAAAAGAAGAAGTCTGTTTGTATCGTTAATTTCCTATAAAATAATTTATTACAAAAAAATAACTTTTTAGGAACACAATTTTTTAAATACTATTTTGGATCTAATTCTATTTTGAATTCTAATTCTAATCTAATTCCCTGGTATACCTTTATGTTAAATAGCACTTACTTATAACAAATTCATTATAACAAATTAAAAATCTGAAAATTAATTATGAACTATATTGCTACTTATACGAGATGTGGCTGGTCATGTGACGTCAAAATGGTGGACAATTCCGAACCGATGTTTTGAGGTTTTTCGATTTATCAAATTGTCAGCGATTACTAACACTATAAAATATACTCATCACTTTCCAACCTGTAATAGAAACGGGGAAAGAATATGCATTAACGATGTTATGTTTTTTCACTTTTGTCCATACAATCCTGGAAGATAATCCTGTGTCCGGCGATACACGACCTAAATCATTACCTTTCGTTACACCGAAGCAATCAATTTCAATTCATGGTTCAATATTAGTCAATTCCGCAGCCCCGTCGAAAGAATTGCGTTGTAAAAGAAGACTCGATAATCGAGGTGGAACCCACTCGAACTAACTAGTAATCTACACGTATAATGAACTTACGATTGAACCCCGGCGCCATGGGCCACACCACCTACCCCTACCCTTCCGTTCCTACCCCTTCATTTCCCAGGTTCATCTCCACCGTCTAGCAATTATCAGACCTGTTATCCGGAACTGTGTTATATTGTATTAAATTCCCCGCTTCGCGATTTCATCCAATTACCGCTCGGGCGGGCAATGCAGATGATGCACACCCGGCGCCGCCATCTTGAAATCGAAGTTGGTCGAAGAGACCATCTTGCTAATTGACCTAACTCAATACGCAGAGAATGAAGCGGCGCGTTTGGAGACACGTTTCGCACAATAAACTCTAATTGCAGATAGAGTTGCCTAAGTTGATTATCAAGTCGTAACCGGTTTGCGATATCAGAAGCGGGATAGAAGCGGCTTAAAAATCCGAACCTGGGGAAATGCAATTAGACCGGATGCGGGCGCCTGTAACTCCGGGAAGTGTGCTTGGCCAATCAAATAAGTCGTCGGATTGAAACTAAGGCCGAAGTTATGATTGACTACTGTGAAATTGGATGTCAATTTAATGACAAACCGGTCTGAACGCGCTTTGAATGGGCGAGGAGATGCTGCGCGCCGAGTGGGTTGCGAATAAAACGAGTTAAACTGCCCGAATAAGGTGGGAAACTCGATTTATCGTGACTGCTTTATGTAGCGCTAGATCGGGACGGGAGTACTTGAACAGGCAATATGGCAATATTGCATGCGAAAGTAAATTGTGGGTATTCAGAATATGAAGCAGTGGATTGAACTCTAGATTATGACTAGAAATATCAAGTTCCGAAGGAGAAATAAAAAGTTCTAAGTCCAACCTGTTTTGGTTTATTTTTCATTCTGTTTCTGTTTTTTATTTTGTTTAACAGAGTGTTGCAGAATGTGGCAAAACACCTAGTCATGGATTAAGAAGTTATTTTAACTATCTGCTTGTAATCAACCCTGAAGTAGTTTTAATATAAACAAAAAATCACCAGACCGACATTTATTATTATATTTCTAGAATTTCAATATGGCTTAAAGAAAAAAATGCCTTTAAAAAGTAGTTTATTTTGTTATGTAAAAAAATCACAAAGTTGCAGACAAAGACATTTGAAACTTCAACGAACTACAAGCCAACATTTTAATTTAACTTGACTTTCTCTAAATTTTGTTACTGTAACTGTATCTTTGTTATTTTTTAACGAAGCCAAATAAACTATCGATTTTAGTTACTTTTCTTGTTCCCTTTTCATGCACTATGTAATATTAGAAACTAATATCAGAAATCTAGTCTATGTCAATGGCAGAGTTATGACTTCTATTCTACGTGCATCTATCCAACCCCTTTTTGCAAAAGACAATATTTTGGAGGCGAGTGGAAAATTTCAAATTCTATTTGATCAGATCATCAAACACTGATTAAATATGGAATTGAACGTACTTGAGCTATGCCAATATACCCAATTTTAAAACAGCTTTATTTTTTTTTTCGGGGCTACTTTCAGCCATGTAATATAAGCACTTCGTATTTAACTCGAATATAATAGCTATAATTGAATCAGTACAAATTATATGCGCAATATATAAAATAAAACGTCCATTTATTTTAAACGTTTGATAAAACATGTGACCAATACCAAAAATATTTGTCCAATACAAAAATTATTTGAGCAATCCAAAACATTACTTGTACATTAAAAAAATAAACGTGCAATAAATATGTATATAAATGTACATCAGAATAAATAATTGGCATTTATATATTTAAAAATTCCTTTTATGATATAGTTCTACAATTGTGATACAATTACCTCGAAAAAATATAATGAAAACCGTAAAATGTACTTGTTCAATGAAAAAAATGTATTTCCAATTGTTAAAATAAATCAGAATTTGAAAATATTATAAGTGAATTTTATAATCTAAATTGCACCATGAAAAAATTGTAAAGCGCCATAGAAAGAATATAATGTGCATTAAGTTCTGCAACCTGTAGCGCACATACAGCGAGCGCGTAAAGAATGGAAACATGGGTAAATATCTACGACATTTTGTAATATTTCAAAATCCTTGAAGTCGATTTTTAATTATTAAAATACACATTTTTGTAAAAAGTTCAATTTTCGACAAAAATACAATTGAAAAATATTGATAGGTTTGGAAAAATCGATTTTATAAACTGAATATGATATTGCCGTTTGGCTAGAATTGATTGCTCTGAACACCAATATAATAACATAATAACCAAAATAAATACCCAAAAAACGCGATTTTGGTAATTTTTACAATTTTATACCACCTAAGCCCATTGTCCTAGAAACCTCAAAATTGTCGCATAGTTAACTTTAATCTGAATCCTCAATGCTCAAGCTCAGATACGTATTCAGCGCAAATAAATCAATCGAAAACGCCTAGTCGCATTCCATAAACAAATAAGTTATTAATACTACCCTAATTTTAAACTGTTTTCTAGTTGAAATTTTTCTCTTTAATGCACAAGATATTCATTTTAGGGCACAATATGAAAAAAATATTGCTCATTTTAAATTTTTTTTTATGTAACACATTCATATTTATTGAATGCTCAATAGGTATTATTTTAATGCTCAAGGGCACAATATGTAACTTTTTATGTAGCATTATCAAATTTATTTAATGCTCAATATTTATTCTTTTATTGCACAAAGTATTTATTTTTATGCTTTTTAGCTATTTAAATATTGCAATTTTAAATCGCACCCTAATTTAATTAATATATTGTCCGTGATTAAAATCATCCTCGTGAATTATAGTGTACATTATATGCTTGTCAAATAATATCAGTTTACGATATAAGCTCTCACGTTTCTTAGTAAAGGGCAATTTTTTTCTGTTTTGAACAATTTCAGACTTGGAAAACACATAGAATAACAGAAAATAGAACATACAATACGTAATTTCCGATATCGCTATTCGTTTGCTTTTGCTTTGAAACGGTTAAAAAGTTTTGTGCGTCCAAGTATAAGTCCATAATATAAAAACATAAAATTATTACCACTTTGATCTATATCAGGGTGAAATTTCATTACACATTTCCTCACAGAGGCAGACCTACAAAGTACTACTCCTGGGCAATGCAGATTTTCCAAGAAGACTCGCATACAGAGACGGGCGCAGGTACTTATTAAATATTTACGCAATGCGGAGGCGGGCGTTTCATTTCAACGTGCCTATCGTTTATTCATTTTATCTCATGTTTATTCCTCAACACTAGACCCCGGGGGTGTACGGTGCGAAAAGATATCCTCCTTCTTGTTCATTAAATATGATTTGTTGCTCAACACCGGTGCGCGCCATTATTTTAGAGTGGAGCTAGGCATTAATCCGGTCGTTTTAATATGCAGCCCGTGCGCACTCGCCCATAATTCATCTTAAAGGAATCAAACTCGCCCGCATCGTCCGACCAATGCTATGCGATGTTGCGCTTAATTGGTCGTTTAAGTAAGACTGCATGTGTAGCATATTGTAGGGTATTTAAACGTGGATAATTAATGTTCAGTGTGGTGATTTCGCGTTTATACTTCTCTTTAAAGTAAGTGTGTGGATCATTAAAGAATGAACATGGATTAAACTTTAAGTAAATAGTTTATTGTTGAACGAACACATCATTTACATTATGCTTGAGCTAACTAATTGTATTTTGACTACAGTTTTATGGTGAGTTAAAATATAGTAAAACTCTAACTTATCTATTGTAAACACCAACAAACGGATGGCGAACGCAACTCGAACTGCATGTCCGATTATTGCGCAAGCGCGATAGCAATACTCTCGGTAGCACTTTACTATCTAGAGAGCAAAATTGCACCAGCAAAAGATAAATATACATATCAGACAGTAGTTTTAATGTATCGATATGAAATTGTATTCCGTTGACGTAATTCTTCTGAAATATGAAACCTTGTTAGCAAATTCACATCCAGTTTGTACTATTCATAAAAGTAACTGCAGTTTTGTTGATAAGAGGCATTTTCGCTTAAAATGTTGGTAAAATTGCTGACAAATAGAGTAGGTTTACTAACAAAACTATGCACTCATTTTGATAAGTGACATACAAAATAAATTGAATGTATTAGTCATTAGTGTAAATATCAATTTTGGTCGCCACGTTGAAATTGCTATTTCGAATTTTAAAAATCCTGCTTTATATTTGATATCAACGAGCTTCAAATATCACAGCAAAAAAGGTTTACGTTAATTCCAGCTTTCCAAGTCTAATTTATTATTCAAGTTACTCGTTGCGTCTTATTAACACGTTTTGTCTTTTTCTTTCAGGTGAGTTTCACACATGTACTTTGAGTGCGTCTTTGAAACCGTCTCCTTATATGTATAGGTAAGTCCGACTTGTAAACCAAGAGATTAATGCTGATTGATTATTAATGATGAAAAGCAAAGCGCGCATGTATTCCTTAGCATTAAATATAGTTGCAGACCTCCAATCGACGTGAAAATGATTGTTTTTGGGAATATCTTTTTAGGGAATTAATTGTTTAAAGCTAGACGAAATATGCATGTTATTTATTGACTCTTTAAGAACAAGAACCAAAAATGTGTGCTAATATTTTTTTCTTTAATTTATTATGCGGTCAATGAATAAGGTTCGTTTAAAATAATATTGCCGTTATAAACTCTCGAACCATATTGTTTTCGACAATTTATGCATTTGATGTCATGAATCTTATTACCAATTTTGTTCTTTGGTGGTTTATAGAAAAAATTCACTAAATAAAATGTCATGAAATTGCTGGCCAGCAGTATTTCCAAAGGTAAAAAAAAATTAAATTAGCAACTTTTTGACATACGTTCGAGAAAAGCAGTTTTAATTTAGTTAAGTTTTAGTTTTAACGCAATATAATATATTTTAGTAATTTTGGGTTCCTACTGTATGTCTTTCTTCTGCTGTAGTTTTTGTGTTTATAATTACAAAAGGATCGGTTATAACAAGTACAAACGAAACCACGTTATTAGATGGATTTTTTCTCGAAAATTCATAAAAGTATAAACGAATGTAATGACAAATATTAAAAAAATTATAATTTCTTTCCTCTAGCTACTACCACAGAGCCTATCTAAATCTAAACTTCGAATTACATTATACTAGTCTTGGCTAGGAACCTCTATCTTGACTTAATATATTTTTTTTTATTATTCTTAACATCACTTTCTTAATAATTATAGTCAATACTATAAAGTGTTTACTAGAAGTAAAGTATTTTTTTGCTATGTAGTATTTTATGAAAAATTGCTAACATTTACTACCAAGTTGTTCCTATACTTTAGAGTAAATAAATAGTTTTATTGTGTGTATGACAGCGATAGTGTCAATTGATTTATTAGTGTTTATTACATGTTATATACTTCATTTGTTCTGTTTTACATCTGTGGGCGGTATTTATATCACTGCTTTTTAGCAGTCTTTTGACACCATAATTTGGCAAAAGACCTCATGCTTAAAAACTAGTTTGGCAACTAACTATTCCAAGGAGTAGCATGCCCTTTTGGGCCATTTGTATATTCGAATTAAAACACTGCACCATATAAGAATACGTATTAACTATTTAATGGATTTAGAACCCATGTAATATTCTGTCATCATCTCCCAGTAAATGGTATGATCTTGTCAACGTTGCATTTACTATTGTTGCATTCATTGTTGTTGCATTTTTCTTACCAATTAATCGATTAGTTCCATCCCATAATCTGCAATCTTTTGCAGATTGTAGTTGAAAGTTTATCATCTTCTTCAGATACTCCGCTTTGGTATCCTGGATCACTCATGTAGCGTAGAAATATTTCGATTTTTGTATTTTAGCCCACACTTTCAATGTGAACTCAAATCAAACAGCCCCAAATCTCCACAAAGATGTTGATTTTCTGGGACCAACATTATTTAATATATGATTTTTTATTTATTTATTAGTATATGAAGCGTATTTAGTGCTTCGTTAGTCGTTTTGTCAAGTGGGCCTTCTGATTTGTGGTGATGTCTTTGAAGGTGAAGTAAATACGCTCCATTATTCACATTAATTTAAGCAAATATTTGGAAAAAATATTCAGTTGTAGCAAATATCTACGTCATTCCCAATGTCGAGTAAATATTCAATTTTCTATTCACTAGAACGTGAGAATTTACTTCAAAAGCAAACTAGTATTCTAGCACCAGAGCAATACACTGCGCAGGTGCATATTCCAATAAGGAAAATTCACTTCAAGAAACCGATATAATTATGTCCATTGAAAATTCCTGACCTAAAAAAAGTCCAAATAAATAATCCCCAACAATACCAACCGGCCATTTCTAGAGAATTACATCTTACGGGATTCCTATTCGTGATCATCCAAGGAGTAACACCCTCCAGGTTAAGCATGTTATTATGAAACAACCTCTAATAAGGGCACGGACACACATCGAGCGTATAGCGGAGCGGAGAGCGTTTTCTATATGTTCGAACATACCGAAAACGCTGTCCGCTCCGCTATACGCTCAATGTATGTCCGTGCCCTTAGGCTAGTAACACGCGCAAATCTCCGCAGGTAGCGCTCCCCCAAATCATTCTTATCTGAACGCTTTAAATAAATTGGATATTAAATAAATCCACGAAATAACCACTATTCAAATACGAAATTACCTTTCCACCCCTAGCGAAGTACCCGCACTAATTTTATCGCCCCAAATACCGTCCGTAACCGAACCTAACCCCTATTCCGACCTCAAAAAACCCCCTACGTTATGCACCTTAAGGTCTCCGGCGGAGGCATCGTGGGGATTCCAAAGACTACGAAATAAGTCCGTGATAAGGAAATCGTTATCCGCGATGGCGACGATGGGAATTCTTGGCCGCATTTTTCCAGTTTAATTCACAGCGTCCTCCCTCCGGGCTTGCATCCCCCGCGACGCCCCCGCCTCGCGCGTCTGTTCGGCTCCTCGGCCGCCGGAATGCCGCCGTCGCGACGGAATGCGAACAATTGAATCTTGCACGGCCGCCCAGTAATATTGCATCCAATATTCCCGCATACCCGACCCCCTTTAACGACAAACGACCGCTAGGTGGCGTGATAGTATTCTGCGGCGGTATCGCCGATATTGGAACCGAGGCGACACCTGGGAATGTTCGCTGCGCGCACCAATTAGGATAGTGGGAGAATTTCGGATGGTATTGAGCGTAGGGAAAAGTATTTTCGGTTATGAATTTTCGGGAAAGTTGAAAATGAGATAAGGTAAATAAACGCCCCAAATTCCGAGAGGTTAAGGACTTTTTGTTACATTTGTAACTGTAGAGTTTGTATTTATGTGGTGACAATGACTCTGTCAACTTTTTTAATTTTAAATTTAATTTTGAAGCTGACCCGCTTTACGTTAATGATAAGTCATCAGACAGAATATACAAACCAATCACTTATAACAAAAGTACTGTCAAACTTAACAAAATTCTACCTAAATTTAATATGTTCCCTGCTTTTAAGAGTTCTACTCCAATTTATAATTTATTGTCCAACTTCAAAATCCCCACCGCTATCATGGATTGTTTTGGTGTCTACTGGATCAGCTGCTCTTATTGCTCATCGTCTTACATAGGCCAGACTGGAAGGAAAATTTCATAAAGAAAACTTTTACATAAAGAAACTTTTACATAGATGTAAAAAAGGTAATAAATTCGATTTACCTGAGCAATAAGAAATCGAGAAACTTATATTTAATAAACATGTCATCTACTCAACGATCAAATCAATTTTCCACACCAACCTCTTTTCAAATATATACTTCAGTCTGGCTCGTGTGATTCGAGATACAAACCTGTAGTCGTGTGTGACGTTGGCTGCAAATTTATTGTACTCGTCGTTGTTTTTCCTTCATTTCCGTTCACTCTACAAACGAGATGTCTGTAGGCGTCGTTGCTGCTCTACGTTTCTTATTATTTCCTTGATAGCTCGACCGTAAGTTTTTGTTGTATTAATGTAACTCTATTACCTAATAGTTATTTTTTAAAATATAATATTGTCCTTAACTGTAACTTACGCAAGAAACTTTATCTAATTATTGCTTCTTCTGCGTTTTAGATTTAGGCTGATGATGATCACTTAGTTGATCGAAACCGGTTCCTATTGAAATAAATAACAATCAAAGGATCAAAGAGGTTTTACTTCCAATACACAGTATATTACACACCTTTGAAAATTATGGACGCATTCAACAACGAATTATTATTGTTATTATTTTCCGAATTTTTATTGTTTTTCTTCGCGCAGCTTTCTATTCTGTTTCTTTTTAGCTTCCTTCCTTATTTCTTTAGAATGATTATCTTTTGTGCTTTCTTCTTTTTCATTAACAAATATTCTCTAAAACGATTAGATAATAATGTTATAGAAGAACAGCATAACACTCTCTAATCAAGATCAGTCACACTTTTAGGTTATATTCTGACCGTTAGAACATTGGTAGAATAAGAAACGATTGCGGGTTGATAAGTGTAATGTGAAATCAACAAATGTGCTAAAAAAAGATGTGCTAAAATAAAATTCAAATTCAGATTTCTTATTTTATTTAGGACAGTGTCTGAATTTGAGACGTTTACCTTAGTTTGGGGAATATTTATGTGGACGATTCAATTCTGTAGATCGTGATCGTACTGTACACTTTATTATTATGAGTCTCTTAAGCCGACCACACACGTTCAGTTTCTACTGACAGTTTGAACTGTTCAATTCAAACTGTTTAATGGAAACTGTAAACTATGAAGCACACTCACTTACAGTTCAATCCTTCCGTTTTTGCAATGGATTCTAGGAAGCAGGACAATTTCGCCGGTATTGGTTTACTTTGTCTAATTTTACAATAGTAAAAAATAGAAAAAGCGTAAACAGTGGTGCAAGAAGTGGTTCCAAAGAAAGACATCAGCTGATTAAGAGTTTTTCAAAACACAACCCAACGCACTGGCTCCTGAAACAAAGTGAACTGAGAACGGTACAGTTGAAGCCAACACACGCAACGATCAGTTGAACGATTGAGTTGAAAAATATCATTCGTCTTAGTTTAACTGTGCAGTTGAATTCGACTGAGACTGAAATGTCCACACACGTCGAGGTCAAACTGTACAATTTAACTAATCAGTTCAAACTGTCAGTTGAAACTGAACGCATGTGACCGGCCATATATGGATATAGGGACTGTAACTATATCTTTTCTTCGGAAAATTTGGAAAGTATTTTCATTTGCAGTTTTGTTACTTATAGCGTATAATGCACATGTACTACTTACTAACAGTCTCATGTAAATAAATAGTTGGTTTATCATAAAATATTATACTCCGCGAGAACATAGGATCGCGAATACCAGTTGCCATCATTTGTTTACAGTATTGTTGTCTATGATCAAAGTTATTTTCAATTAATTCATAGACCAATTTAACCTTATAGGGAAGAAATTTTTTAATTTTGAAAAGTTTCAGTACCAAAACATTGCTCAAGTTATGTTCTAAAGCTAAATTTTCACGAGTTAAATGCAAATTACCTTCAATTTTCAGTAAGATACAAATCAAGCTGCATATTTTCGGTTAATTTTGCGTTGGAGCGGCCAGTTTTTGGAAGATTCTTAACAGTACCAATTACAATTACTTGTTAATTTATTGTTACTTGTTACTAGTTACTAGTTACTAGTTACTAGTTACTAGTTACTAGTTACTAGTTACTAGTTACTAGTTACTAGTTACTAGTTACTAGTTACTTGTTACTTGTTACCTGTTACGTGTTACGTGTTACTTGTTACTTGTTACTTAATAATAATAATAATAATAATAATAAACGTCTTTATTTCTCCATAAACAAAAATTAAACAATAATTTCAAATACAAAATACAACGGACTGGAGTAGGCGAAGTCCAGGTCAACACAAAAGTGTTGCCTGCTCAACTTGTTACTTGTTACTTGTACCTAGAAACATATTTTCTATTCTACTGACTGTGGATTGGCTTATTTGCAGATCACGATACTTTTCTCTGAAAAGTTAACATACTTCTTGATGAATTCAAATTCGATCTTCATACCCGATCAACATTAAAACTTCAATTGTTTGTGGTTCTGTCAGCGAGTTCAGTTTGTTAACACCATAAGCAAAATGAAGTCTGACACGTTGATAATTATTAACAAAAGCGCCGGCCAAGAATAAAGTTAAAAAATAAAAATGTCTAACCTAAGAAAATTCCAAAAACCAACTCAAAATTTATTGTGGTCCTAATCAAAACTAAAAGCAAATCAAAATTGAATCTCAAAGGAGATAAAGATTGTCAGAGAAGAAATGATCTGAAATGAAATTATAAACAGACCTAAAAACACGTCAAAAAAAAGCTGTCAAAAGATTCCGTCAGGTTTGGTCGTCGTGTCAATCCAAAATTCCTCGTAAGTTGACCACCTCTTGTAACGTAAAAATGCTTAGTATACGACAATTTATCACTATAACTGGTACTTCGTCATATTTTAAATCACGTTTTAATGGAAAGATAACTTTTCGTCAAGATACCGCACATCTTTATAACCCTATCAAATCTCAAAATAAATTGTATTCTACCTTAACTGATTCAGTAACTAGGCTGGATTTCGACAAGTCGACGTACGTCTTAATAACAGGTGCATCTAAAGGACTTGGAAAAATCATTTCTGTGCAACTAGCAAAAAGGTTGGTGTGCCCGTCAAAGTTTGTGTTAATAGCCAGGCAGGGCAAAGGTTTAGAAGCAACAAAAGAAAAAATCCTGGAAGTAAATTGTGACCATACCGTAGACATTTTCACAGTTGATTTAACTGAAGCAAATCTAGATGACTACAAGTGCATTATAAAGAACTCTGTGGATAAAAGTTACGAAAATTCGGTTATATTCCATAACGCTGGAAGCCTTGGTCGACTAGTAAATACAACAGAGTTAAAAAACCTAGACGAATGGACCAAATTTTATAACTTAACTCTGTTTTCTACGGCTTTACTGAACTTAGCTTTCCTGGAGAAGCTCAAGGCCAATTCTAAGTGCCACGTCGTCAATATCTCTTCGTATGCCAGTAGAGATCCTCTGTTGGGTTATGGACTCTACTGTTCTGGGAAAGCAGCTCGTAACCTCTACTTTGGTTGCGTTTCTATTGAGGAACCAGAAGTGGGTGTTTTAAATTATTCTACTGGTACTGTAAAAACTGATATTCACCATCCGGTAGCTGAAGCCTCTGATGAAATCAAAAAATTCTTTGGACAAACATCGAAGTTTGTCGATGGCGATTTGACTATAGAGTGGATGCTGAACATTTTGGAACACGGTAATTACATATCTGGAGATTTTGTCGACTATCTAAGTAGGAAATGACCTATGTTTTTCTTGTATTGCAGTAAATAGTGAAGTAAGAAACGTGAGTTTTTTTTGTTTGCACACTTCATCAATCATAATAATACGCGATAATAGTACACGATATCATCGTTGAGATATGTGTGTTTGGTTAGTCTAATATTGTTATATACCAACTGTGAAGAAAAGAAAACATGTCTTAAATTTTTTATGTTAATTGTAATCACTTAAGTATGTGTGTAATTATTTATGGATTATTTGCAAAACTAAACTAGGTATGTGATTTAAGTCAATTATTGGTTGACAAAAAAAAAAAATGACAGTGAGTTATAGCGTTAATAGTATATAGCATGATAGCTGTCCATAAGAACAATCACAACGTTTCTGTTGACGAAGATTTTTGTTTATTTCCATTCATATACCACCATAGAGAATAAAACTTGAAACAGTACGAATGATCCTTTATACATAATCCATTACTCACTAAAATCAAACTTATTTATTTGCACACGATGTCGCAGCCAATTAAAACAAAAGCAAACAGTGCACTTTCAAGGCACATAGTTATTTGTGCATGAGCATGAATCTTAAAGAATGAAAGCGGTTAATCAATATATTTATTTGGGTTGCCCACATCAAGAAGTACAACAAGAGCGACATCTTGTACTTAATTAAGGTGGGTGACTCGTATAGATGTCAAAAAAATTACGAAAATATTGGATTTTTTTTCTCAAAAAACTATGCAATATTTTTATTTCAAAGTTTTACTGTACATTCTTGAATATTTTGTGCATATCATTAATTTTTTTATTGCAAAAGTTTACTTAAGGGCGTCGTAAAGAAATAATATCGTTGATGACTTTTTTTTTCTTCTCAATCGTCGTGTGATTTTGTGTCAGCTGTATCCTTCTGAAATATACCAAAATGATTTTGTTGTTATCATACCAATATCGCGTCCACTTACCTTATTTTAATGTAGAACAAAATGTGTAACAACATACGAAGGTTTTAAAAAAAAAAATTGAAAAAGTTTTTTTATGATTATTACAAAAAAGTGGTTAAATAAGTTTTTGTTTCAAAATCTAATAGGTATGTCGATTAGCTGATTAAATTATCTTTCAAATGGTATTTTTCTTATTCATATACGTTGAAAACTCGCTGAATAATTTCACGCGCCAACTCGGAAATGTAAAAAATACTGTTTCCGAGCAAAATGCGATTGAAGTTCGCGGTAGACGAAACTGGTATTTTTACTTTACATTTTCGATGTTTTTGCTATTAGCCATGCCTGGACCATAAAGGAGGTCATCTTCGGTGTCAAATCCCCCCTTAGCAAGGTTCCTATGTATTCGTGCATGTTCCGAGCGGCCTTCCACACTGTGCCGTGCGCACTGTTACCTGCTCAGCGCGCCGAAGGACCTTAGCGAAAGTATCTATATCTATGCAACCGCTAGGAATTTCTCTTTGAAATTTTCTACCCATATATACGAGGAACAAAATATATTTTGCCGCCAACCGTTAATAAAGAGTTTTACCTTTTGTTCTATTTTTTATATAATTTTTTATATGTCAGTTACTTACACAGTTACACAATTACTCTTTACATTTAGTTTTTGTCAGTCTGTATTTTGAAAGCAATTATTTTTTGCCATAGTTTTCTAAAGGACAGATTTTACGCGATTACGAAAGATTATAATCTTAATATAAATCTGTACCTTGGTGCAAGAACAATATGTCATTTTTCCTAGTCTTGTGTTTTGCGAGCCTTTTTTGAAGAGCTTGCAACAAAATCAAATTGTTTTCACATGCATCAATGTACAGATGAATATATAAAAAACAATTATTTTGAAGCAAACTGAAAAAGTCCTGCACACAAAGAAAGGAATGCTCAATTCAAATAAAATTGCTTTGCATCAAAACAACGGTTGATTTCCATATCCACGAAATAACTATCCACTTCAACCGAGACAATATTTTCTCAGTAGGTACAAATGTGTTAAGTGCTTCGTTCGAGATAAAATTACTTGCAACGAGTAAACTATTGACTTGCACTAAATAGTCATCAACTCGAAAGGACTATAATGTTGTTTTGAATGAAACTTTGTAGTATTATTTCAAATATTTCAACATTTGGACCAAACTAATAGTGTTTTAATGCAACCATATGATGTCTTAAAGAGAGTAATAGAGCTATCGGAATAAGTAATAGGTTATTTTGCTTGGAAGAACCAATGTTTCAGAGAAACATTTGTAATTTTGGTTCAACACCTTTAGTGTTCTGAATAGAGTATTTTGTTCTCAAAGCAACTAACTGTCATTTTAAACGAAGTGCGTTAAAAATTCAAAGCAAGTATGTAATAGTAATTTACATTCAACATAATATATTGATTTGAAGTAAATGTTTTTGTTGTTTTGTTAAAACTATCTACCGCTGCTGCAAAGGTTACATAAAAAATAAGTCTATCAAAACAAATGCAGAAAGAACTACACGATTATAATAGCACATTACTTTCTTAATCATATTTACTAGCAAGAATAATTGTTCTGGCTGACAAATCTTATCAAAACATAATATGAGGTATTACATCAAAGTTCTTTAAGCAATTATTTTGTAAGACATATATTTTTTTTAGTCATGTAGCAAAGACAATGGGTAAAAAAAGTTCATATATACCAATACATTAATTTATTATAAAAATAAAAATACATTTCAAACAAGTAGGTGTCATACTGATATAAACCCAATAACTTGTTATAAAAGAAAAAAAAAATACATTTAAAATACAATCAAAAATACAAAAAAATGTCATCGTGATACAATAATTAGTACAGTTAAGAGCTAAGCAGTCAACAAGACTTGATGGGCCTTTCTGCAACTGGCCATATAATACGGTTTCTCACCTTAGATGTTTCTAAATCTCCTCCTTGCTTCACCGCTTCCCGGAAAACAATCCGATCTCCAATAGCCGGAATAAGTTCTTTTATCTCTTCTTCTGTAAGTTTTGTTATGTTTTGCACAGTTATTTTATGGTCTGCAAACATAGAATGCACATAGTGTATTAACATTCGCATAAAAAGTAGATATACGCATATACTTACTGTCAAATATCGTTTTAAGATGATCTGATGAAATTGAAAAATCATCCACGCTGTCCATTATCACATGTAAAACTGCAGATACAATCAAGCGTATATCAAAGCGACACTGCTTACCACTATAACCAATATATTTGCATGGAGTTAACGTTGTGAGGGTTGTGAGTGAGACTGGAGAATGTAGTCCTCATATACTGCGTATCTAAAAACTGTCGCCGTTCTACGTCGCGTCAGTCTGGTGCCACAAACCGCGCAAACTCTTAAGTTTTCCGCACAATGAAATCAGCCGATATTTTAAACTAAGCATTTGGTTACTTGGTTCACACAAAACGTCTCTTGCATCAACCAACTAGTTTTACTTGTTTTGAACACCATATTTTACATATATGATCTTGTTTCAATGCAATAGTTGTTTTCATTGGAATATATTGAATTGTTCAATGCAACACACTATATTCTTAAAAGAACTCATAAGAACTTTTAAAATTATCCAATGTAGTTTTACTTGGAAACAAACTGTTGTCGCTTCAAAGGAGAAATTTGTGAGTTTTGATTCAAAAAGCTCATCTAAATTGAAAACTTTATTGATTTGTTCGGAGTAAATTTCGGCAAGACAACGAATGTCTTAAACATTTCTCTGTGTGTGGTAATCGTTCCTAGGTCTTCCTTTTGCAGCTGGAGGCACTGTCCTATCCTTGTGACAAGATACACTTTTTTTCCTGCAAGACGAATGTACCCAGCTAGACTTCTTGACTCTTTCTTCCCAACTCTGAATCCTTTGCTTGACATGGCCTTTGCTTATGGCAAAGAAGAGCTCGGGTTTGTAATAGAGAGCCTTAGATCGTACACGTAAGGATTGCTTGCACCTCCAAACCGCGTTGGATTTGCATATGATTGATTTAAGCCTTAGTGATGCTTTGCTGTCTGGCCAGATGCACACTTTGACTTCTTTACCAAAAGATATCAAACATTCCAAATATTTGACAAAGCAAAATGTACAAGAACAAGAAATTTGCACATAAGAACTCTTCTTCAAATATTTTTTCGACTTCAAATATTTAGACGGTTACTTCTAAAGCTTGTAGGTAACATTATTCTACAATAATGAATCGCTGTTTACTTATTTAATCTTTTTGCCGCCCCAGAAAGAGCTCGCTCATTGAGAAGTAAACACGCAACACAGCCGATCAATCATGCAATTCTTAAGCATCCCCCCGGAGACCGATCCTGATCGCGCCACACAAAACACGCGCATTATTTATTTAAGGGTGCGCATTCGCACATTCCCGGTAAATAAAATATACACCAAAAGTATCTCTGATCTATTGTGATTTATGGGGACCAAAAGTTTTATCGTTACGTGATTCGATTTCGGTATTCCGGCCGGAGTTTTTGATCGCGTTCCTCTCTACTTATTTCTTTCTCGTTTTCCACCCCGACGCGGCTACCGCGAATCTGGAGGGGTGGCTGCAGAAGCCCGAGGGGTATTTATTATAATGTTTGATTTATTACACCTATAATAGTTGAGGCACGTTCCTGCAGGGAGCGGCCCTTACCCCTCCCCGAAAAGTATAAATCATCTCTTTACTTGTCGACTTTACTACTTTATAATAGACATTGTTCTTGCTCGATCACGGACCTTTACTTAATAAAGACCGCTCTTGCGTCGACCAGATGGCACTGCACATTTTTCATGGAGAGATTTCTGGAAACCCGACTGAGGAACTGTGCCTTTCCCTTATAGTCTAAATCGGTTTAAAGTTATTGTTTAGCATTAATTTTGAAACAACTAAAATATTTGTGTGGGTAAAGTATATAATTACTACTGCTATATATTATACGTTTGTTATCTTGGTTTCGATTCATCGGACTACATTGAGCATCATGAAGACATTTCTATATCTTACAGTTCTCTAAAAAAGGACTAATTGATAAGCATGATGTGTTCGGAATGTTCGGAAGCTCACCGAACATTTTCGGACCACTATCGCGGTGTATCATCGTATTTTCAAAGAGTGCCCGCTAACGTAGCAGCCAAGTTGGGCGCAACTTATAAATAAGCAGCGCCATTGTATGCGGATTCCGCGTAACTATTGAGAACTACACATATAGAAATTCAGTGATAGTATAGACCTACAAACTATCTAAGTCTAAGTCTTAGAAATTGATTTCCCGGTTCTGTATATAAATAAGTTATTCTTTATAAGATAGCTGTCATAGCCACAGTCCGATACAGGGTCATTATAAATGATTGTAGTTAAACCCATGTTAATAATTGTTGTTTTCGCATTTAATAATAAGAGCCTGTATAACGGTAATGTCTAAGACTGATATAACATACAGGAAACATGAAACTGTCAAATTTGCTCAATAGTAAACTATCGATTTGTTACATTTACATTAAACACGGCTTAGGGAATTGTTGTCTTAAATGTAATTTTATGGTCAATATAAAATTGGAATCTTGTTTTCTTCATCTTTGATATCGGTCCACTTCAGGACGAATCTGCTGCGGCACGAAGGAATTAGAAATAATTGAGATCTGAAATTTTGGGAACAGGAATTAGAATCAAACTACTATAAGATTATGTCGTAAAAATTATATTTTTTTAATTCTCTCACAATTTAATTCACGTTTACTCACAATTGAAGACAAAATCAAACAAAAATGAATTAAAGTTTTTCTTAAGCAATTTTTTACAGGTTCTATCCAGCTAAGGAATTAAATGTATGTGCTTTGATAGGCTCGAACCGTCTGGAACATAATAATAATAAATGCTTTATTCTATAAACCCAAGAGTGTAGAACATGTCAAAAGTGTAGGTATACATGTATATACACATATATAAATGCAAACAAAAGTGCACAATTAAAATCAAACTCAAAACTGAAAATCATCACAGTCCAGGAACTCTCTTACAGTGTAGAATGCATGACTCAGGAGGTGTTTCTTCAGTATATTTCTGAATCTCATACCTGGTAGTATATAATTGCTTAGTTGGATTGAAACTGAACCAAATTGCGTAAGAAAAACTTTAGAAACTACTGAAACTCTTTCTAAACAAGTCTTTCTAGAATAGTGCACAGAATTTATTTCGTAAAAGACTATCCTGACTTAGTATTTCTTGCATTAACAGCACCGTGTTGTTTTTAACAATTTCAAAACAAATAACAAATCAGGATGTTTCCCAATTATTACTTGCATAGAATGTATACTTTTCCATCTTGTAGTGGATTTTTGATATTTTTGTCTGTTTTTGAAGGATTATTATTAATCGTGGTTGGATATTTTTTCCAGAAAACACAGCTTATTGTTATTCCTGTGACTTTCGCACTTGTCATAATTTCTTGTTAATAATAATGTTGACCCCAGCGCTAACAGAATTACAAACAATAACAACAAAAAAACAAAATATTAAGATTGATGTACATTCAAATATGATATGTTTGAGCATCAAATTATATTAAAAAATGATTCTCTATGATCTATGATCTCTATGACGTTTTACAATTGATTGTGAAAAATTCAGAATTTCTTGTTTTGCAACCAGCCTGTGTTACATCAATCTTTTTCCTTTGTGTGTGAGATGTTTGGAGAACCAAAACTCTTTGTTCTTATCTAATAATATAGTAAATAATAGTAAGCAACTATTAATGAAACAATTCACCGTAGAAGCGATTGAAATCAAGAATCAGAAAATAAAACGTCACAATTTAGTACAATGAAAGTTAGGGGGATTATAAACATTTCTGTTGCCAATTGTCTCCTTTCTTTTTAAAAGTAATTTACAATGATAATCTTTGGCTTGTGTTCATGAAGAGACGAGTCTCGGTAAACACTAGAATTTATGATTTTTTTAAATTTGTTTCTTTATATTTTATATTGTTGATGGCTTTTTGAAAGTCTACTCAACAAAAAGTTTACTAAATTTGCTTAAAACTTAAACTCCGTTTCTTATTAAAGCCACTGTTCACATTTTATTCAACTTTTTACGTTAAATTGTTTACAATTCAGTAAGATCTGGGACAGTGAGCAAGATCCGACAAATTTCATCTTCTTTCAGTCCAATAGCAAAATATGACGCCAATTGTATGTTTTCAAGCACCCACAGCAATAAAACTGCAAACCACTATATTTCTTGCACTCCTCGCCATTTCAAATAAAATACATTTTATCCATATACAACCATCCCAATTTCTCTTTCGACGACTCGGCAAATTTTTCCTTCCGATCCCATCAGCCGATTGCACACTGCACACCTCTAGAACTGTCGATGACTACACCTTCTCGGTAAATCGGAACCCACGAGTGATCGTATTTCCTTAAAAATCGCTTTGTCTCAATATTGGCACGATCGGAAAAGTCACGTCCGCCGTTCTGACGACATCCAGCCGCTACCAGAATATGGAACTTCTCCAACTTAGCATCTGAGCAGCAGCAGAGGCAGCAGCCGAGATAGGCTAAATGTAAAAGTATCACGTCGTAGGACCGCGCGGCCGGGTCCGAGCGAAATAAGGGGTATCAATCGTAAAACTGCATCGTTCGGTGCGACCCCAACCCCTTTTCGTCCGTATTCGTCCTGTTAAAACTTCTTCTTCTTCTTCTTCGGGCGTAGTAGTGCTTTTTGTCCCTGCTGGTCCCCTTATACCTTTATTGGAAATGCCGGAATAACGCGACTTCGTCGCGATAAACTTTGGATTAGTTTGATCAAATCAAAGTGAATAAAAGGGGTGGATTTTGCTGTTCGACGTTTGCGATGGGTCGCTTCGATGGGTCTCTTAGAGAATTTATGAGCATTGGCTGGATATTCAAAATCGAGGGTGCGAATGGAGTGATGGTAACTACGAGGGTCTTCTCATGCATCATGTTCTATTTACCAAATAAATCCCTGTGAATGATACAATGATACAAACAATGTTACACAGTACTTTATCGTATGTTTGATACGGCTTCTTTTAAATTTTACTGAGTGACGTACTGAGTGACGTACTGAGTGACTGTGAAGGTGAAATGAACATGGTTGACTTTAGATTCTATTCATTTTTAGTGTCATCAGTTCTCACTTAAAGATAAGGGTGATGTTAGTAGTAAATCTTAGCAAATCTACATCAATAAAATTTGATTTGTGCTAATTGATTCATGGACGGATTTTGGGATATTTTGTCCTACATAGGAGAGAACTTTGTATATCGATGCTAATTTAAAAAAAATCTGATGTGGCCAGGCACATGACTTTATCATACAATATATAAAATGAATAGTTTAGCTGCATGAGAATCTATTCTATTGAGATAAATCATAGGTATTGTCAAAGCCTCAGCATTTGACACTACCTACACTACGTCATTAGAATAATAGTTATTTATGTTACAAATGCCGAAAGTACGGAATAGCGCGACGAGCGGTGATGCGGCGCGTCACCGAAGGCGGAGTGTCGCCGTCGCATATGAGCGAGTCGGTTATCTAGTTTTTGGCAGGAGCGACATCAACGTTTATTGTGTTGCTTTTTAAGAAATACGTATTTAAAAAAATAAATGATGTCTGAATAGTAAATGCTAGGTTGGTACCACTTTGACGAAACGTCAAGTTTAAAGGTGCGTTCCGATTGGTAGGTAATGGTTGCTAATGCCGGTGGTAGAATACGAAATTATAGTATTTCTTACATATCGTGATAATGACACATATTAGTTTGCATGTACATAAACATGAGTCCCTATCAACTTTCTATTGGAAATACTATAACGCCGTCTGCTACCACTGCCATTGTCACTAATGAAAACGCACCTTAAAAAGGTAATTCAAATTCTGACAGATTTATATTTGTTCATGACACATCCCTGCCAACATACTAAAATAAAACTACACTCATCGCTATACTTTATTTATAATTTTCTCAATGTATCGTTTTTAGAATTAGATATAAAGACGGGTTGATATTTCTTATCAACAAACAATCAAATTGGTGATCTTACTTTATTTGAAATTTGTGTTTTATAATTTGCCGCACTACAGCGGCAACGTTCCATAGTGGTTTTCCAACCTCTGATGAGATCAGCTGTTTTCGAATGAGACAACACAAAAAAATATTTGTCAAAATCCTGGCTACTATGTAATTTCATATCAATGCAGATGCGACCGATCTCGATCAAATAGAATTTGCTCTTGAAGCTAAACTATTAATTTTACCAAAAAATTTCATAGGCATAAATTATTCAAAATTTCCTCTACTTTAATTTGTTAATTAACTAATTTGTCGAAATTACAGAAATGGCGGCTCATTTCCAAAATCCTTCAAAAAGGCTTAGAATAAACTAAAAAGCTAAACTATTAATTTTACCAAAAAATGTCATAAGCATAAATTCTTCAAAATTTCCTCTACTTTCATTTATTATTTAACTATTTTGACGAAATTACAGAAATGGCGGCTCATTTGCAAAATCCTTCAAAAAGGCTTAGAATAAACTACCAGTTCCTTTGGACCCTTGTGAACCAAAAGCTTTTCAGCTCTAAGTTAGGTCATGAAACTTCTAAATATGAACTTTCGTTCCCATACCTTCAGTAGTTTCTCCGGAATCGTCTCCACAAAAATCGTTTACACACACACATACACACAGACACACACACAGAAATTTTTTTGTACCTTGGTCAAAAATGTTCAGGGGACCCAAAAAGACCTATTTCCGCTAAAATCTCAATTTTTTTTTTTGGCACGATTACAATACTTTACATACTGCGTATGATAAAGTAATAAAGCATCGCAAATTTTACGTTTTTCTTAAACTGCAAACAGGAAGTGGACTAAGGATTAATATACCTTGCGAACCAAAAGTTGCCTAATCACGGCAATAAGAAATGCTCTAAATATTAAAGTTACATCAAATGGGAAGGATAAATTATTATAGTTCCACAGCCTGTCCCCATATGGACGTAAATATTGTCACTTTGGGTTATCCGGAGCATCAAACATAATCAGGCGCGAGGTTGTTTGTGTTTTGGGAACCTTGTTCTAGGAATGTGCAACGATAAAACAACAAAAAAAACTACAACCCAATACCTTGTAGACCGACTATAAAGGATTAAAATATTTTGTAATGTAATCAGACTTAGATCGGTGTAAGTACTAATCTGTATTACACCGTATGTAATCAGTAATTGGTTAATCACCATAGTCAGTTATTAAGAACCATACCATGGTAACGTACAACAAATAAATCAACTGTATAACCGCTGTGAAGAATCTTAATCCCTTCGGTGAAAGTAAATGGTGGTAACCCACCCAAGGGTGACCACCCCCGTTAATGTCACAATAGGATTATACTGGACCAAAATTACATTTCTTCAGAAAAAAACGACATACAGTATGGTTGGACATAAAATTGTAAAATTGGCCCAAGTGTAAGCTATTAGCTTTTCACAATTAAATATAAAATGTCATAAGGAACAGTAGTTTTAAATTGAATTTAATGCTCAGATATTAAATGTGAATCGTTGAAGCTTCAGTCAACATTATTATTAACAACAGACTATAACTACTGCCACGTTGTGTGCTAGTGTGTTTAACCTCAACCCCAGATTTGTTGAATTTATACGATTTTGCTAAGAAACCACTAGCGATACACAATTGGGGCTGTATTCGTTTTTGGTTTTGTGTGACCTCTGCAATTTTTTACGATATCGCCTGAAGAAGCGGCTAGTAAGACGCGAAACATGTAGCGACCATAAAATAAACCAAATAATAAGGACGACCACGTGGCTTTTTTATCTAATCGACACCTTATTGAACACCAAAGAATTTATAACTACTGTATTTGATATTGTAGTATCACTAGCGTTAACTAAAAATTTCAACAATAACCTGTGTATAAAACAATAAAATCATCATTTTGGTTTGCCAGATACCTTTACTAATTGTTCAAAAACCGACAAAATTCCATCTGGTTATAAATAACTCCAGTTTTCATCGGATCGAATATACATCTATAAAGTCTGGTTTCAATGCAACTTTGTATTTTATATGGATTCGTGCAGTATTCGAATTTTGACATGAAGGGTTGTCATCGGTTGCGTACGGTACATGGAAAAATATACGCGTTACATCATTCTACAATAACAATTCCAGTACCGTTGATTTTCAATGCATCATTACTTGTGTTCCATTGTTTTTCCGTTTGTAGTAACTGATACGTACGAGCTTAAAAATCACACAAATCCAATTAAAATAAAAAAAGTTTCATTGAATCCGGGCTTTGTTGTATTATTATACAAACATCAAAAATCTATTATAGTCGTAATATTGTAGATTCTATACCATTAGGCTGGTGTATTGCATTTAAAACTCTGTGAGTAAATAAATACCTTAGAACAACCCTTAGAACTGTTACGTGCTCATTTCAATGCACGAAAAACTATTTTATGGCCATTTCTAGCGAAATAAGTTCACACTATTCTAGATGTTGTTCAGAAAGATTTTCGGTATCCTAACTTTTCTAATTCCGTTTAAAAAATCAAGTTAGTAGCTTGTGATGTCGCTTAAAAATATTTTTAAGAAATAGTCTTTTAAGTGATTGATTCTAAATCTTGATTCTAATATTGCAGTTGTCTTTTTTTATGTCCTACTTTTCACAGGAAGTGGACCTATATTTCAGATTTGATATACAACATTCCAATTTTGTATTTGAGCATACAATTATAGTTACTATTCCGTAGTCATTTTTAATTTACATGGAAAAAATTGATACGACTCTGATAAAATTTAATAATTTCTTGTTTTTGAACCACTTATACTCGCATCTTACGATTAAACAAATTCTGATAACTGGTCAGAAAAAGGACAAACTTAAAAGTTGGTAGGTATGTATCACCTTAAAAACGGTTTAAGCAGAGGCTATGCAAACTATGGGAGTTCTTTTGGTTTTTTGGGTTATTTATTTCCATCTTTAAGAATAAGATAGGAACTTTAACAGTAGCAACTTTTAGAGAAACTTAAGCACGGGATGTACCAAAATAGCTGTTCCAAAATCCCAGTTACGGACTTAAGTAGACCTCCTCATTTCCTAAATTGTCTCTGGCAAATCCGTGGGAAAAAGTTTTCAACATTAGAGTTTGCTTGATATAAGAATATTCGCTTCAATTACTTTATTGTTTGTCTGCTGTCGTAGCCTTTAGAGTAGGTTTATTGATGTTGTACTTCAAAACTCAATTCTGAGAATTGGCTTGGTCAAACCCTTTGTAAAACTTACTCTCCGCCTAAGGTTTCACAGGATAAAGAAAATATCTGAATGAAATTAAAAGCGAGCGAAGAAAAAGTATATAGCACGAGAACGGTCCAGGCATCATCTTCCTTCGCTAAAGTCAAGTGCGGATACAGATATTGCTCATTACTCTCGGCGAGGATTTTTAATTAAAAGAGGTGTTTTCTTTTACCCCAGTGCCTACCAGCGAGATGAACCCCGTAAGTACGTCGAATGTGCTGACGATTGTACGCCAGCGTTTCAAAAGACTTTTTCATCGTCGCCTTCTTTTCTCATCTCGCGCCATAGCGACGTCTCCCTATTTACCCAAGAATTTATTTTTCATTCTTCACAGTACGCGAAACGCCCAAAACTAGAAGGAGAAAGAAACCCCATCATAAATAATACAACGGGTCGTACTTAATCTCCTTTTAATACACTGGTCAAAAGAATTAAGTTATCCATTTTGTTACGCCTAAATTTGTTTCAGGAAACTGTTGATTTTATTAGTTATCCTGTATTTGAACAATTTGTTTATTTAATTTAATTAAATTTATTTATTATGATTAATAAAGAACACCACCGTTAATAATAAATTCTTCAAATGTAGCAAGGCTTCATTTCTACTGTATTACAAGGTTGTTGTTTGGAAGATAGAATTTTATTGGTCTATAAATTAGACGAATAAAGTACTCGGCCTAATTTAAAACCGCCAGATAAGCTGGCGATCTTGGCTAATGTGTTTTGTTTGCGCCTAAAGGGAATATATTTCAGGCTAATAGCGGTTTCAAAGGAAGTAAATGGCCGGTCGTTTAGTGGGTGTCATAATGAACTGATAAGAATGATTGAGTATTATTTCGGAGCACTCGGATAACTCTTTCTTTAACGACCCACAATTTTAAAGGGTGAAACCGTGCGGCGATTGTTACTCCAAATACACTGATCTCGGCAGATATTTGGGGTATATTTTATTTAGCGAATTTATTTGCTGTAATTTATTACACAGTTTACTTACTTACTATTTACTTTACTCTACTGAGAGCCGTTATTATAAACATTGTATAAATTTTTACTACCAAAGTTTTTTTTTTCGTAATAGTATTTGGTTATTGTGTAAAAAAACTTAAAATACTAAAATTGGTCTAAATTTTGATAGTTCATAACTTTGCGTTGTACAGAAATACATATATTGTTCTCATTTCTATCCCATCTACTTTGGTGGAAATAGCACATGAAGCAAAATTACAAAATTCCACCATTTAGAAACAATCCAAACTCCATCTGTCCAAAATTCTCTCGAACAAAATCGTTTAGATGGAAAGCTGTAATTTTCAGGATAAATTACTTAATTTATCTGTGAGCCAGGGATATATGATAATTATTTATATCCCATCTACTTTGGCCGCAATCACATATGAAGCAAAATCACAAAATTATACCAACTAAAAACAATACAAACTCTATCTTTTAAAAATTCTCCTGAATAAAATAGTTAAGATGGATGGCTGTAATGTTCAGGATTAATTACCCAATATATCTGTGACCCAGGCGTATATGATAATAATTTCTATCCAAACTTCTCTGGTCGCAATCGCACATGAAGCAAATTACAACATTCTTCATCTAAATACAATGCTAAATACATAAAAAAAAGGTCCTGAGCAAAATAGTTTTAATGAAAAGCTGTGGTTTTCAGGAATAGTTACAGAATTTGTCTGTGACCCAAGTGTTCATTAAAATAATTTATATCCCAGCTACTTTGGTTACTATGACAGTTGAAACAAAACTGCAACATTCTACCATAAAACAATGCATACTTCATCTTGCAGAAATCCTCGTAAATAAAAAAATAGTTTTAATTAATTACCAAATTTATCTGTGATTTAGCCCCTCTGCAAAAACTACTGCAGACTTAGTAAGTGTGGGCTTTCCAAACAGGTAATATACCGGGTGACCCACGGCATAGGTACTCCTGTTTATAATTTTTGTTTATAAAGCTTGACGAATAAAATTTGGGAATGTGTTAATAGACTAATAATGCCATACTTTGGGATACTGTGGACTTTAATATGACTTCCGGTTTTTCTGGAAATGACGTCATCATTGAAATTTTAAATGGCACCATATATTCTTTGTGTGATATTTTCAATCAGCATGACATTCTGAACAAAAACATATCGATCGTCAATTTTTATCACCAAGGTACCGCAAAAATAACTTTTTTGTATTAATCTAGGTGGGTAGGAATTGGTGAAAATAGTCGAAAATTGTTAAATAAACACTAAGTTAAGCGATTTTAGCTGATATTGCATTACTGGCGCTCTCTAGAGTGATTTTATTGGTTATTTTCACGTTATTTTCACGCTACGGATTATCAGCAAAGATAAGTATCAAGAATTTGTTATCATTGTGACCGAAAAAAGTTTTTCCTCGCATAATCAGGGTACTTATGCGCTGACTTAGATCATTAGGTCAATATTTTTGCTTGTAACAACATTTGTACGCTAAGAATTTCAATAAAATATCAAGTATTTGGTGTCATTGTATTCGGAAAGATGTTTTCTATCGAATAGTCAGGGTGCGGCCATTGGGTACCCGTAAAAAAATTACTCACTCGCTAAAAACCCAGTGATTTTTGTAATTACTGTAGTAATTTTTGTGTCGCCTTGGTGATAAAATTGACGTTCGCTATGTTTCCGTGTTCAAAATGTCATCCTGATTGAAAATATCACACACAAAATATAGTGTGCCATTTAAAATTTCAATGATGACGTCATTTTCGGAAAAGCCGGAAGTCATATTAACCCCAAGAGTTGCAAAGAATTCCCAAAGAATTGCATTTTGTGTGTGTCAACACAACATTTTCATAAATGATATACGTTTATCGGAAAAAGATGTCTCCCCGATGAATTAGAAAGAAAGTTATTATTTGCTCAATATGGCACAAACGAAAGCACAAATATAATTGCCCATAATTCCACAGTTATTGCAGCCGGAGTTTCCACTAACTAGTGGTCTAAAAAACATCAAAACTTTAAACATTTTTAATTTGCAAATTTGAGCACATAATGACTTTTTATATTTATAGGTAATTATGATTTAATTCCTCTGCAATAACTACTGTACATTCAGTACGTTGTGGGCTTTATGAACACGTTTTATTTTGATTTCTTGGTTGGTATCGCTTATCGGTCTAGTTCGTTTTTTACATTATTTATAATCATAGCAACCAAAAAAATGCCTCTGCATAGCGCACTGTCGTTTACTATACGTAGCACCTTCGAAGAAGAATGGCCCAATGATGTCATTGGTGCAAAATTAGTATTTGTGATGTAATAATAACAAAAAGGGAAAGGTGACGAAACTTTAAAACATTATTGATGATAGTGAAAGGCTCTGAAATTCCACGCTGTTGTAGTTTCTTTATTTTAAGTATGTTTTATATATGTTTGAATAATTTAATTAGTAAAGCTGTAAGCCAAATGTATTATTAACTGTATTGATTTGATGTATGCAACTGATGACGAACTGTGCTCGAAATTCGAATATTGCAAGAAATCAGTAATATGTGCTTTCATCGAATCCAGTATTTTCTATTATACTAATTACACAGTATTCTTAAACTGAAACTATGACCAACATTGGCCACATACCCCACATAGTGTGGGACAATTTTTAAACGCTTGGAATGTCATGCCATTTTAGGAGATGGTATCTAACGTGTTATGTGAGTTAATTTACACCAAGTACGCTTTCGCTGCAATATTGCTCTTGCTAGAAGTTTGTTCGAAGTCTGGTGCACGTTGTAACGCCAATTTTCCAAATTAGGTGAATTTGAAAGGGCGCGAATAATGGTGTTGCTAGAACTTGACACGGAGTTACAGGAAATTCGCGAGTAATAAAGCACGTATCCTGTAAATGTAGTTTCAGCAATTTTTTATTATAATTGACAAAATATTCGCCTCCCAATTATTTGTGTAATACGCAAAATTTTAGTAATTTTATTTGTGCAAATAGTTGAAACTTGTTACGCGTTGCTATCTGGTTTTATTAATCTACCTATAACGAGAGAACGGGGATGGCAAAATTCGGTTCATTCCAATTTACCGAAATTTATTCGGTGTTGTATTGGAATGCGGGGTTCGTTAGATTGAAAGTATAGGGAAAATAGGTCAGCGTGCTTTGTCCGACCCTCCGGGGTAATGCAATTTACGGAGGTGGAATATATATGAGATAGAATTCTAAATATTCAGAACGATATGCAAGATTTATGTGGACGATTATCCTGCAGACTTCGCGGCGATATATTAACGTCTATGGCAATTCACGCTGGAATAGTGTAAGACGAAATACGCGCGCTTATACCACGTTAAATATATTGTTCTAGTTTTTACCATTGTTCCACACATCAGCGGTGAAGCTTTCAACAAATATAAAGTCTGTGATATACAGTCTGAACAAAGTTGGTAATAAAATATCTTTTCGATGTTTTCTCTCTATCCCTTCTATATCCTTTCATCTCATATCAACCAAGGTGCCATGGCACCAGAACGTCAGGTATTAAAATCTATCGTCAAACCTCAACATGCCTTGAGAATTGTTTCCGTCCTTAGATCATCTTGTTCGTTTAATAATTAGGTTTTTTTTTGTTTTCTATTGAAACTAATGAATATAGTGTTTCAAATAATGGCTAACCTTGAATCATGCGTTGAAGCAACATATCCGCCAAGGACAGAGAAACAAATGTGGTCAAATACCGTATCGTCATTTCAAATTTTAAGACTTAAGTACTAACAAACATGTAAAATAATTCGTCCAAAGCCTGCCCTGGTGAATACACGATCGCACATGACGGAAAGACGATTACGAACTTTCAGAGGAACATTTATCATTTGAACATTTAGGTGGGTGAGTAGGTACCTAATCCAGAAATGGTTATCGTTTAACAAAGCAAAGCGACTTAACGCTGCAACTGCGCGCCGCGGTCGAGCAAAGTTATTTTACATACGAGTCATCCGTCGCATTTAATTGCCATGCGTCCGTAATCAGGTATTAATTAATTGCGGTTAGTAATTTACATATTTCGGATCGGATATTTCATTTTTACATAGGCCCAAGAATGCTCTTTCGAACCGTGTTGGTTTTATTGTAATATCTCCAAGGGTACTCGAGAAATTAGCGTTTTTCTATACACGTAAATTCTCATAACGGGGGGCTGAAGCCGGCCGTCCAATTTAAGAACGCAAATAGTTGCATAACACGCCGACTTTGGTCCACGCCTGATCAAAGGGTCAACGAGATACAGCCTATTTAATATCGCGATTTTTGCAAATATTTCAGCCTGCCGTCCAAGTTAAGATTTTAAGTTTACACAATACCCTACACAAACACACAGTAACCTAAACAACAACACATTAAGATTAGACTGGATAGAGACTAATGTAGGTCAATATCACTGTAACCGAGATACGACAGAGTGGAGGTAGGTCTATATGTTGCCGTCGATGTTGTTTTGTCACTAGTTGCAGCACAAATAATGGTAATTAGTAGTTATTTTTCTCAAGAAAGCGTGAGTTATACCATATTTGACAAATCATGTTTATGAGGTTGTTAGGCATGACCTTCAAGGTTAGCTGTTTTTTTTAAACATCCAGTATAATGTGGATTAAAAAAATTTGGTGCCCCTTATGCTTAGGGGGATAACAAACAATTTTCAACGTTAAATTTTATATCTACATTGTTTAATTTAGTTATTCGAAAAACATAAGATGACAATAAAAAGGCAAAAGCAAGAAATTTAAGATTACATTAAAATCATTTTAAAAACTTATGGTGATTGTTGGTCGCTATACATTTGCAAAAAATGCCAAAATAACGTTTCGTTTTTGCCATTGTGAGTCTAAAAACCGTATCCTCAATTTCTTAATTTACGAAATTACTTACTCTTAGTTATCTCTCTCGACAGGAATAACTAACTTATTCATGAACCAGATTTGATGGTTTAATAAAAACGTAGTAAACGGAATGTGTTTCCTTTTTTGGAAAGAACCATTTTTGAACTGTCTTTTATACAACTTATGTATACTTGATTAAATAACTTCCGAATAACTTCTTAGTTAACCTCATAAAAAATATTTCAAGGATGCAAATATGTATTATTCTATCACTAACTGTTACAAATATGGTCATTTCCAATTGTAGCGACCGTCTACATTCACATCATTGTCGAGTATTATATTTTCAATTAACAAAACAGGTATTTTACTCTTCTTGTTCTAAAACCAATATTTTATGAGTAAATGAATAAAGGTAAAAAAACTATGGTAGGCAGTTAACAGATAATTTTTGCAATAACATCAAATTATTAATGTTATATTTTTACAAAATACTACTATAAAATTGTACTCTATTTCACTAAAATTGATCTATACTTCTATGTAATCATCATTTTATACATAAAAGAAATCATAAAATGAAATTTATAAATAATAAAGTTTTTATGTCAATTTATTTTTTAGTTATTTCCTGTTCGACTTGCTTTTTATTACATACATTTATATCACGCGCGGATTATTTAGCTGTAACTTAAATTTTAAATGCCAAAATTTACACTTTCGTTGAGAATTGTAAAACTTTATATGGAGTATTAGTGGGGTTTGATTATTTGGCATTGAAGATTGTTTTTTAGATGCAATCTGTGATTAATTCACGTAAATCGCTGCCTTAAAGCAATAAATCTGGGCGTTTAAATCGGGAAATCTGGTTAGCTATAAAATACCATCAAATTTATATCTAGTTCTTGAATGGTATACTCAAGTGAGTTACCACGACTACCACTTGAAGTATATCGAGGTTGCAGTTTCCGTCTCACAACATACCCATATTTATTTAGAGAGTATACTGTTGAAGGGTTTGCAGGTTGTTGTTTGCAAAAACCGTTAATCTGGACGAGAGAGTGTGTGTAATGTTTCCCTTAATTTACTGGTATGTGAGAGAGTGCACCCCCCGAGCGCTGTTTATAGAGGCTAAGTGCATTATTTGATAAACTGTTCCCCGTGAACGCGGACATATTTAATTGACTTAGATAACTTTGCCGGATTTAACGTTAACTACGAAATTGATGGGCAACTCTTGCGTCGGGATGCCTCGTTTAATTCGATTCCTTCTTCGCTTATTGACTTTGCCAGCGTCAATTTGGATCATTCACAGGTCAATTATTTTGGTACACGATTCCTGCATTACCCACCTACCTGGCGTGGTAAATTCTTTCCACTAACATCAGTCACTAATTTGAAGTGCTAATGGTTAGTTCATAGTTCAAATGCACCTAGTGCTTAGGAAGGAAGGTGTAACAAACTCCTATAAAGTGTGAATTAAATTTGATACTTGTTACCATGAAGTCCGGGCTTCCGTGCAAACTTTGTTTAATAAATACCTTGAGTTGGTAACTACAAAACTTTTAAGATGGCACTGCAGTTTGTGGTGCTAAGTGAAGTAATATGGCTACTACTATCTTGGGCATTATCGTTAAACGTTGTTACTGTTACTGTTAGATAATATTTACAATTCTACCGTCGTTTATTATATGAACAATTCATCCTTGAAATTTAATACTTAATAAAACAACATATTCATTACAGTAAAAGCTTCTAGTACGGTGCTTGGTTTGTCAAAGTTTTAACGTTAGTTGGCACAACATTTTGAGTACTTGTTTTGATTTCATAACAGGATTTGAATTACTGAGATTTGCTGGTTTTTCAGTAACAAAAAAACAATGTACTATGTAAAAGGTGTACCGTATTCTAGAAGGTATTTAAATAATCTGCAATAGCCAAATTTTATTTATAACTTGACAGCTTATGGAGTCATGTGTGATTGAAAAGATAATAACCTCATTAAAAATTTCATATCTCGATTGTTCCATTAATTAGACAATGTATGACTCGCCCTGTATTATTAGTTTCTTAACCCTTTATTGCATGATTATTTATTTTTATAAATTAAAAAATAAATAAAGAGATTAAAATTATGTACTAATTCCTGGAAAGTTGCGGGAAAATGTATTTAAATTTTTACCATTCTTCCAAACTTCCAAACTGGTAACAAAACCCGTACGTATCAAATACGACACAGTATAATGCAAGTAATCCAATAAAAATACACCACTTCAAATTTTTCCATACTTTACAGCACATTCCCAATCGGAAGGTATAAACTGTATTTATTTATTTTATTACAACTGGTAATAAGTTGTAATAAGTCTCCCCAAGTCGCAACTTTTCCGTGGTATTACGACATGAAAAACAAAAAAAAAAACGTTTTTTCGGCCCACCCTAGTATGGAACGTAATAAAAGAATTTCTTGTTTAATTATTTTATCAAATAATCAAATGAAACAGCAAAGTTCACAGTAAACTAGTAAACATTCGCTCACATTTCTCATATTGGAAAGGATGATTGTATGGCTTTCATTTGGAATTTATGGATTTAATGTCACCAGCATAGTGAGCAGTGATGACACGTGAACACGAAAATTGTTGTACAAACTCAATGTTATGGTATCACGGCTGGATCAATAATAATATGTGCTATTAATTTATCCTTTTTAATGTTTAACTCCAGAAGATGGCCACACAAGCCGAAAGCTCTTTAGTTTAATATCTTACTTATCATCTAGATTACAATAAAACAAGCTTGTTCTATTTCACACCAACAGTTAAAATACAGTAGACTCATAAATGGAGAACTTCATCAAAGTTACTTAAGGGCTTAGAAAAAAGTGGCTAAAGACCATAGGAAACAATAATATGTTTTTATCCACTTTTCATTTTCATGCCTTCAATTATATTATATGATTGGGAAGTACAGTTAGATATTTGCAACATCTATTTGAGATATATTAGCACTAGGTTTTCCCCTTCTTCGTAATATTGATCTATTTGCGCAGTTGTGCAGTAGTGCATGCTGTGTACTATTTGTACTATTTGAGCTTAAGATTCTGTAAGAACAATTCTAACTTTGGGAGCCTGCTAGAATTTAAATAAAATAACTAAAACCAGGAATTCAGGAACCCAATTCTACAATTTTGTTTATTTTATTGTTTGATTGCTAATATGTATTTAGAGAGAATTATCCACCGCGACATTCTCCTGCATTAGCATGAATCTCTCTTGTAGATTTTTCTGTAACAGATGGAATATATTTTCTATTCCCTAGCTATGATTAATAGTTTTCCCCCAGCTTTGTTTCCTCGTCTTTTTAGATGTTTTAGTTGTTCCTCCTCGTGCTATAGAAACGCATCTGGATTTGCTTGGTTCTTCTCCACAACTCTTGATTTGAATTGCCGTTGACCAAAAAATCGTTTACAATCTGACGGAGACATTACTTTACAAAAGGTGATCACAATAGGACATATATCCTTACTGAAAAAGGTCAAAGAATAGCGTTTTTGAATAGACTAGCATTTTTACTACAATTTTATGCCATTTAAATTTGAGAATTAGATTATCTTCAGTGTAGCGTCCAGGATGAGCATATTATGTACTTGCTCACTTCTAAACTCCTCTAATACATCCTCTTTTCTATTTTTGTTTAAGCACACACAGAAAAAATGATTATTTGGAACAAGAAAACATAATTTCTCGAATTTATTTACTAGGCTCAAATGCATATTAACTTGGATGTAGAAATGCCACATACTCAATCTAAGTCAAATAATTTTTCAGATAAATGCTGTCGACAATTAAATTCTTTTTCTATGAGAACCAATATTATATTGAAAGAAGTAATTGAATTTATCGTCCCAAATATGTCAATTTCTCCAACGAAATAATAGTAAATCCATCCAAGTGCGTAGGTACTTGATCCAAGAAAATATAAGACATTTAATATAAGTAAGTATTGTTTACTGAATAAAAACCCACCAATTATTTAACTGAACTGATTCTCACTTCTTTCAAGTAATCCCTTTCTCTGGAATAAATATGCGCATCGAGATATTGTCAAGGCTCGCACACCCGCACCTAGGGGTGGCGCAAACAGCGAAATCTAGTACGAAAACAACAAGGAAGTACCCGTACGGCATGTGCCTTGTGATGGGTGTACAATAAACGTTTCAACATGGAATAATTTGATGTAAGGCACGCAGGAGGTTAGAGCGAGTAAGTAAATACCTACCTATCTTGTTAATTGGCAATAGAAACCGTACTTGTGCCAAAATATTACCGGGAATAAAAATATACACTTCATTGAAGACTGTTTACTTACTTCACCAGAGTAACAACTTTCTTAAATCTAGTAAGTATTCAAGAAATAAAATTTCAATAATCTCTCGCGTATATACGAACCTACCAACTACTTCATCCAAGTAATCCTCTCTTCGTTCGAGAGTACACTTTTCTGTGTGCATAAAGTATTAAGAGTTTTTGCCATGTTTTAATGTTGTTCGTGTTGCTATTTGGTTTACCGCTGGTGGAAGAGCCTTTGCAAATTACTGCTTCGTAGGTATCCTGGCTTACCCAAGACGTTCTTTTCAAATCCTGCCCATAAAAAAGTGTGTAAATACAGACATTGGAAGTTGCCAGGATAAGATAGCAACAGCAAGAACAATGAACACAGTATGTCACAGTTGATGATAACTCATCTAAAAACACCATTCACCAGAATATGTCCAAACCATTAAATCTGCGATCAATCTGATCTATTAAATCTTAATTATGTACTACAGTAACTTTAAACGTTTGCTGAATACATAAAAAAGAAATAATCATTTTTTTTAGTATTCAGACTAGACACCGCTCAAGCACATCGATAAACATGCCGAACTAAGGATGCGTAAACACAAGCGCAAGAGCTAATAAATCTGTTGTGTAAACACATCGTACGCTGAGTTGTTTTCAGCGTGACGTACCGGCAAAAAGAAGAAAACATAACCAATACCCCGCCGCCTGCCTCACCCCCGATCGCAAAAAGCTAACGACGCCGTCGTATATATCGAGATATTGATTTATTTTGACGGCGATACAGATTCGCGTCCGTCCGTCGAAGTTATTGGTGCGTATAGCAGCAAATTGAAAACTTTCCTGTTTATAAACGTGTTCCTTTTGGCGCCCCGCACCGACGCCGCAGACTCGCGCGCGCGGCTTTTCCAGCGCAAATACGATTAATCGCTCCCGTAAACAGCTCTAAGGCCCCACAAGTACGCTATTTTGTCCCCTTCGGCTAATAACTTTTATTTGTGCTCACACACTTCGAAACATTATCGAAGCTGTCGTTTATTTCTCGTATTGGAAAGAATGATATGTACCTACTAGCATTGAATGTATAACATGTATTTTCCTTTTTCACTGATTGACAGCTATGTTATTCTAACATAAATTGCTAAGATTAAATAGTTATTTAACCAACAAGTATATTAAAAAGAGTATACAAGTATATTAATGATTGAGACTGTTTAACGCACGAGCGTTTAGCGAGTGCGTTAATTGTTTCATTAAGGGGTAATGCCACTCTAGCGCCGGGAAAAATAGCCGTTTTTGTAGGTATATTTTTTACAATATAGTAATTGAATTACAAAATCTCTTTAAAACCCTCTATTGTTCATATTTTGAGGAATATTCACAATAAAAAAATTAAAATAAATAATAACTAGCAGCGTCCTCTACATCAAAGGAAACTTTTCCCGGCGAACAGGGTTGCACAGCCGTAAAGTACGTACGAAAATTACGCTTTAAAACAAAATAGGGCACGTTTGAACACAAATTATCATTTTACAAAATTAATTAAAATTTGGCTAAAAATTAGTTATAACAAAAAAGTTTCGAACTATCGTAAAATCCGTACGTACTTCTCTAGATAATGTTGTTCTGAAGCTGCATTTCAAATAAATTGACGGAGATTAGTTGAAGTTATCGTTCCGGCCAGTTTAGAAATGCGGTTTTGAGAAAACACCGTTAAAAGTATTATGTAACTTTGATTTATAGAATTGTTATATTTTACTATAGTCGGCGATACCTGGACCATATAATTAACTTTTCAAAATAACATTTTCCTCCTCTTGTTTCTTTCTGTTTCATTTTGACGACAGACGGGCCTGTTTTACAGCATTAGTCAGCGATGGTTCTGAAAATATCAGCCTTCGCGCAGAAATTATTGCAGTTTGACCCAATGCTCATACATAATACCTTCATAATCTTCATAAGGCTGGATAATAGCATCATTGACAACACATGTGACTATACTTGCTGCAATATCCACAATTACTTTGCCACTTGAAAGTGAAAAAACACCAAAAAGTGGACAGTTCTAGTGCAGAGGCATTTGATCGGTCAGAATATCAGTGTCGCCCAGATTTATTTTCTTCATTTCATCAATTGAATCATGATTACGACGAATGGCTAGGCCATCATAAATTCAAAGCTCATTTATGGGCTTCTGGGTTAACTGCCCAAACTGGCTTTTGTCAAATGGCGGGGACGAGTGCCATTAGTTTTTGCACGTGATCTATCCTTTTCTTATTTCCAATTCTTATTCCAAAATTTGCAAGTATTTAGATTTTACGAGAATATCAACAACATTTCTCCAGCTGATATGCGCCACCAATCATATAGAGAAGAAAAGCTATGATTTCTTTATGTTCCATCGTCCGAGCTTTCTGCTTTCTGCATACTTTGTTGACAAACTGCTTCTGTTGCGACAAACATGGTGCGAACAACTTTATCATAAAATGAGTGAAACATCTGTCGAGGAAGGTCCCTGAATGCGCAAAACGTTTCAATTCCATCTACACCTATTCCGCTATATTCCTTTCATATCCCTTTTGACCAAATGGGCAACTCGGAATGAAAGTTTGTTCAAAATCCTCACAAGAAACCACGGTTTGAAATCCTAAGTCACGGTTTTGGCCAATTTCGCATTTGATTTGCACGTTTTACACACTACAACTTGTGAAATAGCAGAAAACACAGCAACAAACTTCCAAAGATGATAATTAAACGTCATCCACTTCGTTCAAATGAACGATCGTCCGAAATGATATTAAGTGTCTCCATTGGTTTAACTGAAATTTAATTTGTATTCTGACGTTTTAAACTTCACTCCCTGCACGTTGGTTTGCTTTTGTAATATCACTTCACCAACTCAAATGATTTATTTAGTTGCTTCCAGTCTTGGGACTTTATCACTGTTGTCAAGTAGCTGGATTGCCTCGACATTCGTGTGCTAAAAATATATGATTGTTAGCAAACTTTACAATTTCATTAGTTACTAATTACCATTATTCTGTGGGCCTGATCCAATGTCGAATGTTTGTTTCTGAATCCAAGCTGATGAGCGGGTATAATGTTTCTTTCATCTAGGATTGTATTCAGTTACTTTACTAGTAGTATTTCAAAATGTGGGCCAAAAGAAATTGGCCTATTGGAGAATACTTCATTTGGTGGTTTTCCTGGCTTGGTAATCGTCACTACCTCCGCAGTTTTCCGAATGGTTGGCATATATTTAAGCCTAAATGTTCAGTGCGTAGGTTAGATCTGACTCAATTTTTAAAAACCAGGTTTTATTGATTCTCTTTGGAAATTATTATCTTTCACTTTTTTTTAATTACAGGCGAGGCTTTCCAGGTCGATTTCTGTATATCTGTCATTATCAAAGAGTTTTGTCCTCTATTTGAAATGTGTTCTTGATTGGTACTTGTAGATTTATTCTATTTGCCAGACTGAGTTTAAATGTATTTGCACGTATATAGTACGTATGTTGCACGTAAGTGTAGTAATCCTTTGCTTTTTAATTATTGTTTCGCTTAAGGTTAGAACAATAGCAGAATAGATTTATTAATAATAAATAGATCTATTTGGTCTGGGGTCTTATTTATGTCAGTGGGGTAGCGAGTAGGTTTACCTGTAGAATGAACTTCAATTTATACTGTTTCGCGGCTTGCTAAAGCTCTCGTCCTTTTGTGGTAGTTCACCGTGATCCACAGAAGACGTTTTTAGCATTAAAGTTTCCACCCAGAATTAGTTTTCCTGTGAAGTTAGTGAGGAGGTTTAAATTTTGTTGTGATTTTATGTTGTGTCTTGGCAGAGAGTACATGGCTGCTGTTGTAATCATTACTTTAGAAGTGTTGGCTTTTACAGCTGTCACTTGAAACTCCTCTACATTTAATTTTGATATCTTCGTACCGAGAGATATTCTTGTTTATGATAACTGCACACCCACCTCTAGCAGAATTACTAGGGTGGATAGTATAATAAACATTGTAGCCGTGCAAATTTATATATGATTCTCTGGTAAAATGGGTTCCAGAGATCAGACATATGTCTATTTTTTGCAGGTTTAATATGGCTAAAATATTATGTTGATGCTGTAGTAACCCATTGGCAGTCCAACACATTATTCTAAGATTATTTACTATTCTAATTTTTTAAGATTAAGTTGAAGTTGTTGACTTACTGTTCTATTTTCTTGTGGTGAAGTGTTACTTTTAATTGGAGGCTTTTGTACAGCTGCTTCAAATTGTTGTTTTTTTGAATTGACTTTATCGGCGTAGGGTGGGCCGTTACTTGTAGCAGTATCATTCCTAATGAAAATAGTTTTCGGGATTTTTGTACGATTTGGATTTCCATTTCCTTTATCTCTTGAGGTCTGGAGCTCTTTGGGTACAATGTAACCTCGATAGTTTGCCGGATGTTGCCCATGGCAGTTGTAACATTTTGGGGAACTTCTTTCTTTTTCTTGCCTCTGTACCTTTAAGACACACGGCAAAAATGACTCCATCTAAATCACGCTAGAAGACGCCAGTACTACAATATCGGACAAAATCGATTTCGGCAATGTTTATTTGACAATTTTCGACTATTTTTATGAATTCATTGCCACCTAGACCTCACGTGTATACTCTTTTGTGGCTTGGTAAAGCTTAGTAGAGAGACTTAATTTTATAGGCCAAATTAGTAAAAAGCATTTGTAACATAAACGTGTTCAGATTACTTAAACACAAGAAAACACATACAATTACTATTTTGGTGAAGTCGCCGGAGGTAATCGTTAATCCTGTCACTCTATATTTCATCCAAAATTCTAACAAGAACTGGAATTTGTGGAAATTGTCGCCACACTTCCGTTACCTAGAAACTAGAGAACCATTAGATCTCATTTAGACAGATCACCTTGATGGTAGATTGCCTTTTTGATAGCTAGCTTTTATATCGCGTTTTTTTTATATCGCGTTTCGTGGTTTTGCTTAGAACTGTTTTCTTAATGTTACATCGCTTAAGAGAATTAAGTAGAATCTATTAGTATCTAGGTTATTACAAAATATCGGTTCTTTTTAATGCATGTCACATAAAGGTTACTGTGCAGATTGCGACCAATCGAACCAATTGCCAGCGCAGCTGCAAAATTTTATACAAATTCTATTTAAAAAAAATCGATATCTCATTAAAAGTACTTTAGCTATGGTAAAAGTTTAGCAAGGCAATTTAGCTGCTCATTTGTTATTTATTAGCTTATTTTATTCAGGATTTTCTTACTCTGCTTGGTTTGGTTCGCTTGCAGACTTACAGATCATTTGACTTTGACTGATTTTATTTTGTGCCATTCTCCAAGCCATGTTCCAATGGCAAGTATAAATTATAATATAGAAATAAAAATATATCGATATCAAAATTAGTTGTAACTAACTTCTTATTTTTCTCCTTTACAGGTAAGCAATGACTTCTTGGTATACAATATTTACAACTGAACAGTAAGAAGCGTACCCACTTCCTTGTAAGTATCAATTTTTAAGTTATTTCCATAAACCATCTAAAAACAACACTTTTGCTTCGAATGTAACTCGAATATACTTTAATAAAACTTAGCGAAGTGTATTTGTTATCAAGCTTCCAATATTTTCACAGCACACACCTCATAGAAATAAAACTCTTCCGGTGTCAAACATTATACGCCATAAAGTATATCAACACTTGACTAAACACCATTTCACCGTCCCATTTCACCTACCCTTGGCGGAATTGCTCAATGGTTTGTGCGTGCTCGCTTCCTCCATATTTCAAGCACTCGTAATAGTTTTCCATAAATAAATTGGATACCTCCAGCATCTCTCCTATCTCCACACGCCGTTCGCGGCGTGTCCACTGAACTGTATCGAATGTTAAGCGACAAAATCGAAACGTTTGTATGACAACCAATGCGGAAAGGTACACCGGCAGAAGAATTATGTTTACGGTTAGAATGTGACGATCTTCGTGGATGTGCGATCAGACGCGGTATATTCTGAGTATGGACGAAGTTATCTATAGGTTACAGGGACCCAAAATCGGCGAACTGTTGAAAAGTGTCAACGGTATTATCGGGTGAGGAACGTGAAATTAATTCCTGCGTTCGGTGTGTAAAAGACCCGAGGCTGTGTAGTTGGCAGACCTGATCGTGGATTTCAGGGTTCGCTAGAGTGGGTTGTGGGTGGGTTTGTGATCTCTGTTAATTCCAAGTTAACTGGTGCGCACAAACGTAGGGATAATTTGCTCGATTGCTCGTATCAAATAATGGAATCTCGTAGTTTGATGTACGATTGGCGTTTGATGATTTTGCTAGTACGATGCTTGACATGTTGAAGATATTGAGGAAATTGGTTACTAATTGAAAACGTACATTTCAAAGGGTTGGTTTAAAAAATCTGGTTTAAGTTGATGCCCTAAGCCTGCAGCAGGCATGCTTACAAACCACCCTACATCAGGAATAAAAGAATAAGTACATTCTAAAAATCGAAAAGAATTTATATATTTTGTAGAATTCTACTGATTTTCTAAATTATTTTATTTACTTACGATTGAATGAAGCAATAAAGGCCAAAAATTTTGTAGAGAAAACACAACAAATCCATAGTTGAATAACAGCGTTGTTTAGTACCAGAAACACCACTCAAGTGCAATTTATGCTTTTTATGTTGTTTTGGTAATCCAAAATTTAATTTCTGTTTGTACTGGCCTACAGTAAGTTAATTTAAAAGCTTGAAAAGAACGCTAAATATATTTTTACGTGATGACCCCCACTTTATATAGGCATAGGCAGTATTACTTAGTAAATACTGTAGATACTGTCGAACTATTTTTGTCCTAGAAAAAATTACACATCATTAAAATGAACTTTCTTTGGTCGACGTCGTAGATAAAACGCTCCATTGTCATAGTACGAGTAATACACTTTGTAAATAAACGCTGATGTTTTGACAATACCTACTGTCAATAGAATCAAAATATCTGTCAACTCCTGTCAACTCACATGAAAAGTTATATACAGTCGGAAATGATCCAATTTTTTATGTCGAATAAATTTTATGTTTTCAACCTACTTAATCGTCGACATGTTGCCAACATAAATAGGTTCTGTTCCGTATTCTAGTTATTACTTCAAACGTTTGCTAAATTTGTTTCCATTAATAGAAAATCAAATTGATGGCTTGTATCCATTATATTACGTTTTTGCTCTCCGTAAAATGACTCGTCTAATCATATTTTGTTGCTCGACGCAACTGGGAGATATCAATATTTTATTACGCAATCTTGACGGTGAATTTAGGTTTCAAATAAAGCTTACCGTAAAACTTTTTCATATAGATTTAAATGTAATAAAATCTGCCATTTTGAAGTAGGAAGGGATATGATTAATAAAAATTGTGTGCTGTTTACTACATACGTTAAATTCATCAGCAAACAAATATAAATTGAAAAAAAGAGAAAAATACTAACAAAATGCTGAGTGATTTTTGTTTTATATCTAAATACATTATTTATGTTGTATCTACATTTTCAATTTGAAACAGCGCCATCTATCCAGAGACCGTTGAACTATTTTGCAATACCAACAGACTAAAACTCTCCCAGAATGTTTTTCTAGTTACATTCACTAAAAAAGTATCTCCCACTGTTATACGTAACATTTAATGTACTTTTATAATATATTACAGTACACAATAATAATACGCCAGTAAGACCGAAAAGCATTTCTATATGTGTAGTTTAGTTGTTTTTACACTAAAATTTGCAAGTATAATTTACATAAATATTGAAATTCCTTGTGGACGCAGTTCTTTGTGGACGCGTAAGGACCTTTTCAATCAAGTGGTTTTACAATTTAAACAATAATTATTGTGTTGTGTATCGGCGCGTTTTCGACGTAGGATACGGGAGCCTCAAGCTATAAAAACTTTAGTTTGTGCAATAAAAATTTTGTTCTGTAATAACTTTAACTGCCCCTTAAATCTTTTATAACTTGATGACTTTTCTAAGATAAGGACACTTTTATTCTTCTATGTTGGAGAAACTAACAAACCTTCCATTTTCTAATATCGGTCTGAATATACGACGTTAATAGGATAAATAACTCAGACCATCTCTGATCTCAATTTAAACCAGCCGGTAATGCATATCGTGTATTCAGACTAAAGTATACAGACCTACTGTCCTTGGATGGTAACGTAACGTTCTATACGGAAATGGTGTACCTTAAACAATATTTAATTAGAAAATATGAAAACCGGTAAAACTTTTGTTCGAAAGCTCTGGAGAGCGGCATCTCACGTTTGAATGAAGGATACGGAAGCCTTAATGAAAATTCAACACAAAGCTGTATTGATATTTATATTTTTGTTTACCAACAAATTGGGAACAATACTGAAACATTTCGACAACTTCTATATTTCGTACGTGAATCGGTGAACGAAGAATCTGAAAACCTCTTACTAATGCTTATAATTTGTCATCCGAAATTATCCTCAAGCATTTGGACATTCTAGAAATGCTCCATTACTTAGATTTATTAACAGTATATAAACTTTCATACGGAAACTATCGCCAATTAACAAAGTGCATAAAGTGCCATTAGCCATTTCCTTCAACAAAACAAAATTGAGACATTATTCCGCAGCTTCGCTAATTCGTTTCCCCGGTAGTTCCAGCTTTCCGGCAAGGCAAAATTTTCGCAATTTTTCACCGAATTTTCCGTGCAATAACGTACGTCGAGCAGTTCGCTCGCGACGTCGGAAATGGAGCACCGGTTCAGAATTACCGCAAACCCTGTAAACTACGTCTGCCCTCGGGGTTCCCCGCCCGCACCATTGCCGCGCCTCCGCAATGGGTTCTGCTACTGCTGACCTGCAGTTTTCCGCGTCCCAACTCTGAAATACGGTCAGCGTATTTTCCGGTAGGAAAAAAAATGCCGGCGACTCGGCCGGTAATTAGTTAGATCGTGGCGAGTGTATCCAATTAGGATCTCCGTGCTTGCTGGCACGTAAGTAACGCGATAATAAGAAGATTCTCTCTAGTTCTAATTATAATTAATGGGACTTCGTAGAGTTCTTATCGTTTATTTTTTTTGTGGATATGAAAAACTATGTGCCTACTTTTTTTTTGAGGAATCACAGTTTTGTTCTTATTGTACATGGCGCTGTCGGCAGTTTTGTTTGTTGTAATTTTGATCATGTTTTGTTATTATTATTGTTATTGTCCATATGATTAATTGTTATGATAAATATATCAATAGCTCAGTTGGTTAGAGCATTGTACTAGCGATACAAAGGTCCCTGGTTCAAATCCAGGTTGTGGTTGTAATTTTTAATTTATTTAAAAATTTACATCCCGCCTGTATATCACCATCTTCTCTACTTTGATAAATATATTAGTTTTACAATATAAAACCATTATACAGGCTGTCTCACGGAACTGGTACATGAGAAGTTTCTCATGTTCTACTATTTCTGGAAGCTTGAAATTTTGGAATTAGAATTTACTCGATCTGAGCTCTTCACCTAAAATATTCTCAAGTTAATAGTCACATCCGGTCACCGGAAGTCGGTATCAAGTTTGTTATTTTAAATGGAGAGATATAATTTTTATTTTATTTTTGGTTTATACGTATCAAAATACATCATTTTTGATAAGATTTCCCTATACCTAATTATCACCATTTTTTTTATTTTTTTTGTGTTACTAATTTTTCGGTCATTTTCGCGGTTACGTTAAATTGAATATCTCGGTTATTATTGAGTTAGAAGTTTCATGATTAGTGGTCCAAAACTAGAAACTTAATTAAATAAGACTAGGTTTAGTTCATCATGAAATCTTATACAGGGTGTTATAAAATTTACAACACAATAATTGATCTTTCAAATGTAAAAAACTCACTTTTTTAAATGGAACAGTCCTGCCATTCGATAGAAAATCGGAAATCTTATTCCCTATCAATCTGTATCAAATAATATATTTGGGATATCTAACTTCAATTAAAACTTAATTATTTTGTTCGAAACGTTCTGCTCCAAACATTTTAAAACTCTTCGCTGTACTTCTGTCCTCGTCGCTCTTCCAACATTTTGTTGAATGAAGAATAATTTCAAAATATCACTATTTGAATAACCGTCAGCGTTTTCCATTTTGTAACTAATAACTAATAACCACGTACAACTGTATACACAATTATTAGCAATAGATCAACAATAATACAAACAAACATATCTGTCAAATGTAAAGATCCATAAAAAAAAGGTAGAAGTGCATTCGCAGCGACCAGCATCGGGTGTACACGAGGAGTGTAAATTTGCTAAAAATGACATGATAAATATGGAAATATCTGAATACATTTTATTATTTAAATACTGCATTTGTAAATGTCAATTGATAAAAATGATGTTGTGAAAGGATATCGATAATGAAATACTTTATCTTCCAAAATATGAAGGCCTCCTTATGCAACATAGGAGTAATAATAATCAAGATATTCAATTCTAAACGTAACCGCGAAAATCACCAAAAAAATAGTAAAATCAAAAAATAATTAAAAAATTTGATGTTTTGGTCTTATCAAAAATGAATAAATAATTATGATACATAGAAACCAAAAATAAAATAAAAAATAAATCTTTCCATTTAAAATAACAAAGCTAATACCGACTTTCGGTGACCGGACGTGACAGTTAACTTGGGAATATTTTAGCTGAACAGCTCAGATCGAAAATGCAAAATATCAATCCAAAATTTCAAGTTTCCCGAAATTGTAGAATATGAGAAACTTCTAATGTACCAGTTCCGTGAGACACCTGTATATCAGTGCAATGCTGCTGTACTCTAAAATAAGAATTTACCCTGCGTAGTGTTTTGTGTAAGAAAAATCGGTCGAAAATTAATAAGAACATTTTGAGGACTCCACACATGTTGAGTAAATTAGTGGAACAAGACTTGACAAGAATAAGTGATTAATTATTTTGTTTTGCATGATACAGCTTTTAGTAGGTACCACAGATTTAATTGTGGTTTTCTCGAAAACGGTGCATTTTATGAACTTAAAATATATAAATAAAGTTTTCTTTTGTAAAATTAACGTCTCACCTACAACAAAAACACTGTCGACAGCGTCCTCCACTATGTGCGTAGATGTCCTCATGATGTTAGAAGTTCCAGCTTGACTGGTAGTTTTCTTTCTAAATGTTTTTCAGGAATATTTCTGTCTATATGAAGGCTTCTTTCATAAGAGCTCATTTAACATCAGTAGCTTCGTTTAAACCGGATCCCAGTACTTTGCAGACACTTGTGTACAGACACTTTCTCAGGTCGGATTCGTATGTTGAGTTTTAACTAAACTACAATGACCTGCAGACCTGACTGTAATGCAAGTGAAAAATCTGGGTCAATTAGCAAATCAAAGCTAATTAGTACTAACTTGACAAAGTAGTATATACAGGGTGTTTCAGAAATAACGACTAACCTTTACGGATCATATGCCCAAGGAGTAATTAGTTTTGTCAAATAACTTATGATCTTACTTAACGCATTCTTGAGAAAATTAATAAAGAAAGACGGTGTCCATCCTTGCTCAGCGCAAGAAAATCGACAACAGTCCGCCGCAGTTGTGGTGCAACTGGTGACACATCAACGCCGACGGCAACATATCGAACTCCCGCCACCTTGGCGTGACATTGACCTACATTCGCCAAGCTCATGTGTGGTTAGCTGTTTGTTGGTTTATCTAGTATAAGAATCTTTTGGCTTGTGGAATCTTTATGTGGCTGTGTTTGTGTAGAGATTTGTGTAGTACCAGAGATGGATGGATGCCAATTGTATGCGACGAATGACTAGAAAGTACCAGCAGTGGCTTTGTTAAATAGGTTAAATCCGCATCACATTTCTGGATTAGGTACGTACTACGTACTACGACTCTCTTTTCAATTGATAAATGTTTATACGGACGTTTGCAACCGTATTCGGCTTATGCGCGATCGGCTATTTACCAGGGCCGGCCTTTGACGATTTCTCCCATAATATATTGTCAGTACTTAAATCTTTGTAATAGACTATAGGTTATTTGACCAAAATTGCTTATGTATCCTTCAAGGTTACCGTTATTTCTGAAACATCCTGTATATAGACCATTTTAAAACTAACTCGTGCTTCTGCTCATACTACTCAACGTTATATTGTCGTGTTTACTCTACACCAATTTTTAGTTACACAAGATAGAAAATCATAACACAGTGGCGGCTCGTGCCATAGAAATTGCAAATTTTATAGATGCAGTCGAAGAAAAATAATGTATGACGTTTAATAGAACTTTCCAATATTTTACACTTTGTATTCCAAGGAAAAGCCAAGAAAAACAAATCAAAATTCGTTTAATTGTTTTTTCGTCGCAACGCCACTAAGGACTTAGGGTCATACTTTACAACATGGTGTGTCAAAAATGTATATTTTCACAGAATTTCTTAAACAAATTATCTACTCTTAATTCCCTGAATTATATGCTCTTTAGGTATGTTACAAATCATAGCCTGGAATGCCGGTTGTTATTATTTATTATTCGTTTTTAATTTGACCATAGCCTTGAATTTATTACCATAAACACTGTATTTATGGCCTTTAAGAACGCGTTTTAAATAGTAAGACATTTTGCATGTGTTTTTCTGACAACTAGAATATATTCGATCGCCTACGGCCCCGGATTTTAGCTGTTTAAAAAAGAAGTATAGTTTATATTCATTTTCTCGAAAAAGAAAATCAGCAACAAGAAACAGCTTTCCTCTCAAAAAAAAACAATATCAAATAAAACAGGTACAACAGAAAACGAAATATTTGTAATTGAACATTATAACACTGTGGATTCTTTTATGGAAAAAGTATTTTACTTAACGAGGAGAAATATGACGTTGTTTATAACTAACAGCAAACTTTTCATCTTGTTTTTAACTTGTTTTATGAGGTGATTATAAATACAGCTTTAATAATCTTCAATAACAAAACATAATTTGTTTTCGCTTTGAATTTGGATTAAAAAACTGAGTTCGTTGTGTCAGATATCGTTGCCACTTATATGAAGTGGTAATTCATTTCATAATACATTTATTTTCGAGATAATATTAGACAAGTTACAAAGCTTCAAAACCTTAAGACGTTTAGCTATACGACCCTTTGTAGTAAATCTTTAAAGTGTATCTAACTGTCTATTCACTTCATGTGATGAAAACTCTTCACATCCAGCTTAAACCTCCCAGTAAAACTGTTACCAACCTTTACAAATTTGGCCCGCTTAACTCGCAAGCCAAAATCGATCTAATTCATTGCGGTAGACCACAAATTGGGATTTTCCCGTCATAGAATTGGCGTAATCCCTTCGGGAAAATTTTCATGTGCTCAGAACGAAAACGGAGGACGCCTTTTCAGGAATAAGCCAATCGGCGAACGAAGAAGATTGTCCGCTCTGTAGTAGCGCTCCCTCGGCATTGCGGATATACCGGGAATTAAGAAAATCGGCAGTTCGATATTAAATAAGGGCATTGCGTTCGGCCAATCGGTATTCACGTCTCGATTATCGGGGCACGAATTAATTTTCGGCAGGCAATAGCGAGAGAAACGCAGTCCAGAATTTGCATTAACTGCGACCGGATTATGGAAATTGTAACGGATGTTTCGGGAAATTTTTACGGTGATCAGAGCTGGAAAGAAACGATTTTGTGAATATCGAAATTAACTGAGAAGAAACGTAAACTGCATTGAATATTTTACGTACGAGTACAAAAAGAATTTTTCATTATTATTGACGACAGTTGTGTGGGATGAATGGGATGAACTGCACTGAGTCCACATAAAAGAACAAAAGTTGTGCGTTAATATGGCACATTTTTGATGGTTCTAACACAGCGGGTTCGCTTGCTATAAATGCGCAAATTTATCCAGTTTTTTTTTTTAATTTTGACAGCGTTTCCTGAGTGATGATAATTTATGAGCGCGCAGAGTGAAAAATGGGAGAAAATAACTTGCTTTGAGGTATCTATTTATATGTATTTTGATCCCACAGTATCTGTACGTAGATTTTACAGAAATATTTTGAAAAGGTTACCTTATTTTGTTCCCTATTGTCGTTGGAACATCCCCATAAACTCCTTCCAGAACATGCTCCGTAATAAATAAATCGATAAGTCAGGTGATCCAAGTGGCCAAAGCGTTGACCCACCACGACTGTTCCTAAATTTTGTCTTTGAATAAGTAGAATGTTGTACATATTATTAATTTTCTGTTTTTAGAAACCATTTTTCTTAAATTAGTTTTTCATAAACCATCATCTAAATTTCCAGATAAAAGGTGGATTCACCAATTACATTTGTTACATACAATGATTGAGGGACAGTCTTTTACCCAGTTTTTTAGAGTACTTGTTCATGCTAAATGTGGACATTTATGGAATACCCAGTTTTAAGACAAATACTAATAATAAAGAATACCAGCAAAAGACAATCAACTGCGTAAGTACCAAATTTTTCCCAGTATTTACTGGGATAGATTGCACAAAACCGCGCACAAAGTAATCTGCAAGGTCACCGACATCATAACAATAACTTTGAAATTGTTAATTTTATACATCGATATTAGCACAAAAGAATAAAGAAAACTTTGTGTATAAATCTTGTGTGGTTCTTTCATTATAAATTCCTTAAGGTGGGGTTTAAATTGATCGCAAAAAGGCTAAAACATAGTCGCCAATATTCCTTAGAATCCGTCCTTAGACTGGACAGAACTAAGTCGGGTATTTTTACTTTATCATACGCAGTATGTAAAGTATTGTAATCGTGCCGAAAAAAAAAATTGTGATTTTAGCGGAAATAGGTCTTTTTGGGTCCCCTGAACATTTTTGACATTTTTGAAGGTACAAAAAAATGTCTGTGTGTGTGTGTGTGTACTCAATTTTTGTGAATCCGATTCCGGAGAAACTACTAAAGGTATCGGCACGGAACTTCATATTTAGAAGTTTCATGACCAAACTTAGAGTTGAAAAGCTTTTGGTTCAAAAGGGTCCAAAGGAACTGGGTGTTTACTCCAAGCCTTTTTCAAGGATTTTAGAAATCAGCCGCCATTTCTGTAATTTCGTCAAAATAGTTAAATAATAAATTAAAGCAGAGGAAATTTTGAATAATTTATGCCTATGACATTTTTTGGTAAAATTAATAGTTTAGCTTTTTAGTTTATTCTAAGCCTTTTTCAAGGATTTTGGAAATGAGCCGCCATTTCTGTAATTTCGACAAAATAGTTAATTAATAAATTACAGTAGAGGAAATTTTGAATAATTTATGCCTATAACATTTTTTGGTAAAATTAATAGTTTACCTTCAAGAGCAAATTCTATTTGATCGAGATCGGTCGCATCTGCATTGATATGAAATTACATAGTAGCCAGGATTTTGACAAATATTTTTTTGTGTTGTCACATTCGAAAACAGCTGATATCATCAGAGGTTGGAGAACCACTATGGAACGTGCCGCTGTAGTGCGCAAAATTATAAAATACAAATTTCAAATAAAATAAGATCACCAATTTGATTGTTTGTTGATAAGAAATATCAACCCGTCTTTATATCTAATTCTAAAAATGATACATTGAGAAAATTATAAAGTATAGCGATGAGTGTAGTTTTATTTTAGTATGTTGGTAGGGATGTGTCATGAACAAATATAAATCTGTCAGAATTTGAATTACCTTTTTAAGGTGCGTTTTCATTAGTGATAATGGCAGTGGTAGCAGACGCCGTTATAGTATTTCCACTAGAAAATTGCTAGTGACTCATGTTTATGTACATGCAAACTAACATGTGTCATTATCACGATATGTAAGAAATACTATAATTTCGTATTCTACCACCGCCATTAGCTACCATTACCTACCAATCGGAACGCACCTTTCGTCAAAGTGGTACCAACCTAGCATTTACTATACAGAAATAATTTATTTTTTTTAAATACGTATTTCTTAAAAAGCAACACAATAAACGTTGATGTCGCTCCTGCCAAAAACTAGATAGCGCGACTCGCTCATATGCGACGGCGACAGTCCGCCTTCGGTGACGCGCCGTATCACCGCTCGTCGCGCTATTCCGTACTTTCGGCATTTGTGACATAAATAACTATTATTCTAATGACGTAGTGTAGGTAGTGTCAAATGCTGATGCTTTGACAATACCTACGATTTATCTCTATAGAATAGATTCTCATGCAGCTAAACTATTAATTTTATATATTGTATGATAAAGTCATGTGCCTGGCCACATCAGATTTTTTTTATTGTTGAGAAAGCTTCAAATAAACGAACCAATTATATTTTGAATCCAGATACCTTAATAGTCAGTTGTAAAAGATTATTAAAATCCGACAATTTCAACTATTTTTAACAGCGTATTACGTCGCTGTTCTTGCTAATGGAGACGAGATGGTTGTATGATCAAATAGATCGAGACAGATTGATTCTATTCCGATTTCATGTTCGATTGGAATTAGTGCCCAGAAATTGAGGTTCTTATGAAAATAGAAACGCTTGTTTCCGGGCGGGCTTCTGTTGAACTGTACGGGTAACACGTTGATTAGTTCAGCTACTTTCCGTTCCTTGTCCGTGCGTTGTATCTGTCACATAGGATAACATATTTGAATACATATTTACAAATAAGTATTGTAACAAAGCCTAATTTAGATGTGCAGAAGGTTGTAAAAAGCGCAGTGTGCAATATAACCCAGGTAGTTTCATGTAATTGTGTATGTCGGCTGAAGAACGAAATTGCACTTTTTAATAAACTCTCGTCTTTCCAAAGTTTTTTCTGCCAAACCGCTTTCCTAAAAAAAATTACACAGAGCATAACTCAAGATCTTGTCTACAGATTGGCTTTTGTATTTTACTAATTTTCTTTGCAAAAGTTACTGTCATCATAAGTATTTTTTTGAATTTAATTAATTATTTAGTCACAATGAATACTTATTACAAATGCAAAATTTAATTGGACCAAGCAGCTTTGGTTACCAACCATAAGGTTACCAACAGACTATAAGGTAGGGGTAAAACACAAAATGTAAGAATTACATTATATTGTTTGTACAAAAGTTTATGCAGTGTGTATTTGTAAACAGAAACGTAACTTGACAATATTTTGTCCTACAATTTTCGAACGAACAAACTTTAGAGTATCAAAAAAAGTAAATAGAGGATTTTCCGGTAAAGATATAGACTTTAGCCAGCCCCTTACAAATAATTCACCCTGTATATTCAAAAGTATTTCGTTTTAGCATACATTATTTACTAAAACTTTTGTTTGAATTTTTTCTTGTAGTCTTTTCAAAGTACGACATATCGCCAAGTTACGTATAATGTATGCAGGTAAAGATTTTTAATTTATTCCTATTTTCCGCTCCTCATGTAAATAAGATATACTTAGTTACCCATATTTTCTGCCTTCGGGTCATCACGGAGGTCCTGATAACATGATCCTATTGTTATTCACCGAAACTTGACGAACTTCTTCGTATCAAGCCACGTAGAGGGTGAAATTTATTACAAGGGGATTCGTGGACGCCCTGTCGTAAACACGGAAAGTTTTCTATGGACCCTGAATAAATTATAAAGTCATTTTTACTCTCGGAAGACAGCCCACAAAATTCGACAATCTTGCTTTACGCCCCCCAAAGTAATTCAATTAGAAACACGAGAGATAAAAAATTAAAGTCCTTCAATTAAAAAATTGAATTGACCCTTAAAACCCAAATATGCGGCTAAATACATTGGAATAATTTTAGTTTACTAATAATGGAATTATGGAAATATAGCTAATGAAGTGTTTAAAATATTCTCTGTAATCGTTATGACATTACATCGCATTTCTTTGAATAGCACAACAACCATATTTCTACTTGGTATATCTGTATTTATTCTCAAAGTGGATGTACTTTTCTTACAAAGATTCTACAGAAAATATATATCTTGCAATTAAGGTTGACTGAAGGAATTCATCCGTTTTCCGGTTGAGTATGGTTGTGGGTATTTACCCTATTCAGTAAGAGGGCAGCATCTGTATAAAACGTAATCGCATTACATAAATAAATAAGGGACTTACATTTGAAATCCTGGCAATGTTGTTACCGCGGGCTTTACGCAGAAATATAACTTGAAAGAACATGCTCCGAAGCGCGGAATATAATACTGTAACGATTCAGTTTCAGCGAGATTCCGTAGGAAAGGGAACTTAACTGTGGTTACAGTTAGACATTACATAATACTATGAACCACCTATATATCTTGTTAAGTTATATGTAAATTTTATTCATTTAAATTTACATATTTCGAAATTAATGTAAGTACCTACACTTCATACAGAGGTTTGAGATAACATGAAGCAAGGGTTATTTATTTTCATCACTTGACTGAAACTTTTAGGTTCAGAATTTACAGAATATATCACAGTACGTCTAAATATACACGTCAGTTGTTATTTTGTGGTTAGAGTTACCTTAAAATTGCTGTTATACCAAATGTTCTGATTTTATTTCTGACATTAAACGTCAGCTCCTGTTGTTGTGCCGACATTAACAGTAAAATTAAAACTAAACTTATGACCTCTCTAGACGTTCATTTTATTGAACATAATATACTGTATTGAAACAACTTGTCTTTTATAATTTTTAATAAAACATTTGATGTTGTTGTCGTCTTACCTTCCATGTGTTGTCTCCAACATTTTACACATTCCAGAGACGACGATTTTATTTACAAAATCGTCAATAAAATAATAAGTAAGAAATTTTGTAAAGAAATATGTTCTGAACAAAGAAAAACAATCAAATTACATAATTACATGATAGTAAAAAAGGTAACAAATAGTTTATTGTAGTTTTGCGCTCAGATACCAAATTGGGGTGTTGTATCTCAAATCTTAGATCTCATCCACATCCGTTATTAAAATATTGAACTCCAATTTTGTAATCAGGAATTAGAATCAAACTACTACAACACCAACCGCCCAATTCTGTATCAAAATGGTTAATGTTAGCAACCGTGAAAGTTGCGGAATGCCAAGGTCTGTACGTAAACAAGTACTGTGCGAGAATTTGCAATTCTGTATGACCCTTAGAGCAACTGAGTGGTTATAGTTATTTATGTGCCAAGGGCATTAAACGGATGTTTATGCCCCGAAGGTGACCGTTTCAAAAAGCTCTCGGGCCTATCAGCCATCTCGAGCTTTTTATGTCGCTCGAGGGTTAAATACCAAGTAATGCCCGTGGTACATAAAACAATGTATGTCCTACAATGGTTTTGTTCCTCCGTTTGAATAATATTAACAAATATTTTGACGTAATAAAGTGACATGCGTATCTACGGAGTTGAATAAGAATACAAACAATTCCAAGTTGTGAATGTCAAATATTTGATGTATCTGACATATAATCCATGGCAACGCTTAATGCCCGCGCGGGCGTTAAGAATCCTTAATGCCCCTGCGGGCATAAAGTAGCTGTTTTCGCCCCGGTATCTAAGATGTAAAATGTCGCTTTATAATCATGTATAACATAAAAATATTGATCACCCAGTTAGTAAGTAGCCACTAAGAATCTGACAGTTGTAAAAGTTTGCAACCCGGTGGCCTGGATAAGTGTTTAGGTTGTGATTAAAGTTCAGCCGCCAGTATATTGGAGAGATTTACAGAGAGATTTTATACTGCATTTGAAGATTTCAGTCAAGACAAATTTTAGGTTAGGATTGTTTAATTGCATTTGTAAAATTTTTTTTTCTGTGGCAACTCATTGATGTACGTTTACAATATTTACATTTTTTTACTGAAAATATTACAGATTATTACTGTTCTCAATGAATACTAGCAATAGTATGTTATCAAACGCAGTTGTCAATAATAGTGTGGCTTTAGATCAAACGATAAAATTAGGACTAATGATATAAACAAAAGATGAAATATTAAAATTGATACAAAATATTCAAATTTGACATCTGAGCAACCAACCTGTATGTCGAATCAGAGTTCTGACTATGTGTTTTTACTTGTTCTGGAGAAAGGAAAGTTGTCGTCCATTATGGGTATTGTTAGGGATATTTGTTACACTGTATAATAACTTAAAAGGATAAGAAAATAAAACCACAAAACGGATGAAAGCATATCAAACGTATGTTGGAGGATGATCAAAAATCCATTTCATGTTTTTAACATCCTGTATACTAGCAAGAGTTCTGTATTTCTTACAGAGAGAATTTTAAGTAGTTTGTTATTTTGTTTCCCATCTTCGTAAACCGTTTCATTTAATATCATCCTTTGTTTCAAAATGTCTACGATATCCAATAAAACCCCGACTTTTCGGTCTCTCAATTTATTTCGGCGCGTCATTACTTTCAGGCGAATACCGCCCGAGTCTTGACAAAAACTGAATAAAATCCGCGGAATATCCCGGCAAACATGTATACGGCATTACGGCCAAATTGCAGAATCAAATATATATTACTTGCAGTGCCCTTTGGAGCGCGAACGGCGTTTGCCTGTAACTGATACCATTGCCTTCTGAGTGAATATTCTTGTTCGCGCTCAAAATATATCTGGACTTGTCATGATCTCGTTCCTTCGCTCCCGGTCATATTGTGTACTTATAGCCCGAGACGGAGACATTTGAATTCGGTTTATCGTGTTTCTGAAGGATATTATCATTTCAGTCGCGAATCCTGACCCGAGTCGTGTCAAGTATTCTTAAGAATATTGTTCGCGGAGACGCCAAGGTTCTCTGCTTAAGTAATAATGGGACCAACACCACAGAATGAAATGAGGCTATTAGTTATTAGTGATTAGGTTATCAGCAATGATATACATCGCTGTTTTGAAACTATTCAAAGCGCTTATATTGGGAATAAGTTCACAGTTTTTCACTCTGATCAACCTATGTCTAACCTATGTTTTTTTAGTTTGAAAGATGTCAACAAAAACTGAAATTTCAGTATAATCTGACAGTCAAAATTTATACACTGAGAAATATGACTATTGCATACCTGCAAACAAATATGTCTTTGTTTGTTGTTTGCTCATGGCTTATTCATGGCTTATTCTCAAATTTGTTTGTGGTAACCTATTATATGCTATAATTTATATCAATAAAAAAAATTAAAATAAATTTATAGTAATAATTATATTACTATAAATTTATTATGTTGTTAAGTTAATCATATCTCGTTCTGACTTTAAATAACTGTATGCTATTTATTATCAATAAATTGTTTTTCATTGTAATACACTCAATCGAAGGAAAAATCTACAAAAGTAATATATTAATCAATTTGTAATGATGGTAGTCACTTTATTTAAAAACACTGAATGCAAAATAAACAAATCTTCTGTTGTTATTTACAAGATACCTTTGACTTCGAATCCTGATACCACTGTGCAACAACAACAAAAGCTCCTGCATACTGATGGGTATGGCTTATTTGTGTGTTTGTCATAGTTGTAAAAACGCTATTAAAGTTAAAGTATCACAATTATCATAACTTTATTATTAGAATGGCAAAATATGATTTTTTATATTTCTAATTTTATATAATTTGTGTCCTACATGTTCATAAAGTGAGATTTTGTGTCTTAGATACCGAGGCGAAAGAGCTACTTTATGCCCGCAAGGGCATTAAGGGTTCTCAACGCCCGCGCGGGCATTAAGCGTTGCAATGGTTTACATGTCAGATACTTGACATTCAAATTGTAAATTTTAAATCGTCAATATCAATTATTGGCAATTAAAGTTATTCTGTTTGACAATTAATTGTCTGCATTGTCACTCAACTCCGAATTGTTTGTATTGTTATTCAACTACGTAGATACGCATGTCACTTGATTACGTCAAAATATTAATATAATTCAAACGGAGGAACAAAACCACTGTAGGACATAATAGTTACTTATGTACCAAGGGCATTACACGGATGTTTGTGCCCCGAGGGTGACCGTTGCAAAAGCTTTTTAAGTCGCCCGAGGGTATAAACATCAAGTAATGCACGAGGTGCATACAACATTTTATGTCCTACAATGGTTTTGTTCCTCCGTTTGAATAATATTAATAAATATTTTGACATTATCAAGTGACATGCTTATCTACGGACTTGAATAACAATACAAACAATTCGGAGTTGGGTGACAATACAGACAATTAATTGTCAAACTTATAACCTTAATCGCCAATGATTGACATTGATGACACAAAATTTACAATTTGAATGACATATATTTGATATATTTGAAATATAACCATGGCAATCCTCAATGCCCCAGCAGGCGTTAAAGATCCCTAACGCCCTCACAGGCGTTCTACGCGGGCATTAAGGGTTTTCATGGCTTTTTGTCAAATATAGTTTTGCCATTCAAATTTTAAATCGTCAATATCAATTATCGGCGATTAAGGTTATTCTGTTTGACAATTAATTGTCTTTATTGTCACTCATCTTCGATTTGTTTGTATTGTTATTCAACTCCGTAGATACGCATGTCACTTGATTACGTAAAAATATTTATTAATATTCAAATTGGAGGAACAAAACCATTGTAGGACATAAAAATGTTTATGTACCATGGGCACTACTTGATGTTTATATCCTCGGGCGACTTAAAAAGCTTTTGCAACGGTCACCCTCGGGGCATAAACATCCATGTAATGCCCTTGGTACATAAATAACTAGTATGTACCACGGGCATTACTTGTTGTTTACACCTTACGGTTACCCTCGGTCACTCTCGGGGCATAAACATCCGTTTAGTGCCCTTGGTACATAAATAACTATTATTATAATTATTATAATTCATTAGAATTAGAAGATTTCTTCGTTGCATAATGTTACTTTTCTTGTGAAGTTTCACAAGGTTTTGGGATAAAATTATTTTATTGTGTAAACCCGTGATTGTGTTACAACAACTGAATCAAATGTTAATATTAGCCTCAGAAATCTGAAAACACCAGAAACAAATCGTACGCCTCGCATTTACAGGCTGTCCTATGATTTTCCCCTATGAGATAACAAAAAAAATTAAAAAATTAAGAAATATATATATTTTATCTAAAACAATATATTTATCTAAAACAAATCGATAATAAAACTTATTCTTTCGAATTATTTATTCCTTCTCATAAAATATTTATTCAGAGCCAATATACACTTCTAATAAGTGATTTCGTTGATTCAAACTTTCTCTGTATAAGAACCACTGTTCCAGTGGGTGTCTCATTAAAACTAAAAACATTTATTCACTTCAATATACGTAGTAATTATAACGTAAGACACGTTAAACGGTTTCTCATGTTTGTCAAGTTAACCATTATTGTGTATCGTCCACCCGATCTTGTCCATTACGCTTCAGCCAATCGGCTGCCCTATTGGCTTGACTAAATATTACGGGCGTCCAGTGTTTGGGTCATGGATTGTAATTAATTTGCAAACAATACCTCACAACTGATGAGCGGTAATTAGCATTACACGACGAGCGTAATGGACAGTTTCACGTTCAAATTATCAACAATTTCGAATATTTACCTTGTTCGGCATACACGAGATTATGGGTTCATTATAATAACAATGAGTTGGCAGAATAAATAGGCAGTAGCTGTGCCGGTAGGACGCGCACTAACTCGTTTATCTCGTGCAAACGTACGGCCTTTCATAAATAATAATGATGTATAACGTAATGATGTTGTAATAGTAAACGATTGCAAATACTGTAATGTATATATCAATAGCAGTGTTGTTCCATGCGCTTAGAAATTTATTGATTTATTATCATATATAATTTGTTGGTGGAAGAAAAATAAAAATTATTGTTTGCACGTTAATTAATTACATATGTATTGTATATCCATTAACTAAAGCATACATATTTTCATTTTATGCGTCAGCTTTTATAAAATATTTCGGAATGTTAAATTTGCCTTTTGAAAGTGGATATGTTTGTTTTAAAAGCGCAATAAAAACCCGCAAAGCGAACAAATAAATACAGTGGTATAGCATCAACAACACAGGGAAATTATCCGGTGCAATTGCGAGTGGAAAATACGGGAAAATATTTCATGCAATACCTGCCATATTTGCGAACTTTTCGAGATATTTGCGAGGAAGTTCGAGTGGCATAACGTGGATTGAAAATTCCAGTAAAATAGTCGGCAACCTACCGGCTTTGTACAATACGAGCGAATTAAAAGTGATTTGCTTGCTATTACCCAGGAAGTTTAGCTCAACCGAGGGCATGCTTTCCGGACGTGAGTGTTGGTTTATCCTCGTTTTCCGCTCACCCTCCTAACATTTCCTCTCCCATTTTCTCTTCGTTACCTGAGAACTATATCAGTATATTTCTAAAACAGGACATCCACAAATCAGAATACATACACTAGGTATTGTGGAAAACTTGCCAGTTAAACTAACTAATTTCAAATATAACTTAATACAAGTGTAGATAGAAAACAAAGTAATCCATGTTTGAGGTACCTACTTTCACAATACAAGCACGTCCTGTCATGGATTTGTTTTAGGTAAGCCTATCAAAGTATAAAAACGGTTAGTTATGCGTATAATTGTCTATCAAGGTCAATAAGCAATGATTAATAATATATAATTGACTAAAATAGGAAGCAATTTCTCGTTAATTCCGAATTATACACACATAGCATTTTATTTTTGGCTCAACTAAATCGTTGTTTCAGGAGAGACAAAAATATGTTTGTGTTGGATATGGATATCTTGGAGGGTGGGACAATTCACACAGCACCTAGGCCTCATTAGGCCCCTAGTGCTAACCTCCGAGGGGTTCTTATGGCCTAGGCTGTGTCTGCCTCGAACCATCCTGCGGCCTTCGTCAAGGCGAGGACATCGCTCGGCGGAACCCCTCTGATGGCGGATAAATCCAGCCATCTTTCACCCAGGAAACGTTCACGTAATGTCGAAAGTGCCGGACATTCGCACAGAAAGTGGTCTGCCGTCTCTTCCTCGCTTTCGCATCCTCTGCACATTTGGTCCTCTAAGATTCCAATGCGGCTAAGATGCTTTTTTAGCCTGCAGTGCCCTGTATAGATACCTTAGCAGTCTGAGATTGCTTCTGGTGTGTTGAAGCTAGTACCTTGTGGTCTTTGGGCAAGGGGCTCTTAGGGTTTCCCTTGCAAAGACGCACTTGGTGGTTTCGTCCCATCTGCTCCTGAAGAGAGTGTGGGATGTTCCTGGTAGTTCGTTGAGTATGTTTTTAGGGTCGGTGGTATCGCTGGCTCAGGTCCTATATAGGGCGTCCTTTCAGTATGTTTTGCCAAGCGACCCGCTTCCCTGTTCCGTTTACTTTTACCGTGCCCCTTTATCCAGTGGACGGAAACCTTTTTATTTGTTTGTGTTTTTGTCAGGACTTCGGCGCATTGTTGTACAAGTCTGAAGGTTTTTAGATGTCTGGACAGCGCTTGTATTGATGTTTTGCTGTCCATTAGGATCAGCACGTCTTTGCCACCTATACCTTTGTCAATAATAGTTTTGGCTGCGATTGTTGTTAAGCCAATCAGCTCTGTTTGTGTTATAGTCGTGTACCGTCCTAGTGGTGGACCGATTTTTATATTCGGTGCTCGGGAGAACACTCCTGCACCAGGTTTATGTGGGTATTTTGACCCCTCTGTGTATATGTAGACAGCTCCTGTTTTTTCACTTGGTGGTGTGAAGGATGTTGTAAAGGACCTTCTGAAGATATAGCGGGGTGGAAAGTCGTCTACCTGAGCCTCAAGGAGAGGTGTCCGTACGACAGCCTCGCGCCAGAGGTGGAGACGAGCCTCACCAACCCTGGTAGTTTTCCAGAATCCTGCCGTACGGAGCCGAAGGATGGGCATTGCCTCCATCGCGGCCGTCGGTGTAGTGTGCATAACTTCTGTTTTTTTAGGCATGCGGTCCTTTGTATGTGATTGACGTCTTTGCTAGCCGTCTTAAGTTTGGTTCTGGGCCACCATATTACTGCTGCGTAGGTTAGCATAGGTCGTATGATGGCGGTGTATATCCACATTGCGATTTTAGGCGAAACCCCCACGTTCGTCCTATCGCTCTGCGGAACTGCCAAATAATATGGTTGCTTTTTTTGCTCTTTCGTCCAAATGATCTCTCTATCTTAGTTTGCTGTCAAAGGTTATGCCCAGGTATTTCACCTTGGCAGCAAAGGAAAGGTTGGCGTTTAGGAGCGTGGGTGCTGGTAGTTGTGGACTTCTTCTTTTTCTGGTGAAGAGTACCAGGGCTGACTGAGAGTGAGTGGTCTTTGCACCATGTTGTGATTAAGTTCATTGCATCCTGCCACATATTGTATCCTCAAATTTGCCTGTAAGCAGAATTGCTAGATCGTCTGCGTAAGCTATTGTGTAGTACCCTTCTTGGTTTAAAACCTTTAGTAGGCTATCTAAGACCAGGTTCCACAGCAGAGGTGAGAGAACTCCACCCTGTGGGAACCCTTTGGCTTCAAGACATCTTACAGATTGGGTGCCTACATTGACGTTTACTGCTCTTTCCTGCAGCATATTACCGATCCATTCTGTTATTAACGTTTCTACGTTGTGTTCCATAAGAGAGGTTTTAATCTTATGGAACATAGTTTTGTCAAAAGCCACTTCAATGTCTATGAACACTCCTAGGGTTGATTGCTTGTTGTCCAGTGATTTGTCTGTGCGTCCTGCGTTCTGCGTTGTTTGTGTTACAATGTCAAACAACATTGTTTTGCCTATATTCAAACAATAATTTATTTGAATTAAGACCCAGTTCTACCTGTGCTAAAACACGTTTTCTATTAGCGGCGTTATTTATAGTTCAAAATTAATGAAATTCTCAGTATCAATTCTTAGATAAATAAGGAGTTTGACTAGGCCAAAAATAATTTTTTGTTAAGATAAAAATTAATTATACTTCTACATCTTTCTCTTTTTTCATATATAAAACACCTAGCCAAAGTCACAATACAATAATAGATTTTTTATGTAGGTACAATTTCAGCCCAAACATTATAACTTTTCCGCTAACCGAAAAATGCGATAATTGCCAGATTTATAAACAATGCCCATATTTCGGTTGTTACGTATGGTCAGCTCATCGCAGACACCATAAGCTTTAATTAATGCTGATAATTTTAAATTAAATGTAAAAATATTGTAATATTGCAAATTTATATAGTTTTCGACAAAACATAATATGTTTTATAAGCATATTATGCTTATAACCTACAACACGATACCCTATTATTTCGGGACATTCATTAATATATTATTATTTGATAACTTGTTTTCAACAGTATTATGTGTTTTTTTTAGATATTTATTGTATTGTGGTATTTATGTTCTTTCTTGTACTACTAATTTAAACTCGTTTTTTTTTTTGTTCATTAGCTTGAAAATTATTTTCCTGCGTCCGTTGAGATAAAATTACATCAAATTATTACGTCACTATTTTGTCTTTTGTCTTATAAGATATTTCTTTTATTGTAATATTTAGGTTCTTTATTGTAGTACTAATTTAGACTCGGATTCTTTGTTCTTTAGCTTCGACAGCGCTATCCTGCATCCGCTAAGATAACATTATATAAAATTCTACTCAATCAACAATACCGATGAAATACAAAAAAATATATATATATAAGCCCTGTTCCAAACAAGTCCCTTGGGCTTTCACAAAGCCCTGGTGTGCAGGTGTTGGAGTTTGCCTGATCATTCGTCGGCGCGTTACCCGATTACCGCGTTTCAATTTCCACTCGATACAATGTGCGACTCGTCAACGACCCCGTGGGCTAGCACTGTTCAATGAGGAAGCCTGGACGGGCTATGTGCGCACATGGGGTGGATGGGTGGTACAATGGCAGTTGCCAACGGGCAGCGCCGCGCTGACAAGATCATTATTGGCCGCTCACGGAATTGATTCGCGGATAACCGTTTTAATTTCAATTTAATCCGTGCCCGATCCATTCAACCAGAACTCACCTCTGCTGCTCTCGACGAAAGCCAACGAGCTAGTTTTAGCTGGCTAGCGTCCTGCCAGCTGGTACCAGCAAGGAGGTTTAGATGGAGTTGTGCACGTTTAGTTTTGCGTGTTGGGTTCGATTACCGATAGAGACGAATGCTGATTAAATCGTTTTGCAATTTGGCGAGATTCGGGTTTTGCAATTTGTTACTTTGTTTGTCGAATTAATTAAAATACCGGTGCGCTCGGTGCTTATTTAATTGTGTGGATTGTTTGATGTCAATCTGATAAAATTGTTACTAGTGCGCATATTGGTATCATTAGTACGATAATTGAGATATTGTCGATATTTATCTCTAACTGTTATTATCCAGTGGGTTACTAAGTACAATTATTAGGGTCAGATTAATGGAAAAATCTCCTAGTTAGTTCCTAATAGTTCCTATTACCTGTTAGGTTTCTATTTAGAGAAAAATATTGCTTTTGTACTCGTATTTTCCACTATTAATTAAATAAATAGTAAATAAATAATAAATAAATCATAAATTAATCATAAATAAATCATAAAAAATCATAATAAATCATAATTAAATTATAAATAAATCCCTTCGATATCCCTTCGATATCGGTTCGATATCGCTTTGATATCCCTTCGATTTTAGAATACTTTTTGGCATTCTTATAGTTTATGAAGAGCGGAATCGAATGGTGTTGATTTTATTAAGATTGACCTTCTATCCAATACTCTTATTTTCTGCTATTTAGTTGTCATATTTGATAATCCGAACAATTTGATAATCCGAATCACTTTCGGTCCCAATTAGTTCGGATTATCGACGTACCTACAATTTGACGTATGATAGCAAGTTATGCAAACATTTTTGCAGAAGTTATAAACATTTTTCTGTGGAAACTGATTGAAATATGTTAGCTATAGGAACGAACAACATTATCGCGATTTAGGGGGGAGGGGGGGCAAAACTCTAAACGTCATAGGAATATTAGTTCTCTTAATTACCTACAATTTGAGGTATGATAGAAATTTATGCAAGCATTTTTGCAGAAGTTATAAACATTTTTCTGTGGAAGCTGATTGAAATACGTTAGCAGGAACGAACATTATCGCGATTTATGGTGGGGCAAAACTCTGATCGTCTTATGTGTATTAGGTCTCTTAATTACAGTAGTGCGTCGATAATCCGAACCTCGGTAATCCGAACATTCGCTAATCCGAACGCCCAAAAAGAAATAATAATAAAATAAATTACTGAGGGAAAAGCCATTTTTGGCTCGTATTTTCCACTACTAAATAAAAAAAGAATATGTAAATAAATAGTAAATAAATAATAAATAAATAATAAATAAATCATAATAAATCACAATCATAATTAAATTATATATAAATCCCTTCGATATCCCTTCGATATCGGTTCGATATCCCTTCTCCTGAAACATTCTTGAACCCATCAGACTTCTTGAAAGAAGTTCATATCATCATTTTCTAATCAAATTTAATACTTCACCAAACTATCACTGATAGTCATAAACACAGGCAAGTACTTCTTATTTTCTATTCCGTGTCTTGACGGGAGTATTTGCGCGAGGTCCATTTATCTTTTTGCAGCTGATCAAAAAAAATCAGTCTCAGATTTTTAAGGCTGTCCCACCATCGTAAGACTTTCATACTTTACAAAAAGACTTCGAAGTTGTCAAATACCGTAAAGTAGATATATATATATATAGCTACATTTGCAATGTAAATGTGCAACATTTCACAACAGAATTTGTGATGAAATTACCATTACTTTGAATTTACCATAATTGCACTTACAGTTTTATATGTTACGTTTATATCACTAATTGTAGATTGTAGATTATTACATACATTTTATGTACATTCTTTCACATATTTGTCTTTACGATTGGAACAAATATAACATTTCCTTTCTTGTAGGTAACTGTGTGTTTACAATTGTAACTCCATGCTGCACTATGAGTGAATCTTCTTTAATAACGTCATGAAATGATAAAACTCATAAAAAACCACAATCATTCCATTATCCCAACACTTTAGAGCCGGGTAAATTTTCATCCACCGCTGAGCCAATAAATCACAATGCGGGCGAAAACTAACAAATCCCTTTGCTGTCAGAGCAATCTGCCCCAGCGAACGTAAACACATTTTAATGGCCGGACGACCAGCGCCGTATGTGGCCCGCCCCGGATCGGACGCCGCGTCGCATAGAAAAACAATAACCATTCCGCGTTTTCCATTCGTACCGCGTGCCATAAAACAAACCAAAAATATCGCGTTAACATCACTCATTTAAATACTTTTTTTGTGGTAGGTGGATAACATTAATAACGGGATTTAAAATGTACTTTAATACTACCTATTATGGTACGTGTTTTATTATGAAACCGAAAACAGTTTCGCAATGTATTCATTATGAAACCAAACCATTGTAAAGTCGTTTTGATAATTGGAATTTTATGGTTTTTTTTTATTAAACTATTTTCAAAATGGATATACGAGCTTTAGTACAAAAAAAAGAATGTCTACGTGAATTGACTCTAACCGGATGTTGGTTAATTTAAACCGATCACAAAATAAAATCCCACTTACTCCAGCTTTTATTTTTTTTCATTACTAATTTGCTGCATCGCATAGGGGGGAGGTTTCGCGAGCAGAACTGTGTGTTTTGCGGATGGGATTAGTTTGAGGGGTTGGCGGTGTTGCCGGGAGGGGGGGGGGGTCGGTTTAGCAGACCGGCATAAATGCATTATCGGATCGAATGTATACCAGTGCATGGTGGACACGTGATAAACAGATTAGCACATGGATCGGGCTTCGCGCGACCGGGTAGAAAATAAGGATCAGGCCGTTAATGCAAACTTGCCTGTCTGTCATGGCTGGCCGCCCAGCCCGTTTGCCAGTTCGCCGAAAACAAATTGCGCGCAACCCGCACCGGGATACTGCAAATTACGGCGGTCAGATGAATTTCTGATTAAATTTTAAAAAATGTTTCGTGCTCGTGAAGACGAATATTTGAAAACTATGGTTATATAACTTCAAATTATCACCGTTGTTTTGATTTTCTTGAAAATTATTTATTTATTTTGCCTCTTTTCTCGTTGAATTTATCAAGAATAAATTATAAATGTAAAATTTCAAAATTTAACTGTTTGTTAACATGTCAGTAACCATTATTTAAAATAAAAGATTTCTATTTGATACGATAATAATTATTATTACCATCTTATTTATACAGCGTTCCATTAACTAAAAGGAAATCATACACGATGGGCAAAAGCCTCTCCTTCCGTTTCCATAGTTCTCGGTCTCTGGCACAGTTTTCCCAGGTTGATGTTTTTTCCACCCAGCGTCTATCTATTTTCAGCTGTCGCGATCGGGTTAGAAGTTGATTGTGTTAGCCATTTTTGGTTATTTACTTGTCTATTGTTAGTTTTGACGCTTCCCTGGTTTCTTACATTAGGTTTTTTTTCAATTAGTTCATATAGACTCTGTACTTATAAATATTTGGTACACCCTTCGAATTTCGAAACTGTTTCCTCATTAATTCCCGCAGTCTTTGTCTTTTATTTTTGTTGCTATATCTTGTCATCTTAGAGGATGTATATACAGCATTTGGACTGTTATTTTAAAAAAATCCTGCATTTTTAATTATTAAAATAAACATTTCTCTCAAAAAATTTTGAAATAATTTCAGGGAAGTTGGATTTTGTGAATTGAATACGCAATTATGGCGTCAAAATGTAAAAAAAACATGATTTTGCATATTTTAACAAAATTTATACCAGCTGAATACTTTATTCTAGAAACCACACAGTCTTATAGTAAACCTTCATCTTTGCACTTTTACCTGAAGTCCTTAAAATATGTTCACAAATATTTTTGAAGTTTTTGCCACATAAAAAGGCAAAAACGGGATATGATATGGAACAATGTTTGGTGTAGGTTTGCTAGAGACCAAAATAAATCAAATCAACCTTTAAACACGTGTATGATAGGGTGACCAACCGTCCCGATTTAGGCGGGACAGTCCCGAATTTTAACAACTCGTCCCGACTTGTAGAGCGTCCCGAATTGTGTCCCTATTTTTGAAAATTTTATCCTTATGTCCAGGGTTTTGTAATACAATTCGAATTTCGAAGATGTCGATGAACATAAACTAGATTCCCAATTATTATCTGAAATAAGGGTTGTCTATCTATAACGAATTTTAATTTCAAACTTAGTGGCCAGGTCGCGTCGGATCATTTTTATTTATTGATGTTCAAATTGCATCAGTCAACACAATACAAAACATATTTTTGTTATGATCAGATTTCTATTTTACACATTTGTTGGTATTCATAAAATGCGCCATAGCAAATCACAGATATATTGATCCTAATAATTTGGAATGAAAGAGAAAAATATATGTTACGGATTTATTTTATTCTATTCATGGGATTTCTTCTATCTAGATTAATTTCTTCCAAAAATATGGAACACAAAGACAGAAAGCGCAAATGCACGTTCAATGATAACTTACAAAAACAATTTCGTTTTTTGAAAATTAGTAGGCCTAATTCCCAATCAGAACTAAAATGCAGTTTTACATCGGCGGAGGTCGCCGAAACGATATTGCAAAACATACATCGAATAAACAGAAGCAATGCATGATGTAGCAAGTTCATCGAAATTAAGTACTTGTTTTAGAGCCGTAACAAAGGGGAACCAGAAAAGATTTTGGCTTGCAAACAAGGCACATATGCATAGAAGGCACATAGAAAAGAAGAAGTATCACGTACGAGCTAACACAGAAGCAAGTATAACAAATGTGTTTTATCCTCTAGTAAAGAAAGAGTTGAGAAGAAATGTGAGGAAATGCAATTTCGTGACAATATTTCCCGACACATCTAGCCAGAGATGGTCCTGGTTAGATACTTTGATGTCCAAAAATGAATTCAAATAAATATTTTATATGTTCACGAAAATATTCGCGAGACGGCTGAAGAATTGTCCAATAAAATTATGTATTCATTGCAGCAGACAGTACAAATACCAATTTTGGCGGTACAGAACAAAGAGGAGAGAACAATGTTTTTAAAAAATAAGAGTTCGTCTAGGCGGGAAGAATAGAGTCAAGTAATAGTGCAATTTGTAAAAGTTAAAGAAACTTTTTTAAATTTTATTATAATTTGTTTTATTTTATATTTATTCTGATATAGGTATGTTTCAATATTTGCATACAGTTTATTTAATGATTATTTATAGTTAAAAAATACTATCATAATAAAAATGTTGTTTTAAGTTAGGTTCTTGTGATACAATTTGCAAAAAATTGTGTTTGATTTATGTTGTGGTATGTTTCTTTTTTTGTTTAAACTAGTGAAAGTTAAAGAATGTTTGCTTTATTTATATTGTTATTTCTTAAGCTTCATTTCTTTTATTGAAAGTGGAAACGTATATTATAGGTCATAGTAAACATATGCTGTTGTCAATTTACCCAATGCTACAATTTGTTTATAGTTCAGCACGTTTTGTTTAATGTTTTCCACTAACCCAACCCAACCCAACCCCGATCCCCAAGCGTCCCGATTTGGCAATTGAAAAAGTTGGTCACCCTACTGTATGAGGCATTAACAGAGTACCGGAAATTATATATGCAAAACAATGATGCAAACAAGTGATTTTCTATTTACTGACTAGACTAATAATATTATTAATCAATCGACAAAAGCAAATATTTAGAAATGCAACTTCATGAAAAATAAAAGGTAACACGGACTCGATAGTAAAATACAATCTAGAAAATAGAATGCTTCCGGGTTATGTCGTGTGTCAACATTCGTTAATATAGGAGGTTTCGGGAACCATTGTGTGTCCTGACTCATGGCAGTGTTGAACAACAGCGGACTGTTGATCTTGCCTAGTTGGGTGTCTCTACTGTGCTCCATGACTCCACATTCGATGCTTTGTTCTGTCTGTGCTACATAGCATGTTCCACACTCACATGTTATCTTGTATACCCCTTCGCTCTTCAGGAGTGGTGTGATATCCTTTGGGTTACGCAAGCAAGGGGGTACACCAAACATGGGAGCGGTAGCTCCAAATGTGGGCAGTGAAGTGTAATAGGTCTTGAGTATTCAATTAGCTCTGAAGAAGCGAGCAACATGGTTCGCGAAACGTCAGTATCTGCGAATCTTGACACACGACATCACCCGGAAACAACTTATTTTCTAAAAGATTCTGGCCGTGAAAATCTACGTACTTACTTAAAATACAATCTGTCAACGTATCTGACCTCCTAACAGAATATTAGGAAGATTTTAATGGATTCGACATATAGTTATCAATATCTCAAAAAATAGGTACGGAAGATTGAAAATGATTAAAAATGCAAGCGGTACCTGAGGTTTTATTACCACAACTCAAATTAAACAAACACCATATTTTACCACCAGTGCTTATATTATAACCACTTGTCACATTTCTTTCACGCTGTGTAATATAAAATAGTGTACTGAGCACCATCTTGTTTGCAACCGAGATATCCAATTTTGAACGTTAACGCAAAAATCAAATACAAAATAGTAGAATTAAAATAAAACCTGAAACCCGATGAAAGTGTGTAAAAACCTGAAACCTGTGATATGTATAAACAAAAACTGAAGTAAAAATTATAGCTTTCCATTTAAAATAACAAAAATTAAAATCGACTTCCGCTACCGGAATACTAATGATAGATCCTACTGTCCGGAACTGCCCAGTTGAAATGTCCGGATGTGCCACAGCATTATGAATTCAAAAATGCTCACGAACTATAGGTTATGTATAGTAGCCGCCCATAGCGGTAGTGTATATAGAATTTAAGCGAAATTGTGTGACTATACTTTGTATTATAAAATGTAACATACAATATTGCAACTAAATTAAATTATAATAATAGAAAAAAATCAGTTGACGTTTTGTAAACTAAATCCACAAACAAATTCACTAAAGTGTGTCGTGTGCATCCAAACGCCGTAGGAAAATATTATGCGGTATATTTGCCATTACTACTCACAACCGAAATGACAATGGAATCCAGCAAAGTAGCAATTTAAACTAGTGGGACTAATTCCCTTTATTACAATAGACGCGCGAAAGTTCTTATCGGGGCGCATTCGTCCTCTAAAAACAAAGTCCATTTAAGGGCATCGGCGCGGGCGGTAGAAAATCCGGGAGTATCGTAAATTTGCGGTCCCAATTCGGAAAGGAGATCCAGGGCGCCGGATGACCGTGATATACTAACCGCCGGCCACCAGAAATATCAAACTGGGTTAGTGTAGTTCGAGGGTGGCTCTCGAAAGCTCCCGCGCGCCCCGCACGTTAACAAACGGAGGGCTGCGACCGCCCGGATTCTGGCCCACTGCCAAAATATAACCGGTATTGAACGAGGTCGCCCAGTTTTACGGAATGTTGCCATGCCTTGCTCTACTACTACACACAATCACCTGAAAGAGAAAACGAATACAGAGAAAAGTACTTAAAGATTTCATGTTTTATTGTATTCTCTAAGTTTATTTAGTTTTTGTTTTTGTTCGGTTCGACTGCATCGCTGAGTATTTACATAGCTACTTTGGTACATTTTTTGGCTTATGACGCAAACGTAACATAACGTGACAGTATAATAGGTATGATAAATCAGAATGCGTATCTATATTGCACATCGTCAGAGGTACCCACTGTGACGTAAAATAACTAAATTGTCATAAATGAATACTTGTTTTAGTTTTCTGGTAAAAGGTCTTAGCTTCAGTTTTAAGAAGAATATCAGTTGTCGCCACTTATTGGAAACTATATATCAATTTTAGATTACGGCACCTCCACTAAAATAATAAATGTACTAACATTAAATTTTAATTTGATTGTTCCTGAAACACCTGATTTAAAATTAATTAGAACTTAATTATAAATCAATGGGCAAAATTTCTAGTCGGATACAACAGACGACATTTGTTTTGGGCCAGTTTTCTATCGACGAAAGCAGTGAAATGACATATTCTTTTACAGCCACCAGTTTAAGGGATTGGATTATTGCGACGGCCTAAAAAACATAAATATTTATGTCATTTATTGCGTATATAGATGCATAGTTACAAGAAAAAATCTGATGTGGCCAGGCACATGAGGATTTGCCAGGTTTTGCCAGGATTTGATATTTTGATAGTAAGTATTGTGAAAAACTCAGCGTTTTACGCTACCGCGTTAGTACCTACTGTCATTAGAATGAAAATAATTGTCAAATCCTGGCTAACTATGTGGTTTTAATGCAGACACGATTTCGATCAAATAGAATTTGCTCATACAGCTAAACTATCAATTTTACCAAAAAATGTCATAGTCAAAAATTATTCAGAATTTCCTCTACATTAATTTATTATTTAACTGCTTTGACGAAATTACAGAAATGGCAGCTCATTTGTAAAATCCTTGAAAAATGCTTAGAGGAAACATCCAGTTCCTTTGGACCCTTTTGAATCAAACGCTTTTCAGCTCTAAGTTTAATCATAAAATTTAAAAAACTTAAAATAGGAACTTTCGTCCCGATAGCTTTAGTAGTTTCTCCGGAAGCGTAGCCACAAAATCGGGTACACATATACGTACGCACACACATACAGACACACACACACAGACATTTTTTGTCCCTTGGTAAAAAATGTTCAGGGGACCCAAAAAGACCTATTTTCGCTAAAATCTCAACTTTTTTTCGGCACTATTACAATACTTTATCATACTGCATATGATAAAGTAAAAAGGGAAACCCTGACTGAATCTAATTCCTGTCAACAGAAGTACGAACACTATAGGTCAAACTAATTTATTTCAAAACAATCGTACAGCACGTGAAAATGTCGTAAAGTTTCCTCTTTAAATATAAGTTACCCTCAAAATATGTTTAGCGAAGTTATCAAGGTGGGAAGTTTTAAAACTTCTGCACTATATAAAACAAACTAACCAACCACAATCACTTTAATTGTGTGTAATTAAAATTGGCAGTGTTTTGTTTTCATTAAAACTTTGCTGCCTTTTAAAACGGGTGCTATTATTAAAAAACGATTAAAAAAGAATTAAAAACGCAAATGGAAAGCTATACTTTTTATCACGCACATTTCGGTAACGTTAAATATGTAACGCAGCATGGAAAATTATACAATACAAATCCAACTTCTGTAAACAGACGATTAGTAAGTCGATACACAAAAGAAAACACCAAAAGCTCTCCCTAAAGCTCATTCCACAATAGTCCTTTCTAAAAATATCCTACCGATAAGGTAGCAGCTAAACCAGTTGTATAATATATCTAAAGAGTCGGTACCTATCTATACCTTTCATTGCACAACGTTTCCACCAGTAAAAACTTAGCAGACCGTTTCGGCGGCGTTCAGATATGGTTGGAAAGCACGAATCGCCCGTCGGTCTAGGCCGATCGATCGACGGTTTGGACACGAAACCGCTTCCGGCGTTCACGACGGGTTTTATACGCGCCCCGTTACCGATATTCGCCGATTATTGCCACGAATTTGTGGCTGCTCCTTACTGATTGGACACATTAATTTGGTGTTATTGGCCTCGCGATGACAAGCCCTACAATTTATTACACTTATATTTACGATACGTGTTTGCGAGTTAATCGCTTAGTTACGTCCTAACGCACATTTACACGAACAGACACGTACGTATGCGAAAACATTGAAATGCAATAACGATGGCGATGATGGGACGCGGGTAGTTAGTACCCCATTAAGGGAAATCATGGAGGTATTTAGAAAAGGCTGTTGGTTGCTGTTGATTGTCAATAAAAACGTCATCGATGACTGTTAAGGGTTTTCCAATCAGAATAGGATGACAGCAATTAAGAAAATTCTAAACTCTTTTAACCACTATTATTTACAAATTTAGGGGTGTCGGATTTAGATATTGTAAATATAGCACCTCCTTACGTAAGATATGTGTGTCGGAATTGTGTACGTGGTTAGAAGTAATACAATATCGCTCTATTGCTGTCTTTACTCAAGAAAATAACATATTTTACATCATTTGCTATATTACAATTAATTGTACTTATTTTGTACTGTGTTTAATTAAAAATGCAAAACAAATGTTTAACATTTCTTAATATTAAATCTTGATTAATAATAATATTTACCTAATACCTAACACCTAACACCTAATATTTACTTGAATCTAGATATATTTAGAAATAAAAACCTCTTAAGCTTTGCAAGATATGTATTTGCTCTGGTACCGGTTTCGACTTACGTCGTCATCAGCCAGAATCTGCACAGGACAAAAAGACAAACAATAGATAGAACACAAAATAAAAAGAACAATATTAATTAACTCACAGTCTAAATTAGTCAATAATCAGTGTACATTCCAGCTACGGTGTCTCTGGCACGTGGCTAACGGAAAGCAAGACTTGGAAAAATCAGACGAATGAACACGTCTTACCCCGTTCACGGCTAAATTTTCCGGTGAGATCGGGAAAAGAGTAGGGGCGTTCCTTCGGCAACAGTAATAAAGTTAAAATACTAGACGGCATCAAAAATAAATTTTTAATTCTTCATTATTATCCAGCGTAGTTAAAAAATCTGATGTGGCCAGGCACATGACTTTATCATACAAAATATAAAATAGTTTAGCTGCATGAGAATCTATTGGATTGAGATAAATCGTGTCTGCATTAAAATTAAACTAGTTAGCCAGGATTTGACAGATATTTTGATAGTCAATAGTATCAATAGTAGGTATTGTCAAAGCATCAGCATTTGACACTACCTACTGTCATCAGAATAATAGTTAATTATCTCACAAGTGCCGAAAGTACGGAATAGCGCGACGAGCGCTGATGCGGCGCGTCGCCGTCGCATGTGAGCGAGTCGCGCTATGTAGTTTTCGGCAGGAGTGACATCAACGTTTTTTGTGTTGCGTTTTGAGAAATAAGTATTTAAAAAATATGGTTATATTTCTGTATAGGAAATGTTAGGTTGATAATGGGTTGATACCTACCACTTCTACGAAACGTCAAGTTTGAAAAGCTAATTCAAATTCTGACAGATTTATATTCGTTCATGACACTGTAGATGTCACATACTACCATACCACCATAACTACACTCATCGCTATACTTTATTTACAATATTTTTCTCTATTTATCGTTTTTACAATTAGATATAACAACGGGTTGATATTTCTTATCAACAAACAATCAAATTGGTGATCTTATTTTATTTGAATTTTGTATTTTGTACTTTGCCGCACTAGAGCGGCAACGTTCTATAGCGGTTCTCCAACCCAGATGAAATCAGCTGTTTTCGAGTGTGACAGCCATAGACATTTCTGTGGTGACAGCACAAAAAAATATTTGTCAAATCCAGGCTACTATGTAGTTTGATATCAATGCAGATGCGACCGATCTCGATCAAATAGAATTTGTTCTTGAAGCTAAACTATTAATTTTACCCAAAAATATCATAGGCATAAATTATTCAAAATTTCCTCTACTTTAATTTATTATTTAACTATTTTGACGAAATTATAGAAATGGCAGCTAATTTTCAAAATCGTTGCGAAATGCTAAGAGTAAATACCCACTTCCTTTGGACCCTTTTGAACCAAAAGCTTTTCAGCTCTAAGTTCAGTCATGAAAGTTCTAAATTTGAAATTTCGGCCCGATACCTTTAGTAGTTTCTCCGGAATGTAATTTCGTATCAATGCAGATGCGATCGAACTCGATCAAATAGAATTTGCTCTTGAAGCTAAACTATTAATTCTACCAAAAAGTCATAGGCATAAATTATTCAAAATGTCCTCTACTTTAATTTATTATTTAACTATTTTGTCGAAATTACAGAAATGGCGGCTCATTTGCAAAATCATTGAAAAAGGCTTAGAATAAACTACCAGTTCCTTTCGACCCTTTTGAACCAAAAGCTTTTCAGCTCTAAGTTTGGTCATAAAACTTCTAAATATAAACTTTTGTCCCGATACCTTTAGTAGTTTCTCCGGAATCGTCGTCACAAAAATCGTTTACACACGCACACACACACACAGACATTTTTTTGTACCTTGGTCAAAAATGTTCAGGGGACCCATAAAGACCTATTTCCGCTAAAATCTTAATTTTTTTTTTCGGCATGATTACAATACTTTACATACTGCGTATGATAAAGTAAAAAGGTGCAATTAAACTATGAAAATTCAACAACAGTAAAAAACACAAATACAAATGTATAGAAATGTAAAAATGCACCACAGAAGCAGAATATCTTTCAATGAGTATCAACAAACAAATATTCAATGAGCATCGTCAAAATATAAAAATGAAAACAACAATAAACATAAAAACATGAGCGAAAAACTACAGAAAACAAGCGGCAAGCGTCAGGAGGACTATGTGGAAATGGAAAAAAGCAAAACGATAAAACAACAATATTCAAAAACTCATAAGGTGGGGGAACAAGCAAAAAACTCAGATCAAAAACCAGACAGAAGATGAACGGGTGAAGCCCAAGAAGTTTTGAAAAAATTTGACATTATAGGTATGAAAACAAAGGTTTATACAAAAATTCTGTCTGGATGTTGATGAGGAGGTGAGGGGACTTCTTGTGCCGCTCTATATCAAGCTGCTCCGAGTTTTGATATATGGTTTAAAAGGGTTATTAGGATGAATAATGCATATTATCTCTCCATGTAGTCAATTTTAAAAAGGAAATTATCTTTAAAGGAACAATAGTTTTGTGTAATAATATGCTTTAGAATTTTTTTAAAAATTTGGAATATGAGTGTTATCATTGTAGTGAGATTTGAAAAGTTCATTAACAAGAGTTAAAGTTAGGGCTAAGGGAACATTTGAATAAAGATTAGTGACATCAAAAGAGACTAAATCCTGAGGGTGTGTGGTTTTTTAATACTGTTTATGAATTCAAGGGATTTTTTTTACTGGAATGTTTATATTCGTCGGAATAATATACCACAATAGCATAACTATTATCATTTTTTTTAATTGTTGCGTATGATGTGTCCAAAACCCTCATCGATAGCATGTGAGCTAGAGGATGTTATAGAAGGCCAAAAGTCGCGGAGATGTGTTTTTTCTTTAATGTCTCGCTGTCGGCCGGACAGTAAGCTGGTTATTATAAACATTGTAGATAAGACTAATATTTCTACAAACTAATTCTCTACCAAGTATGTTATATGCATTATTTGAATTATCATTTAAATATTCGTCCTTTTATGGTAGTGAAACGAAACTCTATCTGTAATACTTTACTTATTCAGAATATTTTTTATACCCAGTTATTTTTGGATATATACAATGCTGTGTAAATCGGTTTAAAATACGTAATTAATCAACCAACGTTGAAGATTAGTTTGAATTTGACGGGAAGAGGTCATGTCCCGGCGCATTCACCATTTTGGCGAAACCTCGTGTTTAGTTTACTCCGGTCATTATTATACAGATTTTCGCTTTTCCTCGTAGTATTTTGCATAAATTTTACTTGTATAACATGTAGTTTCAACGATATGGCTCCACATGCCACACTCAAAACTTTCCCAAAGGTAGCAATTTGTAATTAAAATAGGGATAACTGGAATAGAAATGAGGTTTTGTGGCATAAGTAAAGAACCGTAAGGATTTTAACACGATCTTAAAATAACTATTCCCCCTAACCTTGTCAGTATGTAGCAATCATTTAAGCAAAATAAAAAAAGAATTCACTTCACTTTCATCAAATTTCATTGTTTCTGTTTTCAGCGCTTTCTGTTTCTCGGGCGGAAAAAATAGTTATAATAAAATTTTTAGATGAGACTACAACTAAATGTAATAAATGATCTTTTTTTTCGTAAGGGAAGCCGAGGCATTTGCTATCGATGAGGGCTTTTACCAATATAAATAGTAACGACTACAAGATGGTGCGTCCAAACCGAGCCTATTATGACAACTAAATGTACCTGCATTTTTCTTTTCTTTTGAACTGTGTGTTTGACTAGTAGACCAAAACCGTATCTTATGTATCTGGAATTTAAGTAGACCCAAAACTAATTACAGTAGACGCAGAATTATTTCGGACAAGAAATTATAATTGAATGACCCGAACATATTACATACTAATTTTATTTCAATTATAAACTAAAAGACCGAAGAAGTCCAAGATATCTTATTGTAACTTAACCAGAATTTACGTTACATACTTACCGAAAATGAAGTTATGAGCTAATTTAACAGGTCAGTGTAATGTCAAAAATATGTTAATAACCTTTCAAATAAATACCTGCGAAATGGGCAGCGTAAAAGGCAATAATTCATAATAAGTGGGTAATAAATTTAATTATGAAAATCAGAAATCGTACAGCATAAAAGCTAGGGGAGGCTCGTGCCCTCGCCCTGTTACACACTGACGCAATATATTTCAAGTTTAAACGGGGAAGGGCTGCTATGGCTATTACAGCTATAAATCTAACACGAGGGCGGGCGCGCAAAAATTTGGTTATCTAAACAAGAAATCTCCGTTCTAGATTCCTCTCATTTTTTCTTGACTTTCTATTGTCGGCCCGCAGCCTTCGATTCTGTTTCGCGATTCGTACGACTGCGTCCTCTACCGGCAGAAATATCAAACTGGCTCTATAATTCAAAGAGCACGATAACAAAAGAAGAATAAAACACCTGAATCACGTACAATGCCACAATGGCAGGCGAGCGCGTCGGGGGAAATACCGTAATACGTGGGGGAAATCCAGTTCGCAAATCTATGTTATCGATGCACCCCTTCCGGCCGCCCCCGAGCCTCAAGTATAAAGTTTAATCGGGAAAATCCGAGGGACAAATACCCAACTACCGCAGTTTACCGGTGACGACCCCGATAGAACTGGGGTGAATTCTGATTTGTTTCACGTTCCGCCTACACACTCCTCTGATATACTTATACGAAGCTACATTTTTCTTTTGAAATGTTAGTGACGGACCAATGCTCTCAAACATGCTAGTGACGTATTCAGGTACACGTATTGGCAAGACTTTATATAGTTTTTTATATTGATGTTTTGAAATTGTCACGGGAAGATCGAAATAGTAAATTTATACAGAGTCAGGTAGTGTGTTTATTTACGCATTCATTGAGCTCAATCCTGGTCAGCTTTTCAAAGAAATGAAAGGTTTCGATTTGTGCAGACGGTGGGAGATATCATCAATCGTAACTACTGGTAATCTTCTATATATGGTGTGATTTTTGTATTTGTCTTTGGTGCTTTTTGGTGTTCCTGACCTTCGCACTTTGTTGTTCTTATGAAGAGTTGATTTAGCTTGTTTTTAGTTTGTAATTTGCTATCTTTGATTTTAGTGCAGGTTTGGTTAAGGAAAGACACAGGAAAAGAATGATAACAGAAATAATACTGGATCGTAAGGTGGCAACTTTTTAATACACCTATTCTTAAACAATATTATTGTTTTTAAATGAGCATTTTGTTTCTTTGTTTTTAATTGAATACGAACATCTAAAAGAAATTTATTTTATATTAGTGCCATTGGTGATATATTTTTTTTTTATAAATCTTAGAAGTAATCAAAATAAATTGAATATAAATGATCAAAATAAAATCCATATGAAGAAAGTAAATGTCATTCTGAGTAAAAAGTTTCATATTGACTTATCGTTTTTTTTTTTCAATTCCTGAAGAATTTGGACTCTTTTAAAACACGGATTCGTTATTATTTCAAATCTTGCTGAAACCTACTAATGAATTAAATTTTGTAATTACAAAAAATAACTCGCTATGAAAATTCTTACTCAGTGTGACATTTACTATCTAAAAAAATGTAGCGGGGAAAAAAGTCTCACACCTGTATATAATATTTCCCTTTAAATCACGACAAAATTTGGGACTAGTAGTCAATATTCTGGACTTTCATGCTCAAAACAGGACGGTTGGTTACTCTACAGTGTAACTATTATTATTTGATGAATTTATAAATGTAAAAGTTTGTTTATAAAGAATTACATGATGAAAAGTTTTCAAACTAGGATTTAGTATTGAATTTATAAATACCATGGAAAATACAGGATTACCATGTGAGCATACGTAATTTCAAAACATTTGTTAGTAGTTTACATATCATAGTTTTTCAAATAGCTATGTCTTAAGGAAATGAAATTAATAGACTTCATCATGTTTACATCTACACACTGAGTGTTTCTAAGATGGTATGTATGCGGGATACAGGTTATGATCACTGTCATATATCATAGTGGACTCATCAGTAAGGTTTACGTTCTTCTGCAAGAATATTTCATGTCTACGGGATTTAATTAGTAATAAATACTATATTATTTTATTTGATTTAGGATATGAGAGTTGATTATTAATTAATATTTAGATAATGGGTTATTTTCATTTGATTACATATGGGAGGATTTTGTGATTAGGTATACTATTCTTGTTATATTTGAAAAAAAATATTTCTACCTATTATAGTTATGAAACACACAGTAGTTTTAATACTTTGCTGTATTGTTAATGTTTTATTCATGTCCAATGTCTTTACCAAGACTAACAAACACTAAAAGACTTCCAAGCCCTCATTGTTTCAATTTAATATATCTAAGAATCCCTATACAAGAAGTATACCTCCGCCACTGAACAAAAATAACAGCTGTCGTTTGCCACCGTTACCAACATCACAATTATTTAATGTGGTGGGAAATTCAACCTGTCCTGCGTCATTTTAGATCACTCTGGATGTGTGTGTGTGTATGTGTGTACCCTTTTTTTGTGGCGTCGATTCCGGAGAAACTACAAAAGGTATCGGGACGAAACTTTATAATTAGAAGTTTCATGACTAAACTTAGAGCTGAACAGCTTTTTGTTCAAAAAGGTCTGAAGGAACTGGATGCTTCCTCTAAGCATTTTGCAAGGATTTTGCCAATGGGCGGCCATATCTGTAGGTTCGTTAAAATAGTTATATAATAAATTCAAGTAGAGGAGATTTTGTATGTCTATGACATTTTTTGGTAAAATGAATATGTTAGCTGCGTGAACAAATTCTATTTGATTGAAATTGGTCGTGTCTGCATTGATAGAAAACTATTTAGCCAGGATTTGAGAGATATTCTCATTCTAGTGTCAGTAGGTAGTGTCAAGCGCTGATGTTTTGGCAATACCTACTGTCAGTAAGATAAAAATATCTGACAAATTCTTGCTCACTAGATTTATTTTAAATGATTTTTGTTTTATTCAATTGGGGGTTTTCTCGGATTTGCAACGCTGTCAAGGTTTACTGCTCGCTTTTTTTACTTTGCAACGAAATGTTCCAATTCAAAAACAACTTCGATTTTTCAAGTTGATACGAGCTGTAGTTAAATTCTGTATAGTATAGTTTCATATTATTTAACTTTTAGTTTAAATATCCCAAAAAGTCTCCTGTGAATCGTCCTTTGTTTCAAACTTTCCAAAGCGAAACAGTAAAAGAACGGCTCTCATAAAGCAGTATCATCAAGTTTCCCGCCACGTATTCCAATCTGACTAAAATCGCCATTTTCTCAACTACAGCAACCACTTTTAATGGTTGCCTTATCTGACAGCAATGTAAACTAACGCCGCTGAAACATGTAGATTAGCATAACACCGCGTCCATCGCCACAACTCGAACGTCGACATGAGCCGTAGAGCTTGCTTGCACCGCGCTGAGCTGAGCTTCGCGGCGAGCTTTATGAAAATTTCCGTGCCAGATAATAGAAGAAGAGTACGACGAGTAATTGGATACGGTACGCTGAAAATTCTGCATTACGGCCCGGTAATACAGCAAAATTCCGGTGGAAATTGCGTTAGCTGTAACGGCGTGTCCGCATTACATCTCTCTACATCCGCGTTGCACAGACAAGGCGAATGTTATGTAATTTTATGGTTAATTTGATCACGTTTGTGAGCAAGTTGTGAGCGTGTTAAGTACTAGACGATGGATTTTATTTTGTATACAAAAAGTCTAGTTTCTGTTTCATATGCGTGAAATTTTGCAATAAACTAGATAAGTTCAAAATTGGTGAAGGCGCCGGTGGAAGTTAACTTGGTGCAAGTTTACAATGCAAAATTTGGTTGTCGTTTATAGTGTGCTGCATACTAAACTGGATGTTTGATTTTAACATTAAGAGTTTGTATTATTCGATAGAAAAAGTCATAGGAAGTTCGTTAACCAAACATTTGATTTACATACACATTTTATTCTGCAAGGTATGTTTAAGTATACTCTGGCCAAATATTACAATAAAACTTTTTTTCTATCCTTTAAATATGGAGTGTTGCAGTGACGATCCAATTAAAAATTCCAACACACATTCCAAAATAAAAAGTCTGAATTCCAAATTCAAAAAATTCCTGTGTCGTATTATGTTCGAAAAACAGTCAGGTTAAAATGATGAAATAAAAATCTTTTTTAAAATATATTCCAGCTGAACCCGATGCTACCTCCTTAAACGCGCCTCCTGGTTTATAATTTTACCTGAGATGACTGAGATCCTTAAAATCTATTCACACTGTTTTTGGAGAACCAAAAGCAATTGTTTAAGTTGTTCGCCAGCGCTTTTTAAACTTACGACGACAAAAAAAAAACGCAAAACCTAACTTGGTATGAAACTTTAAAGTCCGGATTCGTATTCATCACCAAAGCTTAGCTTTTGCCTTGGCAAAAGCTATTTGCCTGATCAAATAGATATGGAGTCTCCATTGGTATGTTTAAAGCTATTTGCCTAGGCTAATGGATTTCCCAAAACCGATGTTAGGCAAATAGCATTTTGTTTTCAATCGCGGTTGTAATAAAATTATATTTGGTTAAGTAGAATCCGTGCAGGTTTGTTTTCAAGTACGTCTTAACTCAAATTTAATTGTTGATTACTGTACTCCAATATCACATTCTAATCGAAGATTTTATAGGTTAGGAATGCTTAGTTATCCTTTTACAAAGAAACAAAGTCGTGCTCGAGTGGAAAACTGTAAATTAGTGAAACTTTTGCATTTGGAAAACCATTCATAACCAACTTAGTCAACATTTGGTGTGTTGAAACTTTTTCCAGGTCTTCGCCTACTGGTTCACTGATATGCTTCGGAGGCACTGCAATATTCCAAACACAGTAGCCGACCCACATACGTTTAGTTGTGTGAAGCAACCGAGATGAAAGTGATGTCATCTGCATCCGTCAAATCGCCCTGTTGATACGAAGTCTGATACAAAAACTAAACATTCCTAACTTATTCATCTTTTTTAGGTTATCATATCTGTGTACTCATGAGTATTGACGCTTGTCACATAAAATCAGGCATAACAGGCTGATTAGAATACGTTATTACCCAGAAGTAATCAGCAACTTATTTTTAATTAAGACGAATTTAAAAACATACATGCACACGTGCATTAGATTACAATAATGCATTACAAACGCGATTGAAAACAAAATAGTATTTGCCTAACTACAGTTAATAGCTTTAGAAATATCAATGATGACTCCATACGTATTTGACCAGACAAATAAATAGTTTTTGCCTAGGCGAAAGCCCTTTGCCTAAAATAACATTTGGCTACGGCATATACACGTGACGCAACATGTTAGTGATCTCTATAAATATCAAAAACATCATTTCGGAGGACGAGTAAATTTAAGCCTGAATCCAGTATATCGTACGAAATCTACACCTGTCAACCCCAAGTAGTCTAGTTATATACATACAGAATATACACAGATACAGTTGTCAAACTGACTCTAGGCAATGACAAATTCACAAACCAATTAAAACCAAAAGAAAAAATAATTCTTTTTGTGTTTTCCACATTTACAACTGGTATTTATTGTTTAAAAACTAAATGAACATTCGCAAACCATGTTTGTCGCTTTTTCAGACCTAACTGAATACTGGTATTTATTGTATTTAATTAAACTGATTCAGTTCAATTTTCACTTGTAATCCTGATATTTAGGTATTATAAGATATGAATAAGGTAATCCGCAACGGAAAATCAGCTAGTTTAGAGTTTAGACATATGCCAATCACCAATAAGTTTTAAATTATTTTACAGGACAATTGAAATCTCGTTTTTTCGTTAAGCGAATAATCCATAGAAAATGCTTATTCAGGCAACAAAAACTAATTTTTTTCCGGGTCTACGTAACTTTTTTTCTAAAAGCAAAAAAATCCACACAGCGCCAGTTATCAAATCAATCGCTGCTTTTTAATTAGTGGCTGAAAAAGCACGGCACAAAAAATATATTGAATGGTGCTCCTCGCTTAAAACAACAGCGCTCTATATGTGCAAAAACTCACCAGTGTAATTATCACATCAGTTGTGTTGGCAACTTCAATAATCAACGTTACACGAAGTATGTATGTGTATACCCAAATACATCAAACATAAAACACAAAGCTAAAATACGCTAAAACCTGCTCCAAATTTAAAATGTGTATTTTGCTGCACACTAGACAAGCATAATTTATTCATGAAAAATATAATATGCATTTCAGATACATACGGAGGTTGAGTTGAAAAGTGTTTTATAACAATAAAACACGAGTTTTCATTTAATTTTCTTTATTCAAGAATAAAGAAAAAAAAAAAATTAAATGAAAACTCGTGTTTTATTGTTATAAAACACTTTTCAACTCAATCGTATTGTTTTCATTAAAAAGGATGGAAGCATTTATCCAACACATACGGAGGTGTTTCTGTTTCTAGTAAGTAACGGTCGGATCGGTTTTCGCATTCTCGTTGTCTCTCGAACAATTCTTAAAAGTGATCTTGTGACGTAAGATGTTCGTCCATGCTCTGGCATATATATATAATCAAATCTGCGCCAACTCGATTTGAAAGTCGTCCCTCTCAACTTGAAAGAATAGGGGATTATACATTAGATCTGGTCGTGAAGTGGGACGCAATCCCGGAGGGCTTTGAAGTGGGGGTCATACGTCGAAATGACGTTAGTCCTTTGTTTTTATTTCTCAAATCGGATTTTAGTGCCGTGTTTAGAATCTGAGATTTTCTCGTCGTTGTTTTATGCGATTGCGTACGTTTTGTGAAGAATTTTGTATTAGATTTTGGTAGTTTTTTTTTTCCTGCTATATCTACTATTTTGCTTACTTGTTTAATGGGAATTTTAGGACTTAGGTCTTTGTAGATTGTCAGTGTTGAATTAAAAACAGAACCGATTGCAGTGCCTTTTTTCAGTATGAAACATAAAAGATAACCTAAAAGTACATAAAATCGTCGTTAAATGTTTCGATAATATGGTTTGCCATTTTGCCAGGATTTTACTTTTATACATATGGTTTAATTTTCGATTAATATACCGGTGCACAACAATCACAGAAAAATGCAAATTTTTAGTGATTTTTTCGGAATGACGATATGGTAAAACGTGATTGACAAGTTGTTCAGAATTTAAAAGAATATCGGTTTTATCATCGATATTATGTACTCACGTTTTCATAAATTTGAATTTTTTTTTATTTTTGCTGTTGAAGAGATCATTGAACGAAAAAATGGGACTGTACAATTTAATAAAATTGACATACGACTCCCACTTTGTTCACAATATCCGATGATAATCAGCAACGTTTTGGCTTGTTCCGTTTTATTTGATACATCATGTATATTAATTGGTACTAAAACATAGGATAATAAGTTTATTTGAAGTTTAGGCAAAAATACTTAGTTAATTCTAACTATTAAATTTTTAATGACAATATCACAACTGTTAATCTAAGAAGTTACCCTGAAAAATACCTACATCTTGAGAGACAAAAGACTCCATGGTTTGATGATGCATTTTTAGATGGGTAGAACTATAGGTAATAGGAATACCAGTTTTTACAAATATAAAATTTTCTCATATACCATAATCAAAATAAAATCGGTATTCGAGTGTCCTCCAGGATAGGTGAATAATAATAATAATAATAATAATAATAGTAATAATAATAATAATAATAATAATCCACGCCTTAACATCCCCCAACAGCTTTCGCTACTAAGGGAGCATCGGCAGGCCCGAATTTTCAGTATTATGGCCTGCGTCTGTGGCACGTCTTAAGTTGTTTGGCGTTCAGCATTCGCCGAGGAGTAACGGAAAAGCACAGAAAAACCTTCACTCTGAAAGCAGGGCGCGAGGATCGAACTCACGCCCCCCTGACTGATAGCCAAGCGCGTTACCGCTGCGCCACAGTCTGGAAAGTTTTTTTTTTATTTAACTTTATTGAAGAGAGTTGAAAGAACCATACGATGGTGTGGGACGCTGTGGTACATCATAGGATCGCTCCAACAAAAATAAATAAAAGAGATCCGACAATTTGTGGTATTTTGATAAATTTTAGAAATAGCAGATTCTTCTTAATTGCTAACCTTATCTAAAAAAACAGTCATGCAAAACAGATTTTGTTTTAAAAGGGCTATTATTTATTATTATTATTTATTATTATTTAAAAGGGTTTCATATCCTATTCCTAAAGTTGCAATTTATAGATATTACCAACGTCCAGTGAAGTTGGAAACGTTCCTATTTCAGCAACGTTAAATAAAAAAATCTGATGTGGCCAGGCACATGACTTTATCATACAATATATAAAATTAATAGTTTAGTTGCATGAGAATCTATTTGATTGATATCAGTCGTGTCTGCATTAAAATAAAACTAGTTAGCCAGGATTTAACAGATAAATAAATAATTAAATAAATAAATAATTCCTTTATTAAAATAAGACAATATTAATTGCAACAAAATATTATTTATATTTAGGGCGCAGTTCAGCACACTTGTTTCCAAATTGCCTTACTCTTCCACTCAACCCCTTACGCAAACCATAATTGTAGCAATAATATAAAAATAATTCCGAGAACTTATCAAAACAAAAACAAACAACAAAATTACTCTAGAGTCTAATTACTTCGTAATTGCAGCAAATCCAACTCAACAAAACACCTGCCCATAAAAAATAAAAATTAAATAGCCTCCAATGTGCGCTCGATGCCTAAAGTCCCTGTTGAGCAAACAGCCAACGCTTCACCTTTCCCCCAAAACTGTTTAACGATAAATTTTTCATATCTTCCCTGAGACCATTGTATATGTGACTGACCTGGTAAGAGAATGGCCGTTTATACAGCTCAGTGCGATGGGCAGGTGGAGCAAACAAACCCCCGAATCTTAAATTAAGGTTATGGACATACGTTCTACAGCATATCTTCCGCATGAGGTATTGTGGGATCCTAGTGGATAGCAACTTATGATACAATGCTGCATGCAACACCCTAGTGTTATCCATGTTCAACCACCCCAAATCGCCCAGCCCATTCGATGCATGATCATACTTCGTCAAACCAAAAACAAACAGAACACATGCATTTTGGACACGCTCAACACGCTGCCTATCCGACGCCATCAGGCAAGGACTGTACACGGTATCACAATATGAGATCTTTCGATACTATTAACTACGGTCAATATTAATTGTGAGATAATGTCAAAACATCAGCATTTGACACTACCGGTACTGTCAGCATTTGATACTACCGGTACTGTCATTAGACTGAAAAATTTGCAAATCCTGGGTCACTATATAGTATTAAATCAATGCATATGCGACCGATCTCGATCAAATAAAATTTGCTCTTGCAGCTAAACTATTAATTTTACCAAAAAATGTCATAGGCATAAATTATTCAAAATTTCCTCTGCTTTAATTTATTATTTTACTATTTTGACGAAATTTCAGAAATGGCGGCTCATTTCTAAAATCCTTGAAAAAGGCTTAGAGTAAACACCCAGTTCCTTTGGACCCTTTTGAACCAAAAGCTTTTCAACTCTAAGTTTGGTCATGAAACTTCTAAATATGAAGTTCCGTGCCGCTACCTTTAGTAGTTTCACCGGAAATGAATTAACAAAAATTGGGTACACACACACACACACATACACACACACACACACACATACACACACACACACAGACATTTTTGGTACCTTGGTCAAAAATGTTCAGGGGACCCATAAAGACCTATTTCCGCTAAAATCTCAAAAAAATTATTCGGCACGATTACAATACTTTACATACTGCGTATGATAAAGTAAAAAGTTTCAAACATACCTCACAGGACACACTTCCTCTATATTGTTGCTCAAAAACGGTTTACACCTGAAATTGATTAACATCATCTTTACCCCTCTAAACCTATAATCTTTGGTAATAAATATTTTATACTATATTGGACTTTAAAATTGGTCACGCTGTACAAGGTTATTATAAATGATTGTAGTCAAAGTAGGCGCTGAGATCCAATGTAAAAATTTGTGTTGACGCATCATTTCAAATGAATACTACCATGATACTACTGTTCTATACGCAATTGATTGGTTGCATAAACTAATGTAAGTTTGATACTTGTTTGTGTAAAGCGGCAGAAATGTACTAACATCGGCATATCCTACTTCGCCTACAATCATCTATAATGAGCTTTGTTTATATGAACGACGTACTGATTTAGTTCTGGATTTAGCATATCCAAATACCGAATACCTTAGTATTCATAATGCCCACAATTGGTATGAAACCCAGATAGAGTGTATAGACTATTGTAATAAATTTGGCATACCAGCAACATTGATTGGACGAATAATAAGCAATTTTCTGCACCTAATGCTATTGAGATAATGCAGTAAACCATTCTTCTTAATACTTGGAACAAAATTAATCATTCAGTGCTGGATTTTCAATGCTAGTTTAAGCAATAAACTGAGTTTACATATACAAAATCCTTGACACCAAAACTCGGTTTAGGCCTAAACATGGTTTAAACTCGCATTGAAACACCCGCCCTTAATATAGTAGCACCATCATACGTCCTGAGGCGGTGCGCTGATTTACTTATCAAGCTCACCACCGGATGGCGTGTAAGATCGATAGATAATCGCAATATACCGCGTCATAGAGACCCGTAAACTCGAAAGTGCCCGAAGGAGTGAGTTAGTTCCAATTTCGACGTCCATCCTAGGCGGCGAATAACAAAATTTACGCCGAATTTGCATGCGCTAACTCGGAGATTATGATGATTCAGTTTTAATGGGCGACGGAGTGGAGAGCATACGCCATACGTCTTCGCCAGTGGCGTGCGGTCGTGCTCGCGCTCGCGCCCGTCGTTTTAATGGAACAAGAAAATTTGGTAACTCAATTTTGTTAGGTGAGACGTGACTAAACTACGAAACGATCGCACCGGGTGGGCTATAATGTATGGATACCGCGGGGCAAGTTTATATCGGGCCGCGAGCGCGTAATCTGTGGACGAGAGATGAGTTGGGTTGGATGGTTGGCCCTTTACACTTCCACCAACGGATGGGATTAACTTCCGGATTGTATATTGCTTTGTGGAATTGTTGTGTCTTCTTTGAGATAGCAGTCATGGGGTGTGACGGGTGATATATGTGTTTGTGTGGTTAAACAAATTTAACTTTTTGAGAAAGTTTGTAGCGTGTTTGGTAAAATTGGCTGGAATAAAGATTAAACCTTATAGCAAGTTCTCAATGTGGAATGATGTAGTTGATCTTTACAATATTATTAAAATAATTACCGGTTCATTCTGATATTTAAATCTTAGATTTTAGAATTAAGAGTTAGGCTGCGGCTACGTTATAAGCGGTGGGACAATACAATGATCATTGTCGCTTGTATTGTTGCTAGCCCGCCACTCGCTCTACCGCTACCGCTCGTATCGTAGCCGCAGCCTAAGCAGTAAAATACTACACAATTGCGACGCTTTTTTAAATATTTATTTTTATTTGATAGTTTTCTCTTAATTTCGGAACCATTAATTGAAAATACTACTTTAGCGTCATTCTTGTCAAAATAAGTACCGTGGCGTACTCTAATTATATTGCAATTCCGTTTAAACAAAATATTTCTGACATAAATAGGCAACGGTTGCACAGGCACATCCTTTTCTAAAGTATATCCCGATTCGCACCAGGTTTTTGTCACTATTTCGAGTATTTGAAGGTATTATCTCATCATTTTCACAAATTTTTAGAATATTTAAACCAGTTATTTTGTAGCACCTTGAAAAAGTCCTAGTTGCGTAGATTTGTTTTTTTACTATTTTTCGTATATTTTCAGGCATAGAATAATAGGTATGCGCACGCGCATATAAGCGATGACGTGCGTAAGCCAACTTATGGCTGGCTTTTTAAAAAGGCCTAAATAAAAAATAAATGGAAAATACAAATAAGGAAAATTCCAAATCTTTCATTATTTTAGATATTTTTGATATTTGTTTATACAGTATTATCATATTTTATGTCATGTAGGTCTGTTATAAACATTTTTTTTTTAAGGTTAATTGGTCAGATAAATTATACTCTCTGAACCGTTTCAGTCAAAGTCGTCAAGGTTTGTCCTCTATAGTCTCAATTTATTACAAGACGACCGGTTTTGTCCTTGCGGGTATTTTCAAGTCTTAGTTAAAATCTTTCTTGAATTAATATATTAATTGGTAGGTGGGGATCAAAGAAGTCCAATATCCAAAACAATACCACAAAGAACCTAAGATTGCAAAGAAAAATCCAAAGCAAAATAATAACCGCACAATAGGAAATAAGATTTCAATCACCAGCGTGTTACAATGCTACAAAATGGTGATAAATCGAATTATTATTCGATTTATTACATTTTGTAGTATTTTAATTCGAATTATTAATCGTTTTATCGCCATTTTAAAAGATTGAAATTTGATTTGCTATTGTGTGTTGATTATTTTTCTTTGGATTTATCGTTGCAATATAAGGTAAGTTGTTGTTTTGTTTTGGATATTGAACATCTTCGACCCACACCTACTAATTTATATGTTATTTTAGAAAGATTTGGACTGTCTTGGAAATGTTTGCAAGGACGAAACCGGTCGTCTTGTCATATCTTGAGAATAAAGAACAGTATAAGAACACAACGACATCGTTTTCCCTTTTTTACATTATTGACTGTTTTTGCTGCATTTTATTCAAATTTTATAATTATGCTCACTTCGTATAACGATATATATGGTACATATATTATGATTTTTGCAACATATCACCCTTTTCTATTAGTATGTCTAGGTATTTACTACTCGCCTGTATTGTAGAATAGAAAAGTGAGGAGCCATATGCGCGGGACAGTACCTGAATTAGTTCACCGACTGCGCATACCTACTATTTTACTGCCATTGGAATAATATATAATAATATACACTGTGGGCAAAACAAAACGGTACAAATGTTCAATTACTCATATTTCCAAAGATATTAAGTAAATACAAGCAAGCACTTGTTTGAAATACTAATTGCTTATGTAGTGAGGATTGAAAACTTGATGTTGGAAAATTTTTCAACCTGTATACAAATAAAATAATAATAAATAAAATAAAAGTAAATAAAATCTCTACAGTTCTTTTTGACCGAAAGAAAACAAATGTCATTACCTACTAATTTTATTACACCTTTCATTTCACATTGACCCGATGTTATCAAAAATGTTGCATAGCCAACATAAAGCAACATAACTTTGGATTGAAACGTTCTGGTATTGCGAATATGGTATGGTTTCAAACTTCAAACTAGAAGCAATTCGTTATTAAAAGAAATATTTACATTGACTAAATACATATTATTGGAAATATGAGTGATTAAAAATGTATAATATTAATGGTCACTCGCAACGTTTCCAGAATTTAAAATTTATTTTTGCTATTATACAAACAAACACCACTTACTGCTTATGGATTATGTTTACAATTTTCAGGTTATTTGACGCCTATTTTTAGTTCATTCACAGACAAATTGCATTTTTGTCTCCCTAAAAGTTCTCAATTGCCCTGTGAGCGCCGGTGGACAACGAATCCACTCTCGGTGGCCGTTGACTTTGAACTAATCTTATCTGCTTGTCAGCTGTTCAATGTTCAACCCCCAAAATCTTATACAAACTTCAGTCATAATTATCGCAATGTTCATAAGTGGGGGTGCGTTTGTAGCAAGGGGTGTCCACAGCACAGTGGAAATGCCTCAAAATACCTATAGCAGAAATTCTGTTGGCTTTAGTTGCTGTAGGAAATACCTGCTTGTTGCTTTATACTTCAAGAAGATGCAAAATCAAGTAATTAAAAGTTTATTTTCCTAGCAAAGACAAGATATCAAGTAATAAAACGATTGTAATACTACGCCACTATTTTTACAAAGATAACACAGGTAGTTTTCATCAGTAATAACCATAACAAGGTTCTTTGGAATAATAACAAGCCATAAGATAGAGGCAAGAAGATCGTTTCGATGTCGTTTTCGGATTCAATTTCGCAGCAGCGAGCTGAGAGAACTGACTTCCGTCCGCTGCTGCCGACAACACAGAGGTTTGTTTTACGTTTCTAGTTTCGCGGAATAATTAAGAAAAGCAATTAAAATTCAACCACCGTACTATTTAATTTATGTCGTCGGTAATTGAGTTTTCGCGCGGGTCGAGGTCGGCCCTGCATTCGCGACGTCACCGCTAACACAGCAGCGTCCGACTTGAATGCGAGAATTACAGCGAACGACGACGCGACGTATGGAGTAATGGCCGTTTTAATGACCTTTGCATTAGTATAGGTCGGCGACGGCGTAAACTACTTTTAGCGCAGTAAAGGTCACTTTTATGGCCGCAAAATGATGTACAACTGAGGTCTCAGCTCGTAAATTGAAGTGTTTCATTGCAGGATTTTTCGTGACTGCTCATGCTCGGAATCTGTAATTGACAAGCGAACGAAATGTTCGTCATTTTGAGGTATACTTAACTTAAATTTGAGTTGTTGGACATTTAGATTAAAGCATCAATATAATCGTTGTTCAATATAGCAAAAATCGTATGACTGCTTGATAAATCTGGAAAGCTAAATTTGCCTGCCAGGCGATACGAATGTCCGCATGTAACTTTACAAAGGATTACTTATTCTAATAAACTACTTCACCGAAATTAGAATTTGGTTTCAATTATAAGTGCGTGTAAATGTATAAGCCTTAACGGCTACCTAACGGAATTAGGTACAAACCGCTATTAAACGTTAAGCGTTAAAACAATTCTTTAGTAAATTCTTGTTCGTCGAAGAAACTAATCAGTCACCGCCAAACACTTCTATTTGGACTATTATAATTATTAGGCACTATTTTTAAGTAAATATTTTAGGTTATGTTTCTCATATCTATATCCTTTATTCACTGGTTGTAATGTAAGTTTTTATCACAACAGCCGTAGCGGGTTAGTGTTGCCCCAAGCTCTATTGTGATCATAGTTGCGCGCCGTTAATCATTTATTAAAACTTGTATGCTAAAGTAGAGTAAAATTATCCACAATAAGATTTTGTCGTGATTTTATCCCAACTTTACGAATGTGACAGTTTACTACAGCACCAACAGTACTACAACACGGTACCCACAAACTACCCTAGATTCTAAATTTAGTAACCACAAATTCTAAATTTATATAGAATTAATGACTTAATGTAGAAAAAATAGTATATTACTCTCGATTTATAAGACATCTTGGCGCATTCGTTCATTTAGGACACTCGTCGCTAGCGCTCCTCGTGCCACATACAACTCGTGCGTCAATTTGACGTCTTATAAAGCTTGTACAATAACTAGCGGCATTAGAGCATTCCATTAATCTGATGAATATAAAACAATGAACATGTAAATAACAATATTTTGGAGACTGTGGCGAACTTAATAATAAAATTATAAACCCCTAACCACAACAAGTATTTTAGAAACCTAAATACGTATTTCAGCAACTATGTTGCCATCTTCAGTAGAACCTAAAAAAAGAAAAAGAGAGATTAGCACTTCATAGTATCTTTACAGGATATTCTCCAAGCAAATCACTAGTGGAAGTAACGTCCATGTTAAAAATTATCCTATATATACCCATTTGTTGTTCACGCCTCAGTGAATTTTGATCATTGAAGCGTAAAAAACAAGTTTTAATTAAAGCAGGTCAAACAATGGCGAACTAGGTATAGGACCCCTGTCTGAATTTATTAATTTATCTCTATTCAAGTGAATAAAGATACTTTCCAAGCTGTTTAGTTCCCTATTATTTGACACAGCTTTTACAAGTTTTAAGTCATCTACAACTACTTTATGACCTGTGTCTAAAATATGTTGAGCCACACTAGATTTTTCAAAACGATTATATTTAAAATGAGCTACATGCTCTTTGAACCTAGTTAAAATTGTTCTTCTAGTCTGGCCTACGTATTCTTTTTCACAGTCATGACATTTGATACAATATATACCAGATTTATCAAGTACATCTACCTTATCCTTTGGGTTTCCAAGAAGGTTCTTTATGCTATTATGAGTCGAATATGCTAAACAGAGATTTTGTGATGTAAAAATACTTCTCAAACCCCTTGTATATGCACGATCGAACGGTATTTTAACATAATTCTTCTTTTCTACAGACAAAGTATTTAAAGTAGATATTTGATTTACATACATTTTTTGATTCTGCTTCTTAATCATTCTATCAACTATTTTCTCAGGGTACCCATTATATATGACAACATTCTTAATAAACAATAATTCTTGCTGATATCTATCTGCGGACAATGGAAATTTCAATAACCTATTTACTAAACAACTAATAAAAGACAATTTTTGTTGAAAAGGATGCTGCGAATCATTAGGGATAAACCTGATTGTGTTAGTACCTTTCTTATACACGTCAATTTCTATTATATTTTTGCTATTCCTGACTACCAGAGTATCTAAAAATGGAAGTTGGCCGTTAACTTCTTGTTCTACAGTAAAGTTAATGGTGCACCAAGAAAACTGCACCAAGAAGTGCAGTATTCAAGATTTTCTTCTCGGTTTGAATTCTAAGTTCAGAATTCAAACCGAGAAGAAAATCTTGAATACTGCACTTCTTGGTGTCAAAAATGGCAAAAATATCGTCGACATACCTAACCCAAGTCTTAGGGAAATATGGTGCTATAGACTTTACATTGGTTTCAAATCTGCTCATAAACAAGTTGGCAATAAAAGGTGAGAGACAGTTACCCATTGCAGTTCCCTCAAGTTGTTCAAAAAACTTTCCGTTTGTTTGAAAACAATTTTGAGACATACAAAGGGCAGTCAATCTTACATATTCATCTATTTCTGACGGGTCAAAGTTGTTATTGCACAATAATTCCCTAAAATTCCCGTCAAATAAATAGTACGCTGTCCAGTTGTCCTAATCTTATCACCCGCCAAACTAGATTTAAACTCAAAGTTTCCAATCCTACTGTACCTAGATTATATGTTCTCCCCAAAATTCACAAACCTGGTAAATCAGTGAGACCTATTGTATCAGGTATTAACTCACCTACTTACCAGTTAGCGAAATGGTTATCGAATGAGTTCAACAATTTACCTGTTCCACAACCAAGCTTCTCTGTTAATAACTCATTGGAGTTTATCAATAAGGTTAACAATATAAAATTAGAGGATGGCGAATTGTTGATTTCATTTGATGTTGCTTCACTGTTTCCTAGTGTGCCTATTCCGGAAACTTTGGAGTTTCTTAGGGAATTATTGTGCAATAACAACTTTGACCCGTCAGAAATAGATGAATATGTAAGATTGACTGCCCTTTGTATGTCTCAAAATTGTTTTCAAACAAACGGAAAGTTTTTTGAACAACTTGAGGGAACTGCAATGGGTAACTGTCTCTCACCTTTTATTGCCAACTTGTTTATGACCAGATTTGAAATCAATGTAAAGTCTATAGCACCATATTTCCCTAAGACTTGGGTTAGGTATGTCGACGATATTTTTGCCATTTTGACACCAAGAAGTGCAGTATTCAAGATTTTCTTCTCGTTTTGAATTCTAAATTCAACACCATTAACTTTACTGTAGAACATGAAGTTAACGGCCAATTTCCATTTTTAGATACTCTGGTAGTCAGGAATAGCAAAAATATAATAGAAATACGTGTATCGGAAAGATACTAACACAATCAGGTTTATCCCTAATGATTCGCAGCATCCTTTTCAACAAAAATTGTCCTTTATTAGTTGTTTAGTAAATAGGTTATTGAAATTTCCATTGTCCGCAGATAGATATCAGCAAGAATTATTGTTTATTAAGAATGTTGTCATACATAATGGGTACCCTGAGAAAATAGTTGATAGAATGATTAGGAAGCAGAATCAAAAAATGTATGTAAATCAAATATCTACTTTAAATACTTTGGTTGTAGAAAAGAAGAAATATGTTATAATACCGTTCGATTGTGCATATACAAGGGGTTTGAGAAGTATTTTTACATCACAAAATCTCTGTATAGCATATTCGACTCATAATAGCAAAAAAAACCTTCTTGGAAACCCAAAGGATAAGGTAGATGTACTTGATAAATCTGGTATATATTGTATCAAATGTCATGACTGTGAAAAAGAATACGTAGGCCAGACTAGAAGAACAATTTTAACTAGGTTCAAAGAACATGTAGCTCATTTTAAATATAATCGTTTTGAAAAATCTAGTGTGGTTCAACATATTTTAGACACAGGTCATAAAGTAGTTGTAGATGACTTAAAACTTGTAACAGCTGTGTCAAATAATAGGGAACTAAACAGCTTGGAAAGTATCTTTATTCACTTGAATAGAGATAAATTAATAAATTCAGACAGGGGTCCTATACCTAGTTCGCCATTGTTTGACCTGCTTTAATTAAAACTTGTTTTTTACGCTTCAATGATCAAAATTCGCTGAGGTGTGACCAACAAATGGGTATATACATATAGGGTAATTTTTAACATGGACGTCACTTCCACTAGTGATTTGCTTGGACAATATCCAGCAAAGATACTATGAAGTGCTAATCTCTATTTTCTTTTTACTTTATCATACGCAGTATGTAAAGTATTGTAATCGTGCCGAAAAAAAAAATTGGGATTCTAGCGTAAATAGGTCTTTTTGGGCCCCCTGAACATTTTTGACCAAGGTACAAAAAAATGTGTGTGTGTGTGTGTGTGTGTGTGTGTGTGTGTGTGTGTGTGTGTGTGTGTGTGTGTGTGTGTGTGTGTGTGTGTGTGTGTGTGTGTGTGTGTGTGTGTGTGTGTGTGTGTGTGTGTGTGTGTGTGTGTGTGTGTGTGTGTGTGTGTGTGTGTGTGTGTGTGTGTGTGTGTGTGTGTGTGTGTGTGTGTGTGTGTGTGTGTGTGTGTGTGTGTGTGTGTGTGTGTGTGTGTGTGTGTGTGTGTGTGTGTGTGTGTGTGTGTGTGTGTGTGTGTGTGTGTGTGTGTGTGTGTGTGTGTGTGTGTGTGTGTGTGTGTGTGTGTGTGTGTGTGTGTGTGTGTGTGTGTGTGTGTGTGTGTGTGTGTGTGTGTGTGTGTGTGTGTGTGTGTGTGTGTGTGTGTGTGTGTGTGTGTGTGTGTGTGTGTGTGTGTGTGTGTGTGTGTGTGTGTGTGTGTGTGTGTGTGTGTGTGTGTGTGTACCCGATTTTTGTGACGACGATTCCGGAGAAACTACTAAAGATATCGGAACGAAAGTTCATATTTAGAAGTTTCACGACCAAACTTAGAGCTGAAAAGCTTTTGGTTCAAAAATGTCCGAAGGAACTGGCTATTTTCTCTTACCATTTTTCAACGATTTTGCAAATGAGCCGTCATTTCTGTAATTTCGTCAAAAAAGTTAAATCATAAATTAAAGTAGAGGAAATTTTGAATAATTTATGCCTATGATATTTTTTGGTAAAGATAATAGTTTAGCTTCAAGAGCAAATTCTATTTGATCGGGATCGCTCGCATCTGCATTGATATAAAACTACATAGTAGCCTGGATTTGACAATAATTTTTTTGTGCTGTCACAACAGAAATGTCTATGGCTGTCACACTCGAAAACAGCTGATTTGATCAGATCCGTTCTAGTGCGGAAAAGTACCAAATACAAAATTCAAATAAAATAAGATCACCAATTTGATCGTTTGTTGATACGAAATATCAAGCCGTTGTTATAACGTTGATACGAAATATCAAGCCGTTGTTATAACTAATTGTAAAAACGATAAATTGAGAAAATTGTTTAGTTATATTTTAGTATGTTGGTACGGATGTGACATCTACAGTGTCATGAACGAATATAAATCTGTCAGAATTTGAATTAGCTTTTTAAACTTGTCGTTTCGTAGAAGTGGTATCAACCTAACATTTCCTATACAGAAATATAACCATTTTTAAATTTTTTTAAATACGTATTTCTCAAAAAGCAACACAAAAAACGTTGATGTCACTTCTGCCGGAAACTACATAGCGCGACTCGCTCACATGTGACGGCAATGCTCCGCCATCGGTGACCCGCCGCATCACCGCTCGTCGCGCTATTCCGAACTTTCGACACTTGTGAGATAAATAACTATTATTCTGATGACAGTAGGTAGTGTCAAATGCTGATGCTTTGACAATACCTACTATTGATACTATTGACTATCAAAATATCTGTCAAATCCAGGCTAACTAGTTTAATTTTAAGTCAGACACGATTTATCTCAATCAAATACATTCTCATGCAGCAACTATTAATTTTATATTTTGTATGATAAAGTTCTGTGTCTGGCCACATCAGATTTTTTTAGTTTCTACTGAAGATGGCAACATAGTTGCTGAAATACGTATTTAGGTTTCCAAAATACTTGTTGTGGTTAGGGGTTTATAATTTTATTATTAAGTTCGCCACAGTCTCCAAAATATTATCATTAAATTTTAGTTGTTGGATATTTAGATTAAAGCGTCAATATAATCGTTGTTGAATAAAGCAAAAATCGTATGACTTTTTGATAAATCTGGAAAGCTAGATTTGCCTGCCAGGCGATACGAATGTCCGCAACCATATGCTATTTTTACGGACGAATGTCCGTAACGTATATGTTTTGGATATCCGTTTGGACAGAATTCTGGTCGCGCCAATACCGTATTATTTTTTGTACGTCGCTTCCAACTTCGTCTTAGTCTCGTAGTTCTAGTTGTGGGCAACTATTTGTGTTACCTCTATCGCATGTATTTTTACAAATGATTACTTATTCTAATAAACTACTTCACCGAAATTAGAATTTGGTTTCAATTATATGTGCGTGTAAATGTATAAGCCTTAACGGCTACCTAACGGAATTAGGTAGATACCGCTATTAAACGTTAAGCGTTAAAACAATTCTTTAGGAAATTCTTGTTCGTCCAAGAAACAACCAAACACTTCTATTTGGACTATTATAATTATTAGACACTATTTTTAAGTATTTTTTTTAGGTTATGTTTCTATATCTATATCCTTTTACATTAGCGGCCAGCGGGTTAAAAGTGTTACCAGAAGCTCTATTGTGATTTGTGATCATATTGCGCCACATTCATTATTTATTAAAACATGCAGGCTAAAGTAGAGTATAATTATCCACAGTAAGATTTTGTCATGATATTATTCCAAGTTTAAGAATGTGACAGTTTACTACAGCACCACCAGTACCTACTACAACACGGTACCCACAAAATACGCTAGATTATAAATATAGTAACCACAATTTCTAAATTTATATAGAAGTAATGACTTAATGTAGAAACAATAGTATATTACTCTCGATTTATAAGACATCTTGGCGCATTCGTTCATTTAGGACACTCGTCGCTAGCGCTCCTCGTGCCATATAGAACTCGTGCGTCAATTTGACGTCTTATAAAGCTTGTATAATAACTATTTAGAGCATTTACATTAATCTGTTGAATATAAAACAATGAACATGTAGTCAATACTACCGTTTCTGACCTATGACCTCAACAAATAAAACTTTTTAGGAAATATCTACCCTGTATCTAGCGTATTTCTTTTTTGAAACTAGGTTCTAGTTTCTCTTTCATTACATTACGCCTCCTGTGAAAAACTATTTACAAAACTTTGACGAAGGGGCCACAGGACGTGTTACTGGTTTTGTTGTAGACTGTACTAGTGTCGAGAAAACTAGTTCAACATTAATCTGTCTTTCAATGCTATATATTATTTAATTATTTGCTATATTTTAGTGTAAAAAGCATAAAATAATCCTACTGTAGTCCTTAGGTTTCGGCTACAATCGACATGCTCATGCGGCTACAATACCAACGACACGTATTGTAGCCAGCCCGTCGCTCTGTCGCTCACCGCTTTTATCGTAGCCGCAACCTTTCAGATTCGATATTTATCTAAAAAAAAACATCAAATTGTATCTCAACTATTAAAAAATTGTTCGAAGTAATTTATGACGAAATTGAGTTTAGAATGGAAATTTTTATACTAAATCTATCAAACAATTTCGTTCCAAGAATAAACGTTGTTACCTTGATTATATTCTAACGTTAGTATCTGTCGATACAAATACTACGCGAAAAAAAATGATCAAACAAGATTTTTTTATGTAGAATTATAATAAGCAGTAGCGACATAACAAATTAAATCTACCAGGCTTCTTACAATTAACGTAAAATGCAATTATCTCCACAATAATAGACGTTTACACAATAGTATGCTAGCACTTTGGTAAAAAATGGAACCATTTACTCGGTGTTCCAGTAAGAGAATTAATATTTTTATATTTTTATTTACAATCTGTATACAAACTAGTTGTTCTATGTCCTGATATTAATTCAAATTCCTAGTAATTAAAAAAATACGGGATCATATAGGAGTTTGTTATACTAGTTAACTAGGTTTCTCCCTATAATTTACTCATTTTTTTTAATTCAATTAAGTTATCAAAAATAGTTACTCCTCCTCCAAACAAATGTCAAATAAACTCAAGTACAATATTATATTAACAAACTTTTTTTAAATTTAATTTTGTTTTCTATATCGATGTCACATATGTACATCTTCTTATTTTAGTTACACCCTGTATGGTGTCTATTATTAATATCGATACTATGTTATTAAATAGCATAGATTACCTGTGTATCTTATCTTTAGTAAATCAGTATTTGATAAGGGAATACCGCGAGGTAAATCCATTAGTCATTATGCTCCCGTGATAATCTATTTGCGTTCACAAATATATTTATCTAATATATTTAATTCGATATGCAGAAGAAGCTATTTTATCTTTCCATGCTTAAATCAGGTATGTTAGCGTTTAGGCTGAAACAATTATTAACTCTCTAAGGCCAGCTCCTACCAATTCTCTGACATCGTCCATTTCTCTCGGCTAGTCACGCTCAGCTATGCGTCACTACGCGTTCGTATTTACCCGATACTAGCCGAGAGATATACCTTGTTAAGTTCCACCTTAACAACAATTTATATCGATTTTAATATGTTTTTCTTTCTATTACAGGTACGTGTCCCAACAACAGTTAACAAATGCCAAACGTACGGTAAGAATAAATAAATATACCGCTGTATTATTTTATTAAAGAAATGAAGCTATTACTGTTTATATTGGGAGTGAGCCTTTATATTCGTTATTAACCTAGCAATGATTGGTTTTCAGTAATTTCCTTTTGTTTTTACTATTTTACTCATTGTTACACAACCTCACTCAGCTGATTAGTTGCATTTTAGAGCGTTTTATAATTTGTGCAATCCCATAAAAAGCCCTACAACAAAAACTACACAACGAAATTAACAAACGAAAAAAACAGCCCCCTATGTCGTGTGTTCATAGAAATAAAAGCATTCGCCGACCAGGCATAGCCATCCCGTGACGTATAACTCAATTACTGTGCGCTCAATTTGCAGTATATTAGCTGGCCGCTGCAGTCGAAATATTCTCGAAAATAAACCACCACGGGTACGCTTTTGGGCCGGGGACGGGCGCTTGTAACCCATTCGCGTATACGCTACTGTCCAATTCGTACAATGCACAATAAACTTCTGACATGATCCTGTTTCGGGGCATTCGAAACTGGACCACTACGCGCAATGTGCTTCCACTGAGATAAGGGCAAGAATGGTCTGTTTGAGGAGGGGGATACTCGGTATAACCTAATTTAGAGATTGTTATTTTATGCGAATGTTGTGTATGTTGTTGGTATTGTCAAAGAAGGTTAGTGTGGCTTCATATACCAGCAGTTAAAATTTGCAAGTTTGGAGATCTTTCAAGATAAGCTTTACGAGTAGAAAAATATACAAAAGCAATATCCTTTTTATGTAAGAAAAGGCGATATTGATAAATTTAAAAAAACTTTGGATTTTGTTCTTTATTTAAGAAAACGCGGCCTAAAACTTAACGGCGTTATCATAATATTGGAAACAAACACAAAATAATACGCTTAAAAAGAGCCGTCGAGATATTTTTATTAATTATTATACTCAATTACTGTTATACTGGATAGAATAGCAGAATCTACACCATAATAACCCATAAGCACGAACAATGGATATAATCCCTCTGAATTTACTTCAATACCAGAAAAGGTGATAAAGGATTTGTTATTTTCCGTTTATCAAAATAAATAAATAAAACCATACATCAAATTCATATCCAATTTACAATAGTTTTTGACTTATGACGACACAGTATTTTTTCAATGGCACCTCAAATTTTTCATAATTATTTTGATAAATCTCTAAATTGTCTTGGTGGTAACATCAGAAAATTGTTTTTATGGTCTTACATAAAAAACATACCGTAAAAATGTTCGATAAAGAAAATAAGAATGTGATAATACTGAATTTGATTGTTAAGGCTCCCGTCTCAATTCAAATAGCGAACTGTAGCAAACTTCGCTCCAAACTTTCTAAATAAAAAATCACCTGATGTAGATGGCGCTACTATAAACATGTCTGTTTTTATTTCGTTTTTATTACATTTAACGGAGGCCCCCGTCCTTAATGGAAAGCGAATATGCGATCGTAAAGATTCAGCTGGTGCAAATTTGCAAAAGTTACCAAAATCGTTCTTTTTTTAAATATTGACCTTACTTTTGTCGAAAACCTAACGCAATACACGCAAAACCTACGCATTTTTTTTTGTCCAGACTCGTAAATAATTATACCCAAAAACCCTCTATTTGCAAAATCCATATTACAATATTCGGCTATTTTCAATCGTATTTTTCTCTAAAATGTAAGACCATACCCCATATTATGTTGCTCCTACCATTAAGGCAACTAAACGTCTACCAACATCAGGAGAAAATATGGTGTTGCCATAAAGAAAGTGTTGATGACGTGAGTAACAATTGACGGTCGGAAATTGACATAAAAACACAGTTTAGAAAGCAAAACCTGTAAGCAAACGAGTGACGGACATATTAGAAATATCACTTCCGCCTTTGTTTGACATTTGTTCCTTGAAGGTCACAAAATAACAATAGAAAATCTATATTTAATACATAGCAGCCCAAAGTTATTAGAATTGTCACTCAATTTCTAAAAATATTATTTAACCTACAATAAGTTAAAGTTTCTATACTTAATATAATAAGGTTAGAATAACTCGAAGAACATCTTTGTCCACGTTACATCTCCTTATTTGAGTCCTGATCTCCTTAGTCGACGTTTCGCAATATGTTGCAAGTAGCATCTTCAGTATCGAATCAAGTGCTACGAATATACTTTAGTCTCAAAAATTTATCTTGCAATAAAGTGCGAAATTATTTCAAAGTCAACGTGGTTTCCAACCGGAAAATCAATGCGTCATAGACTCAGACCGCGGAAGTCACAATCTAGATATCTATAAATGCCTATATTGTATGGAATTAAATGATAAAATGGATTGTTTATAGAATAGAATGGGTTAATCTATATAAACAGAATTACATTAAAATCACACTTGAATAGGAAATACAGCAAAATAGATTTGCTCTAAGTTAAATTCATAAACAACAAGTAACGTTCAAATTGGTTTTGGATTATTCAATACCTACTTGAAAAAGGATGAAAAAAGTTCTTAGAGAGATTACGTAACACAATTTATCGTAATAAATAAGGGGTAATGTGTTGTCGTTTCTGCTTCATGTCTAAAGATCATAAATCCTTAGCGGAATATGTTTGTAAAATACATTGGCCTGTTATAAAAAACTGTTTTATTTATTTTCGTTCAAAATAAAATTGTACACTAAAATTCTAAATATTGTACATTGTTAGCTCATTTCGTTAGTTCAATAAAACTTTTATGAGTTTCCCTTGTATTTTACACCTGCATTCCTAATGCATAAAGTTCGTGAGTTACTTTCAATATACGTAAGTGCTTTCTAACGTTCAGACCTTCCTCGCAAAATGTATGGAACTTTGTATTGTTGCGTCAACAAATTTTCAACGCTGTTTTCTATTTCTTTTTAATTTGAGTGTGTGTGTTTAGAAATTGCATAGGTACTATAATTTACCATAAAGTGTCCTTAAAGCTTTATGAAAAAAATAATTTATTGTTTGGACATGTTCCATTAAACCAAATTTGTCAAAGTATAACGAAATGGAACATTTTAGCTACCTACTTCCGTGTTTTCAATTGTTTCCACAATTTCGTCAATCTACGCAATTGATGTGAAATGTTCCCAGGCGAATGCACATTGGCACGATCAAAATTGTACCCGAAGGACTAAAGCCTGAGAGGACCAAGCGTGGGTCAAGAAAATTGATGGCCGCTACGTCAGGCGAGATTTAAATTAATTCTTTTCAATCTTGGGATAATATTGCCGGGGAAGAAAAGGTACGAGTAGAAGCGAAGGGGCACTTATGGAAACGTCGCGTGGTAAACTGTCGAATAATAGCGACATGGGCCCAAAGAACTTTTTCCTAATGGAATGGGAAACATTTATGCGTCTAAAACTTATTCTAAATGGCTTTGGTTTCGTGATTTATGATGGCAATATCTTAGAATTAGAAGGTTAATAAAACCCTTTTTTTGTTTCTTATGATATTAGAATGTACTTATACATATATGGGAATCTTACATTAATTTCTCTGCTGTATACACAATAGTCCGAGTTCTCTTAGTTGTTTACACATTTTATTACTAGAAAAACCTGTAATGAAAAACTTTAACGTGTAATTTATACTACATACTACAGATATGAAACACAATATCAAGTATATCCAAAACAGATATGGTCCATTCAGTATTAGTAGTGCGCCGAGAGAAATAGATTACATCGTGTATTTCCTAATATCCGAGAGTGATATAATATGGTTTCAGCGATCTATTAATAATGACTCGTTTGAATCTATTAATGATGTAATCTACCGGAAGTGCTATAAAAGTATATAAATGTAATAGAAAAATTAATCAATGTTAGTTAACGTTGTTAGTAAACGTTGTTATTTTTATGAGAAGGATTTTTTCTCCAGGGTAGGAGAAAAGGTTTATCTATGAATTTTTTCTAAGACATTTTTGACTTTACAGTTTATTTCATGTGTTTCTTAAGTCCTGTATTACCTGTGGTACTTTCCGTTGCAACTAGATGTTTTTCTAAACACTCGCAACAATTTTCACAGATCACATCTAATATAGAAATGATGGAATATCTAATATAAGAATGATGTTTGCGATAAATACCGAAACAAAAATATTGTACGTACCTATTATAAATGATATGTAGGGTTAGGAAACAGATTTGTTATTTCATTAAAAAACACATTCATATTAATTTGTGTGAGAGTAATAAAAACACATACTGTTCAATTTAGATCAAATTAATTGTGTACTGTTTTTTTTATATAAATATGCAAAAATCGATAAATTAGTTCAAAAACTAGATTTTACAAAATTATCAAATATCCACTAAAATACATTTTCCGCAAATTGACTATTATCTATAATTTGGGGAATTACTAAGATTATGTGTGTAAATTACTAAAAAAGTTGGAAAAAAGAGGAGGAGGCATGTAATTAATACTTTAAAAGTAATTAAAAATTGTACATCATTATGATAAATGTAGTTTTGATTATTATAAGATTGACATTTGATTATGAGGTGTCCCACTTTTTTCTCGCAAACCTTTTTTTGGAGATATTAAATATTACTCTGTGTATAAAGATTCATATGAACTTAGTTTTTAGATTTTTCAATTCATTAAAAAGTTACAGCCGTTTTAAATATTACCAAATACGTATTTTAATCGGCTCCAACTTCTGAAGGAATTGACAAAGCCAATGTCCATATGAAACTTATTATTAAAGCTGTGATTATATGCCAAATGCATATTTTGTAATATTAATATGCAAACAAATTGTTTTGTATATCTATAAGAATTACGTAAAAATAAAGCATTTGAACCTAATTTCAATTTGCATATTTAGCATATTTACTCGTTTTCAAGCATATTATAGAGAATATGGCATATTTGGTCATATTTGCATATTTTTTTGCTTTCTAATGCTTGATTTTTGCATAGAGGTCAGAGTCGTTCCGCTACACAGTAGTGAAGGAGTGCGCAGGGGGTTCCCTCTCCTTGTATAGTTTAAAAACATTTTTCTACCAATGTTTCCTAAAGCAGTAAAACATTGGCTCTTCGTACATTTCGTAATATTTTGTAGATCAAAGATTATCCCGAACTCATTCTAAATAATGGCAGCGTGTTCTGTAAATACTGTCGTAAAACAGTTCATTTTGCATGCTTTTTTATAATTTTTATGTTAATTTGCTATGTATTTTAGATACCATGCAATAAAGATATTGCAAGTATTTCAAGTAATACAGCATGTTGGCAATAATTTGCATAAAAAGAAATGTACGCCATTCAAATCTTTACCACAGCTTACATTACACCAATCGTTTGCTTCAACGTCAACAAATGAAGGCGAAGATTTATTCCGTTTTGATTTATGCAATGCATTAATTAGTTCATTTTTTTGTACCCGTTGTATGTACTTATTTTTGTCAAATATATTATTTTGTGCGCCTGTATTTTACCTTATCTTTCAGCATATGTCTGCATATTTAGTAACATTAAGTGCATATAATTTACAAATTATATGCATATATATGCGCATATATCCCTGTTTTTTAGTGCATATAATTCACAGCTCTACTTATTATGTAACTCGAAAAAGCATCTATATTTTATAAAATCAATAACGAAAATCAATAAAGTTGCTTGTTCAATAAAGTTTTTATTAATTTTTTTGTTGGTTTTATGATATGCAGCAGATTAGCGTGATGTAATTATATTAACTACATAATACTAACTGTAAAGTGTAAATAATAGCTTTCGCCACTACGGGGGCATCGGCAGGCGCGAATTATCATTATTATGGCATGTCTGTGGCATGTCTTAAGTTGTTTGGCTTTCAGCATTCGCCGTGGAGTAAAGGAAAACCTTTACTCTAAAAGTAGGAAGTGAGACTCGAACTCACACCCCCCACGCCGACTGATAGCCAAGCGCTCTACCGCTCAGCCACAGTCTGGTAGATAAAAATGATAAAATGATAAAATTAAAACGAATTGTAACACTAAAATATTTATTCATTATTAAAGTATATTATTGTAGGGTTGGAAGAGTTTTCCTAATTTGGTTCTGTGTAATTTAAATGAAAACCAATCAGCATTGATGTGAATTTTTACCATTGTCTGCACGTTTAGAAGGGTATAACCTGTATGAAAATATCGAAAGACTTATATGGAAACTTATCGAAAATCTATCTAGAAACATTGTTTTTGTCTTTTAACTCTCCTCTAATTTTCATTCGTATTTTTTCACAAATAATATCAAAAGCCACCAGGCTAGTATATATATATATATATATATATATAATAATAATGCACATTATTACTTGCGAGGTAAAAACGTTTTATTAACGACACCGTTGTGTAGTTTGTTGTGTACTCCACAAATTAATAGCAAAATAAACGTTTTTAAGTACTCTTATCAAAAATAAAAACTACATTTCAAGGATTTACAAAACTTAATATTTCGTCAAGCAGTGTGTAATTTATTTGAAGACGCTACAAACTGACGCAGCATAACCTCAGTTATGCAATACACCCCATAATAAATAAACAGCAAAACTTGTCGTGCAGTGAAACCGAAATTACCTCAGTTTAAACCGCTATTTAAAGGAATTACAACTTTGCTCTCCGGAACCACTTTTGGATCAACAAAGCGAAAGCTTCACAAGCCGCCATAAATTACCTCCATGAAAATTTTACTACTATATACAATATACATGTATAACCGGGAATAATACTCGACAAAATCGTAAACCTCATACGGCACTCCTCCACTACCCGGCATCCAGTACAACGTACAATTATTTGCGATCTCCACTCGTAAAATACCAGTGATAAGCCTGTATTTCGGTGCCGCAGTGTATTTAAATATGAAGGGTTGATGGCACGCATACTGCTGCGTACGCCCTCTCGTGGCAACTCGCAACAACCCTTTGAACGACCCCCGTGGGGGATGGAGCGTGAACTACACCCCCCCCCCCCAAGTCCTCCCCTAATGTCCTCCTGCTCTAGCCGCTTCTGTTTGAATGTTAACGTATATAAATTGACACCCGGTATTTTCGCACGCGGTGTCTTTGGGGAGTTCTAAAATAGATATTGGGGTAAGTTCTTTGGGAAGTCGTATTGCAGTTTTGTGTCTATTTTAATGTGTCAGTTGGGTTTCGATGAAGACGTAGGCATCGTTTTGTTTGGAAGTTTATTGAGTTGTGAATAAGACGTGTAACTTATAATTGAATAACAGGAAAATTACTTGAAAATTGAGTTATTGACTCAATTCATGTTTATATAGTTATGCAGGAACTTTATACGCCTTCAGTCACAAAAATATTACTGATCGTCAAAACTAGCGTATCGCTAAAAGTTGGTCATAATTTTAAAGTTTATTCACTAATCCTGTTTTGATGATGTTTTTAAATAATTTAAATTCTGCAGATTCCTATCAATGCGAAAGGGATTTTTTGATTCACAGTGTTAAATATTCCCAAAAAGCTGTCAAACAAGAAATGTCTTCAATTTCTCTCAAATTGACTGGAATTTTGTAATGTGGTTTTGAGAATCGTTGTAATTTCTCTGTTTAATTCAAATAAATATCCATTGAGTCAAACAAATCTGCCGAACATTTCAATTGAGGAAAAAAATAGTTTATTTGTGTCAAACAATTTATGTTTTCAGTTAAAATTTGCAATTTGTATATTATAAATACCGAGATTTATTGAGTTCAAATATTTATCATTGAGTTGAGTGAATGAATTAAGATTTTTAAGTTAACGAAATAGTTGGTTGAGTTAAAATGGGATATTTGAATGTTGCAATAAATGGTTTTTTGGTTAAAGAAATCATTAATTTATTGATGCAATTAATGTGGACCTTTTCTATTGACAATAACACTTCGAAGGGTACAGAAGAGTAAATTAATTGAAAATTCATTGTGTTATTTATTATTAATTTTCCACCATAGTTGAAAATACGCAGCCTACCCTAAAGCGTATAGATCAGAGGTAAATTTAAAGTACTAAATAGTCACCTATAAACTAACCAAGCTACACTAAGCGCTATGTCGAAATACCTCACACATAACCATGAATGATGCCTTTTCACAGAAATGAATTCCAGAAACCCTTAATAATAAATTAAACGCCAACACGTATCGCCTGTTAAAAAATTCGAACCGATCGAAACGGCAGCGCGGCTGTAGCATTAAAACGCACTTAAAAATCGCGTTCAAATTCAATTTAGAACCCATTGCCGGGAAATTTACGACCCGGACAGGCCCTAATTGACGGAAGGAATTGATTGCCTTCTGGACGGGCAATTTCTCCGCGGATTGTATGCGATTTTTTTGCCGCCGAGGCCATTGTACGACTGATGCCCGACGAATGCCCTCAAATAATGAACCGTTTATGTAAGGAATCGAAGAGCGGTGCCCGCCCGAACCGGGTGCGCCGGCTATTATGCGAAATTTCATCGAGACGGCTCGCTCTTCCTAGCAAACGTCCGCTGCAGAGGAAAGGGTCAATTATTTTTTTGCTGCTCATTCTTTGGGGATACGCGAGCAATTTTCGCGGCGATTGGTTCTCAAAGGAGAGAAGGCGTAAACGCGATCGAGTCGATTTATTATAAAAGGATGGGTGTTTATTATAAATAATGCTGGAATTGGAAATGGTATTGCAGTCACTGTTATTTAGTTGATCATGAGCGATGGAATTGAAGAGTAATTGATAGTAATTAATGCAGTGGATCGTCAGACGTATAGGGCTATGTCCTCTAAAAAAATGTCCAGTATATTATACCATTCTGAAAATTCCAGGAAAATTGTCCTCTCAACTGTACAGGTTGAACCAATGCAAAGTTAATAGTTAATGGGTCATTAACGCTTCCAAAAAAATTACCAGTTACGGGCCTTTTTTAGTCTAGGTAAGAGTGAACTTTTGCAGATATGGTCTTACACTAGGGTGACCAACATTTTCAGTTGCCAAATCGGGACGCTTGGTGATCGGGGTTGGGTTGGGTTGGGTTAGTGGAATACATTAAACAAAACGTGCTGAACTATAAACAAATAATACCATTCGGTAAATTGACAACAGCAAATGTTTACTATGACCTATAATATACGTCAGCAAATGTTTACCATGACCTATAATATACGTCTTCACTTTCAATAAAAGAAAAAAAGCTTAAGAAATAACAATATAAATAAATCAAACATTCTTTAACTTTTACTAGTTAAATCAAAAACATAACACAACATAATTTTACAAATTGCACTATTACTTGACTCTATTATTCCCGTATAGACTTTCTCTTATTTTTTAAAAACATGTTCTCTCCTCTTCGTTCTTTACCGCCAAAATTGGTATTTGTAGTCTGCTGCAATGAATCCATAATTTTATTGGACAATTCTTCTGCCGCCTCGCGAATAATTTCGTGAATATTTAAAATATTTATTTGAATACCTTTTTGGACATCAAAATATCTAACCAGGAGAGGGAGTATTTTTATATCTGAGGCTAGATGTGTCAGGAAATATTGTCACTAAATTGTATTTCCTCACATTTCTTCTCAACTGTTTCTTTACTAGAGGATAAAACACATTTGTTATACTTGCTTCTGTGTTAGTTCGTATGAGACACATCGTCTTTTCAAACATTTACGTTAGAAGTTTTGACGTGCAGTCTATTAATCGAAAATTGTGGTTGTGATACAGACAGTGGTAAGCATATGCGCCTTCTTTGCAAGCCAAAATCTTTTCTGGTTCCCCTATTGTTGCGGCTCTAAAACAAATACTTAATTTCGATGAACTTGCTACATCATGCATTGCTTCTGTTTATTCGATGTATGTTTTGCAATATCGTTTCGGCGACCTCCGCCGATGTAAAACTGCATTTTAGTTCTGATTGGGAATTAGGCCTAGTAATTTTCAAAAAAAGGAAATTGTTTTTGTATGTTGTCATTGAACGTGCATTTGCGTTTTCTTTCTTTGTGTTCCATATTTTTGGAAGAAATTAATCTAGATAGAAGAAATTCCAAGAACTGAATAAAATAAATCGGTAATACATATTTTTTGAATTTCATTCGAAATTATTAGAATTTATATATCTGTGATTTGCTATGGCACATTTTATGAATACCAACAAATGTGTAAAATAGAAATCTAAAAATAACAAAAATATGTTTTGTATTGACTGATTTAAGTTGAAAATCAAAAAATTAAAAATGATCCAACGCGACCTGGCCACTAACTCTTACCCCGCCCAAACGACTGCACAAAAGACTGACATGCATTTTATTTATGTCAGATTAGTTTTTACTTTATCATACGCAGTATGTAAAGTATTGTAATCGTGCCGAAAAAAAATTTTGAGATTTTAGCGGAAATATGTCTTTATGGGTCCCCTGAACATTTTTGACCAAGGTACAAAAAAATGTCTGTGTGTGTGTGTGTGTGTATGTGTGTGTGTGTGTGTGTGTGTGTGTGTACCCAATTTTTGTTAATTCATTTCCGGAGAAACTACTAAAGGTATCGGCACGGAACTTCACATTTAGAAGTTTCATGACCAAACTTAGAGTTGAAAAGCTTTTGGTTCAAAAGGGTCCAAAGGAACTGGGTGTTTACTCCAAGCCTTTTTCAAGGATTTTAGAAATCAGCCGCCATTTCTGTAATTTCGTCAAAATAGTTAAATAATAAATTAAAGCAGAGGAAATTTTGAATAATTTATGCCTATGACATTTTTTGGTAAAATTAATAGTTTAGCCTTTTAGTTTATTCTAAGCCTTTTTCAAGGATTTTGGAAATGAGCCGCCATTTCTGTAATTTCGACAAAATAGTTAATTAATAAATTAAAGTAGAGGAAATTTTGAATAATTTATGCCTATAACATTTTTTGGTAAAATTAATAGTTTACCTTCAAGAGCAAATTCTATTTGTTCGAGATCGGTCGCATCTGCATTGATATGAAATTACATAGTAGCCAGGATTTAGACAAATATTTTTTTGTGTTGTCACATTCGAAAACAGCTGATCTCATCAGAGGTTAGAGAACCACTATGGAACGTGCCGCTGTAGTGCGCAAAATTATAAAATACAAATTTCAAATAAAATAAGATCACCAATTTGATTGTTTGTTGATAAGAAATATCAACCCGTCTTTATATCTAATTCTAAAAGTGATACATTGAGAAAATTATAAATAAAGTATAGCGATGAGTGTAGTTTTATTTTAGTATGTTGGTAGGGATGTGTCATGAACAAATATAAATCTGTCAGAATTTAGAATTACTTTTTAAGGTGCGTCTCCATTAGTGATAATGGCAGTGGTAGCAGACGCCGTTATAGTATTTCCAATAGAAAATTGCTAGTGACTCATGTTTATGTACATGTAAACTAATATGTGTCATTATCACGATATGTAAGAAATACTATAATTTCGTATTCTACCACCGCCATTAGCTACCATTACCTACCAATCGCAACGCACCTTTCGTCAAAGTGGTACCAACCTAGCATTTACTATACAGAAATCATTTATTTTTTTTAAAATACGTATTTCTTAAAAAGCAACACAATAAACGTTGATGTCGCTCCTGCCAAAAACTAGATAGCGCGACTCGCTCATATGCGACGGCCACACTCCGCCTTCGGTGACGCGCCGTATCACCGCTCGTCGCGCTATTCCGTACTTTCGGCATTTGTGACATAAATAACTATTATTCTAATGACGTAGTGTAGGTAGTGTCAAATGCTGATGCTTTGACAATACCTACGATTTATCTCTATAGAATAGATTCTCATGCAGCTAAACTATTAATTTTATATATTGTATGATAAAGTCATGTGCCTGGCCACATCAGATTTTTTATTATAAGTACCTTACAAGTTTTCGCAATATGCACCGTTTGTACACCGTCACAAGGACTAGATTGTCACCCACCAACCGGCTATTCACTACGTGTGTTCACATAATTATTATGGTCGCTAAGGTTGCACTGAAAATTCGTTTTAGATAGACAACCCTTCTTTCAGATAATAATTGGGAATCTAGTTTATGTTCATGGATATCTTGGAAATTCGAATTGTATTACAAAATCCTGGACATGAGGATAACATTTTTAAAAATCGGGACAAAATTCGGGACGCTTTACAAATCGGGACGAGTTGTTAAAATTCGGGACTGTCCCGCCCAAATCGGGACGGTTGGTCACCCTATCTTACACAGATATTCCGTAAAGAAAATTATTAAAATTGTCACATACCATTGTAATTTTGATAACATTTTGCAGTTGATTATACGGAATAAACCAAAATGGTGTTTTTGTCTACTTTCGAGACATATGGCATAGAAAACTAAGCAACTTCTCGCCTCACTGTGTTCCAAGGCCATTCATTTAATAAAAGAAAGCCTACTGTTGTTTGGATCTTCAAAAATTTTAAATTGCGATTAAACGTTGTAGAAATCATAATAATAATCGCCTTTATTGTAACCAGCATGTAGTGGAACACTTTAATGTGTGTATTGCTTACATAATACATATACACTTAGAATCATTTGAGTTGCTGTGGCCCACCAATTTCAACAATGCAAATTATTTTTTATAAAATTAATTAAAAAATATACCTTAATGTTTAATCATTACAACTATATCATATTGTACCTATAAAAAGAAAACAGTTTCTGAGATCTTCAATTGTTTATCAGAAAATTGACAATTTCTAATTGCTTTTTACAACGCAACTACTACATTTTTGTTGATTTTGTTGTCAGATAATAACAAATGCCATAGATCGATGCCGCTGTCAAGAAAAGTGAGATGCGCTATACAGGCTGATCGCATCATGTACCAGTTTGATTTTTTTAAATGGATTTTTCTTAAAATTTTAAATGGAATATGCTTTATTTTATTTGCTAACTAAAATGTCCGTTAAATCCTTTTTAATTTATATTCAGTATGCCCTGTACCTATTTTGACTAGTTTTTGTGGGTGTGAGATAAATTTTTTAAATCTTTGTAGAACGGCATTTAGTACCTGAAAGGTATTCTTTTATACTCTTTTTCTCATGCGTCATAGATATATTATAGTATATTATTAGACGGGCACATAATTAAGGATATAAATCGCAACATGAAGTTTATATGCGAGCCGTAGGCGAGCGTGTTATCATGTGAGCGATTTATATCCGTTATGTGTGAGTCAAGTGCGACGTTTTATCTACGACTCATAAATTCCATTTTATCTAAAATATTTTAAATGTATTTGTCAATGGTGGCGAGGCGAAGTGTCAAAACACTGTCATCAACGTAGGTTTTGACAGACTTTGACAGTACGTCCGTAAAATGATGACAGTTCGTTAAAATAATTAAGTCAATATTTGAACGAACTGTCATTATTATACAACGCTAGGGTCATTATAATTAGTATAATTAATAATTGACGTGTATCATGATGGAGATTATATAGTCATATCGTTGATCAAATCTATTACGAAGTTGTATAACTACCTAGGTTTTCCTATTTTTTCCATCGTATAGCAAACCAACCCGGTGACCTACAACCGTCAATTGTATCCCGGAGTAAACCTTAAACCGTGTACTTTTAAGAAGATTCTCGCTAAAATTTGCTTACTTGTGGTTTGAAGTTTTTAGGTCACCGGGTTCATTTGCCATACGATTGCAAAAATCGATAAATATACTTACAAATTTCATTTTGAATTGTTAATAACCGTAATACTGTGTATAACGATAAACACTACATCAAACTACCAAACACCTTGTATACGGAGCAATACAAATGTTAGTACTTACATTACGTTTCATTAGGGTTAGTAGTTAATTTTGCTTAATGCTTAATATATATTAACATAAATTGAAAAGAACTTAAAGGTAATTGAACCCAACAAATAATATACAGGATGTTCTATTTAAAAACCTCTGGGAAAAGGCCATTTGAACATGTAGAAAATAATACGTGATAGGATCGCCCTGTATAGACTATTAAACTTTTTATAACATCGTAATCTACCTACTAGTTTTGGTGGTTCTACCGAACAAATAAGGAAAATGGGACAAAAGGTACAAAAGTTTAGGAACTTTGCAGGTTTTCTTTAATTGTGTCTGTCGCTATTTTAAAGAGAACTTTTTATTATTTATTTGTAGGCATTTTAGATATTACTTAGGAATATATTTGCGAGAAAACTGTAATCGCAATGAAAAAAAAATCTGATGTGGCCAGGCACATGACTTTATCATACAATATATAAAATTAATAGTTTAGCTGCATGAGAATCTATTCTATAGAGATAAATCGTAGGTATTGTCAAAGCATCAGCATTTGACACTACCTACACTACGTCATTAGAATAATAGTTATTTATGTCACAAATGCCGAAAGTACGGAATAGCGCGACGAGCGGTGATACGGCGCGTCACCGAAGGCGGAGTGTGGCCGTCGCATATGAGCGAGTCGCGCTATCTAGTTTTTGGCAGGAGCGACATCAACGTTTATTGTGTTGCTTTTTAAGAAATACGTATTTTAAAAAAAATAAATGATTTCTGTATAGTAAATGCTAGGTTGGTACCACTTTGACGAAAGGTGCGTTGCGATTGGTAGGTAATGGTAGCTAATGGCGGTGGTAGAATACGAAATTATAGTATTTCTTACATATCGTGATAATGACACATATTAGTTTACATGTACATAAACATGAGTCACTAGCAATTTTCTATTGGAAATACTATAACGGCGTCTGCTACCACTGCCATTATCACTAATGGAGACGCACCTTAAAAAGTAATTCTAAATTCTGACAGATTTATATTTGTTCATGACACATCCCTACCAACATACTAAAATAAAACTACACTCATCGCTATACTTTATTTATAATTTTCTCAATGTATCACTTTTAGAATTAGATATAAAGACGGGTTGATATTTCTTATCAACAAACAATCAAATTGGTGATCTTATTTTATTTGAAATTTGTATTTTATAATTTTGCGCACTACAGCGGCACGTTCCATAGTGGTTCTCTAACCTCTGATGAGATCAGCTGTTTTCGAATGTGACAACACAAAAAAATATTTGTCTAAATCCTGGCTACTATGTAATTTCATATCAATGCAGATGCGACCGATCTCGAACAAATAGAATTTGCTCTTGAAGGTAAACTATTAATTTTACCAAAAAATGTTATAGGCATAAATTATTCAAAATTTCCTCTACTTTAATTTATTAATTAACTATTTTGTCGAAATTACAGAAATGGCGGCTCATTTCCAAAATCCTTGAAAAAGGCTTAGAATAAACTAAAAGGCTAAACTATTAATTTTACCAAAAAATGTCATAGGCATAAATTATTCAAAATTTCCTCTGCTTTAATTTATTATTTAACTATTTTGACGAAATTACAGAAATGGCGGCTGATTTCTAAAATCCTTGAAAAAGGCTTGGAGTAAACACCCAGTTCCTTTGGACCCTTTTGAACCAAAAGCTTTTCAACTCTAAGTTTGGTCATGAAACTTCTAAATGTGAAGTTCCGTGCCGATACCTTTAGTAGTTTCTCCGGAAATGAATTAACAAAAATTGGGTACACACACACACACACACACACACACATACACACACACACACACACAGACATTTTTTTGTACCTTGGTCAAAAATGTTCAGGGGACCCATAAAGACATATTTCCGCTAAAATCTCAAAATTTTTTTTCGGCACGATTACAATACTTTACATACTGCGTATGATAAAGTAATAATCTATAATATTTATTTCTCCATTGTTCTCATATATATACTCATCTATTGATCATATTGTGAGCATATTGATAATTTTTTTCTAAACCATTTATTATTTTACAACATTTAATCCTAATGGTAACCTATTTTCTTATAAAAATAAGTACACGTACATACACATATACAAATTTCTCTGATAGTGGCGTCCATTATAAGTAAACCATCAATTATTTAGGATGTGCATTCGGTTAAATCTATAAATCCATCAACGCCCATCACATCCATTATGCATCGTGCAGGGTACATAACTCACGTGCCAAGAGCGCGCACTGTGCAAGATATCTGAGGAATAATGAATTCAGCGAGCGCAACGGAACCCTTCGGGATGGTATTTATCAACCCACCGAGGAATTTATTAATTGTATTGCTAATACCGACCAACCGCTGAACTTTCCGTCTAATACGATTACCAACGATCAGGCTATTACGACACATTTCGGTCGATATCCTAACGACTACGCCATCTCTTATTCTTCCTCGATAATACCTCTGATAATACCAGTAAGGCTACTTACGATACTAATAATGGTAGGAATTATCGATAAAGTTCGTACGGTTAGGGCAAAAATGTCAGAAGAGAAGAATGTAATCTGCGTTGTGGCGCGAAAACGTACGGGCGGGATGCACACAACAAAGGAGAATTTAATATTCGCGAGTAGGTAACACATGTGGCCCTTTATCACGAGTAATAAATTTAATAAGGCGCCCGCTGTTGTACGCGTTGATTTCTATAGCATGTGCTGTTTCCCCCTTTCATCTAAACTGGGGATTTTGTTTACGCTTGATTTCCATTTGTATTAAATGTATTCGTACTGTGGTTGCATTGTTTCTGAATAAGTAAATTTGTAAGAGAAAGGGCGAAGAAACTCTCTATAATGAATTCACAACCAGTTATTCACTGAAATACACTCAAATGACCCGAATTCAACAGCATATCTAATAACTGTAATCAAGTACGCATGGGCATATCCATATCCATATCCCACCCTTGAGTTTTTTGGGTACGTATTTTGTTTAAGTATTACATAGCACTCTGTCCCTTGTGGAAGGGAAAGGGGTGGTTACTTTTATTTAGAAAGCAATGATTCCCTCAAAATCGTTTCAAAATAAAAAAAAGTGGACATGTATTTTTTTTTAAATTTCGAATGGCTCCTATCGAGGCGTCAAATTTACATGGGAAAAAGACATTTCATGGTATTTTTCGAATAATTGTTCGGGGTTTGGGAAAACTTATGTTAATCTTATAGGACTTGCAGATGATTTTCCAAGGAAGAATTTAACCTAATATACATATGAATTTGACGCCCCGCAACCCACCCCTCACAGTGCCCTGAAAACTACCCAAAGAAGAAATTTACATTCTTCCGAAAATTGACCGTTACAATTATTTTATTATTTTTTTCTTATAGAAATCATCACTATAAGTCTAGTGGAATGTTTATGAATATTTGTCAATTAATTTCAATTTGTTTAAACAAATTCTATTTGTTTAAAGAATTCGCTTTTCTCAAAAGTCGGTCTGAATTCTGTTTTCTGAGTTCGAAATGGCAGTTTATTATCTTGAGAGTGACATTATTCATTAAAACATTTTTTCCTAGGTTAATAAATCAATTATAATTCAAAAAGTTAAATCTAAATTATTTTCTGATTTTTTTGTAAATTGGTGAAATGTGGACAGTGGACACTGAACTACAATAAATCAATCAAGCTGATATTTTTTAAAAATTACCTCCAAATCTATAACAACACCCTTTCTGATTAAATTAAGTAATAAGCATAAAATGTTCGTTTACGTCAACAGATTTTGCAAGAAGTAGATCTACTTCAATTCCTATTGCGGCAAAAACAAACCTTTTCAGCTTGTTTAAGTCTTTTTAGTTACCTCAACGAAAAGCACAGCCTACTTAAAACAGAATCAAAAACCATAAACCTAAACAATCTGATGTGGCTAGACACATGACTTTATCATACTATTCTATATAGCCAGTGAACTGTACATACTACGTATAACTGGAACGGACCCTGGCTTTATATTGGCTGGCGAGAAGTGTTGCAAGCGCAAACAAAAGAGACACAGCGATAGCGTGGGCAATGTGTCACTGTCTGACAACCGTAGGTAGATAGCGGAAGGCAGTAGTGTTTCGGTTTTTTATTTTATTCCAGCTGAACCCATTGTCCTAGAAACCTCAAAATGGTCTCATAGTAAACCTAAATCTCTGTATATTAACGTGAAATTGCAAAAATTTGTTCCCAAATGTTTTTTACGCATTTACAGCGATTCTTTAAGTAAGAAATCATTTCAGACATTGTGTCATGTTTCCTTACTTTACGCGATCAATGTACATATATATATTTCTAATGAATAAAATTTTAAAACGTGAAAAATAATTTAGAAGTATTAATATTATCGAATAAATATGATTAGCATCATGTGGACTACTTTTAATGTCAGAATGCGTTTCCTTAATTCAATAATACAAAGAGCATTTGGTTATTCAACTGCAAATGTTTCAAATTAACGAATAACTACTAATATATGATTTGAGAGTACCATCGCGAGCATAAAAAACGGGGACAGAAAAGTGAAATTGGGCACTTATATTCTCAACAATTTTAGTTGTGTAACATTTACTTTGACAGTATTTGTTAACCTATGATGTCTAAACTCTGACAGTATTTGTCATCCTACAATTTCGTTCCGGTTCCATCAATTTTATTCTTCGCGGTATTCTTGCCGACACTTAATTCAATAACAATTTCTCGAATGCTGATTTTATCATGTAGTCGAGTTTTAATTTGCCTTCTAAAATTCATTCAATTGCGAATATTTTATTTATTACGGCAAAGTTCAAGATGACATTAATGTGACATGACAAGCGTACTGACATGGCATTAGGAAGCCCAGTTTAATCAGTGCAAATCAGAGGGTCCCCGTTTTTTATGCTCGCGATAGTACCTAGTCTGTAAATTTTAATTAGGCAGAATATATGAATAAAATATAACTTTTATTAAGTCTGCGATTATTATCTCATGTATTTAAGTCTTTGGAAGAGTTAAGGGTTGATTAATTTGTTCCAATTAAATTGAAAACGTAATTTCAAATAAAAAAGTTAAGTTCAAACCGCATACGGTGATAGTACCGTATATGATAGAAAGAGAGAGCTGAACCACTGCACTGCGGGTTGCATACCAAATGCATTTGCATCACGTATTGACGATTACGGGTCCTTTCCAGTTATACGTAGTATGTACAGTTCACTGTATATAGCAGTGCCAAACTGTGTTAGACTGTCATGTTTTGACAATGCGTCAATCTGTGCTGTCAATAGAATCAAAATATCCGTCAAATCCTGGATTTCGTGTGTGGAAAGTTGGCGTTTTTGGTCGATTTCTTTTGCGCTGAATACGAATTCGGAGTTTACGAATCAAAAGGCTCCTATCATGTTATTTTAGCACTAATAATGCCACAGTATATATTTATGAAGCTAGAAGTTAGTACAGGAAGAGAAAGTAGTCGTGCGAACTGTCATAGGACATATGCCGTTTAAAACCAACCCATTGTTTCTGTAACTTTTGGATTTTTTTTGTAAAATAACGCAATAAGTGTTGTGATCTTGTGTTTCTTTATTAAATGAAACTAACACTTTACTACTGTAATGTTTATTGTACTCACTTCACTTATAGTTACAACTTACCACGTTCGGTTACATTGAGCACCTTGTACGAAGGGTGTCATGTCGCGTCTGACTGTAACGTCCGTGTATCTTATTCTAAATGCGTACGGTCGGTAATACAGGCAATACAGGTAACTGCAATACATAGCAGTCGCTAACAGAGGTATTACAGGTAACTGCAATACATAACACCTTCCTTTTTTTATAAAAAATAAAACAACTATTCCACAACAAGTAAACATAAACTGTAAACATAATATTACAATATAGGCTTAACAGTAATCAAAATATACATTTACTAAACTTAACCTATAATATATTCATTTAGTCTACTTGGAAGTCTTCTATTTCTTTTTGAACGAATAGGGGTTGGTACATTTGGGTATACAATGTTTTGGGTATCCGGTATAGAATTATTGTTATCATTATCTACAGTGATTTGCGGTTCCCTATCAAGAAAAGTGTTATTAGTATTTCTAAGATGTTGACTACTGCGCCTCACCTTTCTATTGTTAACATCTACCCAATAAGACCTAGGAGTGTTTGCAATATCTACCACTTTTCCCCTTGTCCATTCTTTTTGACCAGTATTAACTAACACATGGTTCCCAATGTCATACTCATTAAGCTTGGTTGCGCGTTTATCAAAATACTGTTTATATAGATCTTGTTTATTTTTAAACTTTTCAGCAATCTTGTCACTATTTTGAATTTCTGGCTTTAGTAAATTGTCACTCATTGGTAATTTTGTCTTTAATCTACGGCTAAATAATAATTGTGCTGGGGACACATTTAGGTTGGGTAATGGTGTATTCCTATAATTAAGCAACGCTAAGTCTAAATCAATATTTTTTCTAAGCATATCTTTGGCAATTTTAACACCACTTTCTGCTTGACCATTGGCTCTGCTTAGATGTGGACTTGTCGTAATTATTTTAAATTCCCAGTTTCTGGCGAATTTCTTGCATTCATATGAGTTCAATGGCATGTTATCTCCTATTAATATACTTGGAATTCCATGACAAGCAAATACTGTTTTCAATGCCTTTATTACATCATTTGAAGTCTTGCCCTTTAGTTGTTTAATTTCAAGCCATTTTGAATAGTAATCCATGACTACTAGATAGTCTTTATTATTGAATTGTAAAATGTCAGTTGATACCTTCTGAAATGGGTATTTTGGTATTTCATGTGGTCTTAATATGTTATTTATATTTTTTGGTCTATATTTCTCACACGTAGGACAATCTCTTGTTTTAGCCTCTATTTGTGCATTCATTCCTGGCCAATAAAATGAATTGTGCGCTATCAACTTTGTCTTAAACATACCTTGATGGCCTTCGTGTAGTAGTGTTAACATGTTTTGTTGAAGTGTTTTTGGTACTACTATTCGATCTTTATAGAAAACTAAATTATCTACTACATAAAGCTCATCTTTAATGTCCCAATAAGAGTGTAATTTTGAATCTATTTTTTTTCGAGAGTCTGGCCATTTAGTGCGGCAATATTTTGAAACTAGACGTAGTTCGGGGTCCTGATTTGTTTCATCTTTAAATTGTTGTCGTTTTAGCTCACTCATTCTTAGATGTACAGATATTGAATGTACCATTTCTTCAGTAGTATCATTATCCTCTGGTTCTAAGTTTTCTAAATAATTTCTTGATAACAAGTCAGCAATATGCATGGTCTTGCCAGGAGAATAGTGAATATGTAAATCATATTTAATAATTTTCAATTTTAATCTCTGTAAACGGTGGTTATAAATTTTACTAATAGGTTTTTGCATTATTGATATCAAAGGTTTGTGATCTGTAATTACAGTGAATTTTCTTCCATAGATGTACAAATGAAACTTTTTAATTGCGTGGACTACAGCCAACATCTCCTTTTCGATCTGAGCATACTCTTTTTCAGTATTTGTCAATGATCTAGATGAGAATGCCACTGGTCTTCCCCTCTGTAACAATACTGACCCTATTCCATCCTTTGATGCATCAGTCTGAATTACAGATTCAACAGAACTATCAAACGGTGACAATACTGGTGCTTGACAAATTATATCTTTAATTTTATCCAATGTTGTGGTATGCAATTGTGTCCATTGAAAACAAATGTCTTGTCTTAGTAATTGCCTTAAAGGTTGAGTGATTTCAGACAACTTTGGTATATATGATCTCAAATAATTAATCATGCCTAAAATGCTCTGAAGTTCTTTTTTATTATTAGGATTTTTTAATTGTTTTATAGCTTTTATCTTGTCTGGATCACAATGCATTCCTTGTTCATCAAATATTTGACCCAAATATTTTACTGATTTTTGTTTAAATTGTATTTTCATCTTATTAAATTTAACATTATGTTTTAATGCTCTTTTGACTACCATATTAATTATTTTATCATGTTCTAGTTCATCATTAGTTGCAATTATTAAATCATCTATATAGACCGTGACACCAGGGATATTCGCAAAATATTTTTCATTCGTTTTTTGAAACCATTCCGGTGCCAATTTCAAGCCAAATGCTAATCGGTTAAACTTATAACACCCAAAAGGTGTGCTAAAGGTGCAAAGTTTACTGCTTTCTTTGTCTAATGGTACTTGATAAAATCCTTCTTTTAAATCTAACACCGTAAACATTTTTTTACCTTTCAAATTTATAGCAACATCCTCTAATTTAGGTATCAAGTAATATTCCCTGTCAATAACTTTGTTCAGTTCTTGTGGATCTAGACACAGTCTTAGACTACCATCTTTTTTTTCGATTATCACCAGATTGCTGACCCAATCCGCAGGTTCGTTAACCTGGGAAATTATATTCCTTGTCACTAAGTCATTTAATTTCTGTTTAAGTTTGTCTTTGATAGCAATAGGGACTCTGCGACTTGGAACAGCAACCGGCTTACAATCAGCTTTCAATCGTATGGTACATTTGTCCGGAAACTTGCCTACACCTTCAAATATTTCTCTATTTGCTTGTATAAATGATTCAACATTTTCATATTTAGCTACTAACTCATTAACTGTCTTAATTAAACCTAATTCTTTTATAGCATGCAACCCTAGCAATGACTTACAATGGTTATTGTCTACTACAAAAAATTCTCCTCTGTATATTTTACTTTTAAATTTAAACTGTAGCTCTAATTTGCCTAATGGTTTAATTCTACTACCTCCAAATGCCTCTAATATAGTCTTTGTTGTTCTCAGCCGTTGTTCCATCTCCGGGTTACTATTCTTAATTCTTTCAAAATCTTCTTTTTTGATTATGTTTACTTCAGCTCCGGTATCCAGTTTTAATCTAATCTCTTGACCTTCAATTTTCATATTTTCTGACCACTCTTGCCGACGACTAACTTCATTAATCGTAACACTATTTACAAATACATCTTCTTCGGATTCCTCTTCATCGGCTTCCACTAGTTCTTGTACCTTGGTATCTCTGTATCTGCATGCGATGGCAAAATGGTTGAATTTTCCACATCTTTTGCATCTTCTACCATAAGCTGGACAATTTCTTGGTGCATGATTCTTCTTACACTTCATACATGGACTCTGTTTTTCAAATTTTCTTTTTTCTTCGTCTTTTCTTTCTTTTATACCTTTATTCTTCTTTAATTCATCTACTACGGTATTTTTGTCAGTTTGCTGCAACTCCTTAATCTGTTCCCTTGTTTTTTCATAAGTTCTACAAGTCTCGATGCACTTATCTATCGTAAGATTTTCCATACTTATTAATCTTTCTTGGAGGGTACGCTCATTGATCCCTAACACCAATCGGTCCCGTATCATTTCATCTGAATCTTTAAATTCACAATTTGTAGCAATTTTCTTTACATCATTTAGGAACACATCAAAAGGTTCACCTGGTTCTTGCTTGCGATTGTAAAAGATAAATCTTTCGTATAATATATTTCGCTTCGGGGTCATGTACTTGTCAAACTCCTTCATCACTGTTGTATACGACTTTCTTTCTTCAGCTGACAATGTGAAATTGTTATATATGTCCACAGCTTCTTGACCAATTATGTTTAAAAACAATGCTACTTTGATTTCATCCTTCTTTGTGGATTTTTCTGTAGCTAGCATGTAAATTTCAAATGCTTGTTTAAACTTTCTATAATTTTCTGCCACGTTACCGTCAAATTGTAGTGGTTCCGGTATACGCATCTCCATCTTGGCTTCGTTTATCGATCACTGATTCGTTCTATGTACTTTACTCGTTCTTTGTTTTCTTACTCGCTTTTGGACTGCGCCATGTTGTGATCTTGTGTTTCTTTATTAAATGAAACTAACACTTTACTACTGTAATGTTTATTGTACTCACTTCACTTATAGTTACAACTTACCACGTTCGGTTACATTGAGCACCTTGTACGAAGGGTGTCATGTCGCGTCTGACTGTAACGTCCGTGTATCTTATTCTAAATGCGTACGGTCGGTAATACAGGCAATACAGGTAACTGCAATACATAGCAGTCGCTAACAGAGGTATTACAGGTAACTGCAATACATAACAATAAGTATGCTTAAATCAATGTTAGACTTAGATGTCAACGCAGTTGAAACACGTGCTTTTGAGAGTTACCCTTTTTGTTAAATAGTCTTGGTCGTTTACTATAACAAAACTCTGACCTCAATTACTATTATTATCCTCAAGATCCGAACCCCCATTTAGCGTCTCCCTACCGTATCCACTGACCATATCAGATCCGCTACACAACCCTATTCAAATCATTTCAATGCAATCGCGTCACGGGCACGTCCTGCCCCATTTACCACCTTATGGACCGTCTGCACAAATTCCTAAGACGTCAAACGCTCCGTGAACCGATACAATACCCCTTGCAATGTCGCGGATAGATCAGTAGAGCCTCGTAGATGGACCCAACTTACCAGATGCTGCACTGCTATCTAGATTCGAGGGGGTTCGGAATTGTTCGCGGTTATCGCCTGCCGCACGCCAGATGTCCGCCGCAATTTCCACCGAGAGAGTTGCTCTCCGCTGCGCTCCTCTCGGCTGTGCTCTTTTCTGGACGCTGCAATAACCGGTGCGCTGTCAGGCGGGCGACCGCGAACCCCGTTCTTCATTTATCACATTGTTTCGGTGCCTGTCCGTTGCCGTTATCGCAAGCCTTCCATCTTAATTCATCATGGTTAACTATAGGTAGCTTCCGACCCGGTACTAGAGGTTCGCCCACTGCCTCTGGGTGGGTGGGCAGTATTGCTCCTGCCGGATATGAAATTACCCGTTGCGGTTTTTTGGGAAAGAAAATGGATTATGTAAGATTGGATGTACTGTAATATGGAATTAAAACCACTCAAACCACTTGCAACAACAACAAAGAATTCACGTATATGCTTGTGTCTTCTTCACATGTCTTCTTGGGGCGTGTTTATAATTGCATTTCTTTTTAATCGAATCCAATGGCAAGAATAAGGAATAAGTTCATTAAAATTTAAATGCAATTTTCGACCATCAATTGTTTATTTTTTCTTTACTAGTCCTAATGGTAACATACATGTTTTATGGAGCTTACATATGATTCTTTTTGTCTAAAAAAGGCATTTGAAAATTGAACAAATTTTACTAATTACTCTGGGAGGCATTGATTTTGTGCATTGAATGTAAATAATCATTGTCGATAGATTTCTTTGCATATGAATCCAGGTTCGTAAGTTTTTACATGTTTTTTCGGAATAAAGTGACGGCAATGAGTAAAAATGTGATTTTGTTTGAATAGTGGCTGAATCAAATGTCGGTATCGTCCTATAAAGGTATGGTTGTCTAATACAATATTTACTTAAATCTTTAAATAATTTGTTACAATACTCACTTATTACTACGCAGATAGAAATTTTGTTTAATTCAAATAAATATGCATGGACTGCATGGTGTTTTAATAGAGGCAAAGAAATAATTATTTGCGGATAAAACGCATTTGTTTGAAATATTTGTTTGGAAAAAATAACGTGGATTTGTGTTAAACAACTTATGTTTCCAGTTAAAATTTACAATTTGTTTATTATAAGAAATGAGATTTATTTACCTCAAATAATTATGATTGTGTTGACTGAAAGAATAAAATTTTTTTAAATTAACGGAATTGTTGGTTGTGTTAGAAATGCTGTATTTTAAGGTTGCAATAAATGGTTCTTTGATTAAAGATATTATTAATTTGTTGAAGGAATTAATGTGGAACTATTATAGACAAGAGGTATGATAGACAAGGGTACAGTAGACTCGCCACGTGTCACCTCTTTTTTGGGATGTCGCACATCCTCTACCACTGGTTGGTCTTCCCAGCCCTATATAGAGTCAACGTTAAGTTAGTAAAGTATACGCTGATTTGGAAACGCAACTTGAACCTGCAGGCCCTGTACTCTATAAGTCTATACTGTCAATCACGCGGCCTTTATACTCTCGTTATGTACGAAGTGCGAAGAGAGAATTTACAGCGCCATCTAACAATACAGTTGGATGAGGTATTCACACTAAAAATATATTTATACGAATCAAAATTTGATTTCTTTGGCGGAAGTAAGCCTATTTTGAAGCCAAACCAAAAATATTACTTTAAAGGAAATAAATCTCTTCTTGTGTACAAATATATTTATTTTAATCAAAATCTGATTTCGGAAGTTAACCTATTTTTAAGCCAAAGAAAGAATATTAGTTTGAACGAAATAAATCTCTTCTTATATACAAATTTATATGTTTGAATCAAAATTATATTTCTTTGGTGTAAAAAACAAAAATCAAAACAAAAATATCACTTTAAAGGAAAGTAATTTTTGTTTGTATCCGAATATCTTTATTTCACTGAAGTAAATATTTCAAATAAATTAATCTCTACAAGCAAATAAACTAGAGTATTCAACGAAGTAAATATTAAGCAAGAAAAATAGTATATTATTTGACAAGCACTTAATTGAGGATATAAATCGCGAGCATCATTATACGCGAGCGATTTATATCCATTATGTGCGGGTCAAATACGACGTTTTATCTACGACTCATAAATTCCATTTTATATATAATATTTTAAATGTATTTGTCAATGGTGGTGTGGCAAACTGTCAAATAACTGTCAACCACGTAGGTTTTGTCAGACTTTGACAGTACGTTCGTATAATGATGACAGTTAATATACAACGCAGTGTCATTATAATCATTGGCGTGTATCATGTTGGGGATTATATAGTCATAGATGCGTATGCAATGACCTTGTTATATGTGAGTCGTTGATAAAGTATTATATTTTCTTACAGTACAATATTATTATTTAATCTTTTGTGTTTAATCTTTGTGTAAAAGATTAAATAATAATATTGACAATAAAGTACCGTAAGAAAATACAATACTTATTTCTTGTTTATTGTATCTTGTCAATAATAGATAAATTCTCGCACTTATTGAAAAGAAGTAAATATTGTTGGCGTCAAAGAAATATATTTTGACCCAAACGAATAAATTTAAACGAATATATTTATTAAAAACAAGAATTAAAAGGCAGAATAAAATTTACTTTTAATTTACATGTGGTTTAATTGATCTTTTTTTTTCAATTTTGAAGAAGTCAAGGCCATTGAAAAAGAAAAAAATAAAAACAAAATTAGTTACTCACGTTTAGCTAATTACTAGATTTACGTGACATAAAGGTCACTTTGTAAATTCCCGAACAGTACTATGGTTGATGAGATGCCAGAATTGTGAAACCCTGAGGAGAGATGTCTACCATTTCAACTAAAAATGCCACAGTTCGCCAAGAGTCAAATCTCAGCGACCTAGTATTTATTTGAGAGATTATTTTTATTCTGAAGGAGACGTGATAGAAACAAAATTGTTGGTTTGTGGTTATCAGAAGTGAGGCTAAATAGAAATTCTAGAAGTTGATGAGTATGTAAGTGTTGCTTTTCACGTGTTTTTTTTGTCTTTTTTATAAATTTAGTAACGGTTTCTCGGTCAGGTTTTCTATTTCATCGACCATCTTGATCTTTGAATCGAATCCAATATAAATCCCGATTTATCACATATTGTTCAATCAATCTTTGGCAGTTTCTGCAATTATCCTAAACAAATTCCATCCGATTCCTACATTATAGCATTTTCCCACCGAAACCTAAATCATACACGCCCCCGATTTGAAATATGCAGATAAATTGGCAATATATTTTAACATTAACCGCGAGCGCCGGTCCCGGTCAATTTGCATTGTAAATTGTAGCCCGGGGTAATCAATTGTGTTGAAATTTAAAATGGGTCATTGTGTACGGTTGACGTCCTCCGCCGTTCCGACGTAACGGGATTTATTGGCCCCGACGCCGACGGACGTATCTGTATATCATAAATTTAACGACGGCGCGGCGCTAGGCGGCGGCCGGCATCAGGCCGCATCGCGTCGGCCCCGCTCGTTAACACATTTTTAACGCCATCGGCAAAGGGCGTGAACGCCCGAGCTTTAAATTATTAACCCTTCATTGGACCGACCGGCAGTGTGACCAACTGATATCGGTCGAGGTGCATTGTTCACTTTATTGCTTGATGCTGTTGGGATGCCGACAACAGAGGCGCCGCTGGGATATGTACCCGAAGTAACCGCGAAATTCGATTGGACTATATTGTTCAATCAATAGCTGGTTTGGTTCTTCTATGTTTGTTGTGATGTAGTATGTATATGGAGTTGTTATGTATATGCTTTGAGAAATTTTTGAGACAAAAGATGTCCTTCCAATACGCCTTTCTCTTACTATTGAAACGTTTGAAACTATTTTGTTTATTTTGCACAATGCAAAAATGTCATTTTCGCGTCTCTATGGAGACACGAAAGATGCTAATTGCTCGCTAGGCATGGCGCCTAGCCACGGAAGCAGTTTACACAATATAACCACTAGAGGACGGATACTTTGTCCGATATAGGTAAAACTGTTGCTATGGTTTGACTTTTGGCATAAAAACCTCAACGCTATTAACTTGTTCAAAAACAAATTGTCAGTGACTCGTGAGTGGTCTACAAACTTTTTTTTGTCGCGTACCTCTAAACCAGAAAACATACAGAAAATATATTGCTTATCACTGAATCTGTCAAATCAGGCTATTTTTTGTGACAATGCTTTAGTTTAGGATGTCACCAATAGAAGACAGTTTTGGGATTTTTCTGAAATTTGGGTTTGTGCGTTGGTAAAAGACAATATTCATATATTGAAAAATAGAATATTTACATATCAATAGTTGATTCCAAATACAACAAATTACAAAAAAAAAATAATTTTGATTTCATTTTCATCCTATTTATCTCTCACACATAAAATTAATTAATTAGTTAATTAATTAACGGCACAAATAAGATTTCGTGGTAATATAGTTACTTTTAAATATCGCAATACATTTTCTAAAATGTTTTTCTTTTCTGATTATTACCCAAATGCGGTAAAAAATCGAAAATAATTCTTTTAGATGAAATAACAAAAGCTGAATAAAATAAGGTAGTTTGAGTTCCAAAGCACAGAAAAATAGAACGTGTAATTGCCCAAAATTTCTAACATCAAGTATGATAACACGAAATCTTACGGAGAATGCAAGACTATCCTGCAATTCCCTTTTCTTGTAATATACTATACTATATTATGTTTTACTGTAGGTACTTTTGTGAACGAAAGTACTCCATTAGTACAAGGTAAAATGGGTTGTTAAAAAGACACGATAGTTATTTATTACTCAAGCCGCCATTTCAAAACTTTAAACAGCGTTTTTCTTGAAAGACTACACTTAAAAAATTCAGGCTTTTTATAGTTATCTTAAAAATCAAACTAGATTTTATTTTTGGTATCACTTTAAATTTGTGAGATCCTAACGCATTCTCAAGAAAAAAAACAAGGTATATTAAATACAAAGAAATATATTTGCCCTCTTCATATCCAAAAGCCTCCTACAATATCAGAATAATTGAAACTATCAAGAAATTATATTACAGATTAATTGACAAAAAAGTTTACTAGTAATAGATATTCAGAATTCCCCAAAAAACAAATTTATCGTTAGAAAATTTATCTGGTTGGAAATGTAAAACTTGTCGTGGGCAAATGGTTATTTCACGTAAAAAGCTTCTTCTTTCTGTGTGGACTAAAAATATTTGCCATAAAGCTTTTAACATAAAATTGTCAATAGAAATACCGAATACCGAATAAATTAAATTAAAGTAAATGTCTCGTTTCTAGAGCTACGCTTAGGCATACCAGTTTTATTTACGACTATTATAATTGACATATAGCTGTAGCATGTTGACAGGAAAGGTACAAATATTACGAATTATACATAATAATTACATATTAACACTTCTTCACAATATTAAAAGCTTCGTTATGCAATCAAGTGTCATTTAACAATTTTTTTTAAAATTATGTTGAACATACGATTGAAAAGAAAATGCTATTGTTAGCCAACATGTGCCTAAAAGTTTAAGAAGTCTAACCAAGGTGAAGCTAATCGCCTGAAATAACCATTTGCCTACGATATAAACATATACATTGTTCTAGAAATCAGTGTTCATTCTTGTAGCCGCAGTTTTTAAATTGACATAACATTGCGGAGGTGTGAAATATGCGCTTAAAAAAGCTCCAAATCTGTTGGAAATAAGCACATAAAATGGCAATAAAATTTAAAATGGTATAGAAATTAAAATACAAAAAGATAATATTATTGTTTATTAATAATGTTTTAAAAAAAAAACTAAAATAAGCATCTGAAATGTAGAACAATACTAGTACATATTTCTCTTTGTTGTATACAGCAATAGCTAACTGTTTTTCTAAATTATTAACAGAAAATCCCATTCTTCTGTCAGTAAGTACATATTTTAAGTGCGAAAACCTTCGTTCAACATCCACACTGGTAAGTGGGGCATATTTAAATTTAGGTATTATAGTTGCATCTATAGCAAGATCTTTAACAAAATTTCCTTTAATTACATTTGCAATTTGATTTAAAAGTTTATACCCTGAATTTTTATTTAAAAAATCATAAAATTTTTTAAAAATTATTTCTCCTCAAGCACCACGTACATTTGAAGTGACATTCTTAAAATTTTCAATTATATCCATAGCTTCTACTAGGATAAGATTCTTGTGTTGGAGTTTTGTGATAGCTTCGCTCACAAAGCTGTAAATTAAGGTTCAAAATCAGCATAATAGTAAGCAGCATCTATCCATGTACCCCAGCTAGTAATAATCGGTTCAGGAGGAAGTGATACACCTGGAATTCTTTCTCGAAATAATTGAACTCTTAAAGGTGCTTTTAAGAAAACTTTCTTTCCAGTTTTGACCAAAGCATTTACCAAAGGAAACTGTGCTCGAATAGTTTTAGCCACACTACTAAGTCCGTGTGCTAAACATGTACAATGGATTAGGTTCTCATAAAAACGTTAAAATTTTTATAGGCTTTTATCATATACGCAGCCGCATCAGAAAACATTAGTAATATTTTCTGACTTGGAATGGGATTTGGCAAAAATGATTTCGTTAATGGATCGTTAATGAATCTCGTAACAGTATGGTTATTGGTGTTTTCTAACTGTTTAGTACTATAAAATTCTATTGGTTTACCTCTTATTCCAAATAGAATCAAATTCAGCCATGCCAGTAAGAAGAATCGATCCACATATCGAGATAAATGCGAGAAATATGCGAGAAATATGCCACCATTGATGAAAAATCCATAAAACTGGCTCTAAAAAATATATATGCATTAAAATTCAAAATAAGCAAAATGGCACAAAAAAATGTTAACCACGAGCATTCATTTATTGTTATTCACGTATGTATATGGTCAACATTTCTCTACCATAAAAAATTACTTCTGGCATAACCGCCAGAAATCCGCACTCTAGTTGTAACATTTTAAGGTTACAGAAATTGCCCATACGAAGTTTAAAACATCGAAATAAATTCGCAAGGAAAAGATATAATTTTTGATGTGAAATTGGCTAAGATCGTCCATATACTCCATATATCTGAGACTGGACATCGAAATGTTTTTTGTAAACTGCAAGTTATTCATTCATTTGAAAAGTATCTTTTAATCTTTAGGCTTGAACTAATTGGTGGCGTAAAATGGTGGGTGAAACTGTTCAACGTTCATAATTACATGATTTTTGCGTAGGAGGACAAATCACCTGTCAAAATCAGAAAATGTTATCAACCTCCCAAATTTGGTTATTACATAAAGACACATAAATCCTAACAAGATTAACTTCCTACCAATAATTTCTTCCAGTATTTCACAAAGTCGCTATCGGATGGCCACCATTAATTTCTTCCGCATTATAAAGTGGGCAACTTTAATTGCTGGAAATTGAATTTATGATCGCCGACGCGGGCGCGCGGTAGTCGAAGAAGGCGATTACGGAGCGAGACGGTCGGTTTTCGCGACCGATCGGACCGGCGGCGGTTGCGGCTTTATCGGCGCGGCGGCGGGGTGCGCCAGGGGGGCGGTCGCTTGAATCGAGATCGACCGCGGATACATTAATTTCGGATAGGCCATCGTTTCATTATTTCGGATCTCCGATTAAATTATTTACGCCCGACTGCCCTCGAACGAATGGACGCAATAAATTAGTTCGCTGCTGCAGGCACGCAGGCCGGCCGCTGCTTGTAATTACGTGATAAATTAATTGGCGCTTGCATTATATTATAAAATTCTCATTGATTTTGTATTTGTTATGCCGGCGCTTTTGAATAATAGATTTGAACGTTGACGAGCTTTATGATACAGTAAGGTCTATTTGCTGTTCAGAATATAAATAACAATCACATTGTATATTATCCTGGTATTATTTATCAATCATTTTATTTTGTTGTATTTGATATGCATTGCCGTAAAAACACTTTTTGTTATCGTATTGTAATATTTTGCTAAATGTGCGAAGGTATTTTGCAATTGTCGACTGTTTTTTACTTCAGAAACTGAGTTAGTTCCCTATTATCACTTCATCATCTGAGAATTTACATACGTACGGTTTGCAAATGTATCTGTCCTAGAACCAGCGCTGCATAGTAACCCGCTGTTCTAAATTGATATATTTATATAAAATTCAAATACAATTTTTATGTGTTGAATACGAATTTGGACTTGAAAGTTGCACATCATATCATTTTTTATCCCGTTTTAACGCATACTCCTTTTAAGTAGTAATATAACGTCATAAACAGTCGTTCCAACAAACTTCCAGGATTACGGTCAAAGTATAAAATTTCATGCTACCTATTCATTTGAGGTTACTAGGATCTAGGGTTAGGATTTGCCTTTAGGTCAGTTATATGTATTGGTATAAGCTTGATAGAAAGGTCCAAAGTCTAGATTTGTCTCTTGGTATCAGGATGAAACTTCATATTTAGAAGTTTCATGACCAAACTTAGAGCTGAAAAGCTTTTTGTTCAAAGGTCAAAAGGACCAGGATGTTTATCCTTAGAATTTTGCAACGATTTTGCAAATGAGCTACCATTTCTATAATTTCGTCAAAAAAGTTAAATATAAAATTAAAGTAGAGGAAATTCTGAATAATTTAAGTCTATGACATTTTTTGGTAAAACTAACAATTTAGCTACATGAGCAAATTGTATTTGATTGAGATCGGTCGTGTCTGCATCTTAGTTAGCCAAGATTTGACAAATAGTATTATTCTAATGTCAGCAGATAGTGTCAAATGTGGATGTTTTGACAATACCTACTGTCAATAGTGAACATATCTTTTAAAAGATCTGCTCTGCAGTCTCATAGATGTTTGATTGTGACCTTTGTATGTTGTTTTATGTTATCTGTCAAGTTCTGGCTAACTAGTTTTATTTTAATGCAGATACGACCGATGTTGATCATATAGAATCTCGTTTACTAATAATTTTATAAATAGTATGATAAAGTCATCTGCCTGGCCACATCATTTTTTTATGTTTTGTTACTAGTAAACTGTTGTTGAATAGACACTAAATTAATATAAATGTTTACTCAGAATGTTTTTACTATTATAATATGTACGATGTAACCGACAATTGTTTCGGGAAAAAAGTGAACGGCCTGTGGATATCAGTAAATTAAACTGTAATTTTATAATCCAAAGATTTGGATTGAAATCTAGAAGCTCGAAGGATGATCATTAAACTCGAAATCTTGGGATTATTGTTGGTCTTTTAACACTAAAATATTTTATTAAAAAGTCGATATTGCCATAAGTAAAATGTAATTGAAGGTCGAAATTTAAACTAGCACTAACACAAGTTCTACTGATGGAAAATTCATATCTAGGAAAAAAACTATGTTTTTATTTTGTGATGTTCTCTCATTGCAGAACAAAATTATTATACCTGTTCTTTTTTTTAATTACGTGCTGATAGAAATGAAACATTTGGAAATATACTTTCAATCACATAGCCATTATATTTACTCACAACGGTTTTGTCATCGAAATTATTCTAAATCGGCACTCATATCAATTCGTCGTGAATTAAGTGCGAGACGGTCGTCCTTTTCCTTTTTCGAGCAGCATACAATTTGCTATCCAGCAAAAATTGTCCTTTTTCGCGAGACCAAAATTACACGTCTGACAAATGGAATCGGCAATCTCCCCGCTCAAATTGGACCGAGATTGAGGTGGCCATTTGGAGCGCCTTGCCTAGGCACCAGCGAACAAGGATGACACGAGGAAATACATCTAGAAGTGCTCCGAATGAGACGTTGTCGGAAGGCATTTTTGCCGCTTTCTTAACCAAATGGCGCCTAAGATCGGAGAAGGCTATGGTAGCAAGAGCAGCATCCCCGTTCGGGTGATTTAAACCCATGGGCCGCACAGTAGTCGAATTGTGCACTTTTATGTGAAGAAAATTATATTTTTACGAATGGGATGGCTTACTACCAGGTTATATACGCCAGGTAAATTCAGGAAGAACATCCGTAATGTACCGGAAGTAGTTGTAACTGCAATCAGTTAAAAATTTCATTAAAAACCACGTCGTGTGTGGTAGGATCGGATAGATATTTTAGAATAGAACATATTTCGATTAATTTAATAAAACTTTCCAGATTCTCTTGCAAACTAGAGAAAACGGAGGGGAGAATCACATATCACAGTCGAAAATCTCCACCAACTCTTGTTTGCAAATTTAAATAATAATCAAGCTAGCGATCTGAAAAGGATATGGTGTTAATTACATATATTCAAATATATACGCCAGAACCTATACGCCAGGTACTCACAATCAAAGGATTTGAAAAACCATAAATACAACGAACACAACATAACGTGAAATAGTCACAAGGCTTACTGACGTTATGAGGTAAGCAAGATGTGCATGCGCAAATAGTGACACGTGATATCAAATAAATTTGTTGAATTAATGTGCAGTTTTTTGAATAAAACAGAATAAAATCATGGAAATGAACCCAATGGCCCCCAAACTTTACAGTTTGATAAAATTACTCAAACAAAATAACTCAATAAGACCAATCGTCACATCATATAACACTTTAGCACACAGATTGGCAAGTAACCACAACTACAAAATTACAAAACAAATAAATTTTAAACCGACGTATGAAATGAAAAATACTACTGACCAATGACACTAATAAAAACAAAAACATAAAACTTAATAACTATATCACTTTTGACATCATTTGACACAGTCAACCTCTACATTAATATTCCAACAAACGAAGTCATCAGCATTTTACAAACAATTTTATCTCTTCCTAACACTTTCAAAACATTTAACTTTTTTATTAACAATATTAAATACATAATCGACCTGTTTCAAATTATTCTTAAACAAATGTTTTTCAATTTAATAATAATATGTACTGCCAAAATAATGGCTTAACCATGGGGACCCCCATTAGCGGCTTGCTTGCTAGCATATTTTACTTATTTATTTATTCATTAAAGCATACAAGACATGCATTAAGCCTACTACATGTATCACTTATAGTCTAAGATAATCAGCACTGTGAACAATTTAGAAGACAAAATGTTCCAACTACCGGTTACTAACGACCATTAGTAGAAACACAAATAATTTAGAATATAATATTTTTAGAAAACCAACAAGTACAGGTTTTGCCCCCAACAGCTTTCGCCACTACGGGAGCATAGGCATGCCCGAATTATCATTATTATGACCCGCGTCTGTGGCATGTCTTAAGTTGTTTAGCAAATATGACAAATTATGACTACAATGTCTACGTAGTTATCTTACTAAGTAGGTAAGTAGGCAATCAGGAAAATTTTTAAAATCTGCTTTCAGTTCTTGCAAAAAACTAATTTTTATTTATTAATATTTGGTATAAAATCAAGTCTCATTTTTAGACAAACAACACGACAATCTAGAATTCATACTAAATGTCAAAATTAGTTCAAAAACCTACATCGAACATTAACCCATTAGTGTAAGTTACCTAAATCTTCCACTATAATAAGATATTGTTTTTAAATCATTTGGCAATCTAAGAACTTTGGATTAAACTGGGCCACAGCTAAGGTGACCAGACGTCCCGCTTTTTGCGGGACAGTCCCGAATTTCACATTTTGTCCCGCGACCCGCGGTTTTTAAAACTGTCCCGCTTTTTAGGAAATATTATTATTTACAAAATTTGTAGAGAATTACTAAGGATAATACACTATAGGTATGTTGTTATTTGGTTCAAACCCTCTTTTTCAAATCATTAGTTGAAGGCGATAACATTTCTATAATTTTAAACCAACGTTTTGATGTCGCCACTGCTTTTCACCATTAGTATTTTTAACACAGAAAAATATGAATTACTGTTTTTAGGTAACTTACATACCACACTAAATGTAAACTTTATATTCATTATTGTCAACAATGAGACTATCATCATGACTCTCAATATGAGACTCTCTAGAAAACAGTTCCTTCTGTAATTTGCAGCCAAAATTGCACTGATTATTATTAACAATTTTTATTCATTTCAAAGCTTTATTGGAATCAGTATCCAGTATACAGAACACAGAACCTTAACATTACACCAAATTATAGGTAAAGAATATACAATATTCTATTGTGTCAAATGATGAATGTATTTATACGTTCTTGAAAAATCGTAATTATAATCTGTAAAAGGAATTTATGGATGTTTGCATTTTTTTGCAAAAAAACGTATCAACATTTGATATCGACTGACCGGCTTAAATCAAGTTAACTAAACTTTGATATTCAATAACTTTTGTAATCTTTGACTTAATTTAAATTTTTTTTCAAACCTAAATTTTGTTTTCAAATTTATCATACATAAGACATACCTTTTAAAATTAAAGACAATAAGATGTTTCAGCTGTTTCTTTATACTGGGAGATCAAAACTGGTGTTTTTTGTGTAAATCTGAGAGATCCTGTGGGATAACTAAGGAACCTGTTCTCTCGCAGATTTTCAAGTAGGTCTCTCTTATAAAACCATACCAATTCTCAACATCTAGTTTTCTAATCCATCCCAATATGTATCTGAGTTTTTTGTAGAAAATATACAGTTTGCAGTAATATTTTGTAATTCACTCATAATCAAGTAAAAGCTAAATAGTTCTCCAACGGCAAGACATTTCAAAAAAGATTCAAACGAAAGTTTTTTGACTTTAAACAATCCATCGTTCAAATATATTTTTAATATTCATTTTATTATAGAAATTTTGTGACTTTTTTTCAAATGGAACAGTCTGTATTTTGTTACAGTTTGTAATTTTAGGACCAATCCTAAACTTTTTTTATTAAAATAATTTTTTTATAAAATGCATCATTTGTGAGTTTTAAGCAATTAATTTAAAAAATCAGTCAAAATTACCAGAACACCTACATAACTCTCCAACCGTAAAAAAATTCCATAATCATTCAAACAAACGTTTTAGACATTAAAGTATATTTTTAATAACCATAATAACCATGCATGGTTTAATAGCATTTCATATTGCAAAGGTTTACTTAAAATTGTGTATATTCTATAATATTCAGATACTGGCATGAACCAAAAACAATGTTGACAATATGGATAGCTCCGTAACAGAGTATCACATCGTGTTTCGAAAGCAGATAAAAACATCATTATGGTTTATACAGTGTCAGATTCTGTTTTACAAAATTAGAATAGTTTGTGCTAATCTCTCTGCATTTCTTTAAAGTGCATTAAAAAATTAAGAAAGCCGGTTAATTATTACAAAAGTTTAGCAAAATAAGAGTTCCTTTAATTGTGCCGGTTAGTGCATTTTTCTCAAAACCATATCCCTAAACTTGGCATATTTTCTTGTATATTGTACAGGGTCGTTAGATTAGAACATTTGTTTCTTATTTTTTTATGTTAAGATTTGTTTTATTAACCACAAGATTATAATTTATTTTCTTAGTCTTTTTACTATAGTTATTAGTTGGTAAAAAAGTATAACGAAAGAAACTTTTTCTTGTACCAAACAGAATTTCTTTATTTTAAATAAATATGGCAAAACAATTAATCACTAATACTGTCGAGTGTTCACAAGCACAACAATTTAAAGGAATATGTGTTGACGTTTCTTAAAAGAAGAAAATCTGTGTACCCAACAAATCTAGAAAAAACATGTTATAATAATGTTTGTGTTAAAGTTTTATCGAAATTCTAGAATTTGTCGATTTTGGAAACACGCTAATCTTTAGTTTTAATCACTACTCCCCCACCCCCCGCCCGCTATTGTCCCGCTTTCCTACAATAAAATTCTGGTCACCTTACCCATAGCGGTAAAATAATTTTCATCGGCTAGATTCGCATTGCCGACTACTGTGCGCCGCCACGGAAGAAATGGAGCGTGCTGAGATTACGGATTTCCTATTCATTTTAACGCCCCGCGCGCTAGATTTATTATTTTAGTTTTAGTGATAGTTGGTCGAAGGCAGAGTTGGGGATGCGGGTTGGTGAACCGTTTTGCGATCGTGTTCTTTTTTTCTTCGGTCGCCGTAATGGAATCTGGAACTGGTCTGTCGGATCGTTCCAGTCGATCCGGTGACGTCCTTTTAATAAACCTTCACGCCCAGGCGTCGGCATTGTAAAGGACGCTGGGAATAATAAGGGTAGACGGGTATTGCGAACTTCCGTTTTTCCAACTTTGTTCAGGGAAATTAAATTACTTCGAAATTTCGCACCCTGCGCTTTGTCTATATGCAGTTCGGCTAAGAAAAAAGAACTACCCGCATAATCCGGGCCTTGTTAATTTTATAGGTGGTGGTTGTACGTACTACAGCACCGATTTAGACTCCTATGGCAGAGAACTTTTTAAAAACGTAGGAATTTTTGATAGCGTTACAGACATTAGTATTTTTTTGTATCTTCAGCTGTACCGTAATTAAAAATTCACTTTTCAAAAAGTAAAAGTTATAACAACTTTGAAAAAATTAACTAGGATGTTAGAACACAACTTTTGACTTTAGATCATTTCAATTTCCTTCTGTGTTTCTCGTAAAAACAATGCAAAAGTCCGTAAATTCTTTACAGTACACGTTACAGATTTATCAAAAACGTAGACACAACAATATCAAATAGCCATAAAAAATGCATATATGTACTTTTCTTGTGAGATAAAAAAAAACAGTGCAAGTTCAAACGACTTATAATATTAAACACTCAAAAATGTTGGATCAGTTTCTAAAACGACCGTGTTGCAATATTTACTAATTTAGCTTTATGGAATTCATTTATTTTTCTCTAAACCGTACCAGATATCAAACATTTCAAGTATGTATACACTGTGGACAAAAGAACGGTACAAATTTTAATCACTCATATTTTCAATAATATTCAGTTAATTCAAATATTTCCATGAGAAGCTAATTGCTTTTAGTGTGAATATCGAAACCACACCATATTCTCAATAGCAGAACATTTCAATCCAAAGTTATGTTGCTTTATGTTTGGCTATGCAATATTTCTTATAATATCGGGTCAATGTAATGTGAAAAGAAAGGTGCATTAAAATCAATGGACAATGACATTTGTCTTGTTTTGGTAAAAAACCGGCACTTGAGATCTTATATCATCGTATACAGGGTGATTTTTTTTCTTACAGAGGGTGAAATATTTAAACAATGTTTTTTTATTGTTTTTACTAGAAACCAGTGGAATGGGGCATATGTAACAAAAACATTGCAACGACAAGAGAAATCTAACTGCGTACTTGAGTTATCTTTAAAGATGGAGAAACCATTGGTGTTGTTATGGGCAGCATGTTTGACCTTATCATTTTAGGTGGTCTTTTCGTCAGTTTCAATTATGATGTATCTCACTTATTGTTTACTGTAAACTTTAGACGTATGTTACCTGTTGTTGTTCTTTTGTTTCTTTTTGCTAAGATTGAACCGGAGCTGGATCAACGTTTTTTGAGTATGTAACATGACTTCAAACCAAGTCTTCTTTTTTATTTTTATGTCATGTTTAAATAAAGAGCACTTCCAATATCAGCCTGAAGCCGGCCTGAATACATTCTGTGGTTCCTTTTTTTAGATATTTTTTTTAGAAGATGTAATTTTTACGTGAAAATCGAACAACAAAGACCTGACCGTCAGACACGTGAAACCAAACTGCCATGATTTTAGTTCAATAAAAAACGACCTTCAGTTTAGTACCAAAGCATCAGCAACCCAATAATTGTAGTACAATATGGAAAAAGGGTAAGAAAAATCCTTAAACAATTTCAAAATCAAACTTGGCGCCTATAAGAAAACTAAACGTTGGCCATAGTTACTCCACCATCTTTAAAGATAACTTAAGTTCGCAATGGGACTTTGCAAAGGAATCTTTTTTTTATCTATGCAAACGTCCAATTCAACTGCTCTTTTGAGTAAAAACAGCAAAAAAAGAAGTTGCTAAATTTCACCCTGTATACTAAAAAAATCACCCTACCCTGTATACGATGCTATAAAATCTCTACTGTTCCTCTTGACCAAAAGAAAACAAATGCCATTACCACTAATTTCATTACACCTTTTATTTCACATTAAATTGACCCGATATTATCAGAAATGTTGTATAGCCATACATAAAGCAACAATACGTTGGATTAAAACGTTCAATTATTGCAAATATGCTATGTTTTCAATCTTCACAATATAAGCAATTAGTTTATCAAAGAAATGCTTGAAGTTACTTAATATTTTTCGAAATATGAGCAATTTTGTATCGTATTTTCTCCCACAGTGTACAAACCAAACAATCCGAAAGAAAATTAAACTGGTTCTAACTGTCTACGTAATTGTTCTGCTTCGCTTAGAACATAGAGAAATGTTTGGTAATTTACGCAATGTTCACAAAGCGGACAATGCCTGATGAAGACATTTTTAAACTTAACTTTGCGGTTCAAAGTCGAAATTTAAAGCATATTGTCGTTTTTACCCTCGACTTTTTTGCAAAACCAAGGGTTTCGCGAGATTTTCAATCTAAAACCCCATTTACAAGATGTTTATTGTTTAATTCATGTAGATTCCTTTTTCTATTTAATTGAATTAATGAATCTATTTATACAGATTTCGTAGAAAACCGAAAATTGATCATTTTGACCTTTTATGTTTGTTTTTGCTGCTATAAAAGCCTATACAAGTATTAAAAGAAAAACGATACCCTTATTAAAAATACGCCAATGAGTTTAATTACTTCCCCCCATGCTTTTAAGCACAGTCGCCGCAAAAACCCCTCGCATAAAACACCATCTGTTCGTAGCGTCCTAATTCCGGCACGTACAATTAAAAACGATCCCGCGATAAAAAAAGGATAAACCGCAAAAATAAAACCGAGGATTAAGCCCCTCCCTTCGCACCCCAAGTAAATGGAATAAACCGCACGGAATTATAACGCAACAGAAGATAATAAAAAACGCATCGTGGTCCCTCAATCACAGAAAAAATCCTCTCGTACTAACCAAGCTAACCAAGCAAAATCCTCAGAATCACGTCTTCCGCTGTGGAAGACGCACCAGGATATTCGCTTCTCATTGTTGTTCTTCAACGCCCGCGAGGATGAGAATTGAGAATATCCATCCCAATGAGTGTTTCGGACGCACTTCCCCGCTAATCCAAATCCGATCCTTGGAATTATTTCGCAAGGTTCCAACGTACGAAGTGCGCTACGTTATAGTTCGTACGTGCAAAGGAGACGTGTCCTCGGATCTACTTCCTAAATGAGTTATACCTTTGCTAGGCGGCTGTGACTGGATGATAGATGTTGCCAGGCTTACATGGCAATTGCATTTGGGTCATGCCTGGATTAGACAGTCTCCCGTCTGGTTGTCGGTCTTTTTTTTTTTTGCTTCAGCCGCGTGGTGCGCGCGAGCGCATATTCTCTCGGACGGTTTTACGTGTACATTCAGGGGATGATAATTTGTCTTGATTCTGGGAAATCCGCCGGATATGCGATGAATTCAGATGGATCTGAATAACGTTCTATTTCAACGAATACGGATTTTTATTGGAGATGTTAGATAGATATTTATCAAATTCATTTTTACTTTATCATACGCAGTATGCTAAAGTATTGTAATCATGCCGAAAAAAAAAATTGAGATTTTAGCGGAAATAGGTCTTTTTGGGTCCCCTGAACATTTTTGACCAAGGTACAAAAAAATGTCTGTGTGTGTGTATGTGTGTGTGTGTGTGTGTGTGTGTGTGCGTATGTGTGTACTCGATTTTTGTGGCGACGGTTCCGGAGAAACTACTAAAGGTATCGGGACGAAAGTTCATATTTAGAAGTTTTATGACTAAACTTAGAGCTGAAAAGCTTTTGGTTCAAAAGGGTCCAAAGGAACTGGTAGTTTATTCTAAGCCTTTTTCAAGGATTTTGCAGATGAGCCGCCATTTCTGTAATTTCTTAAAAATAGTTACATAATAAATTAAAGCAGAGGAAATTTTGAATAATTTATGCCTATGACATTTTTTGGTAAAATTAATAGTTTAGCTGCAAGAGCAAATTCTATTTGATCGAGATCGGTCGCATCTGCATTGATATGAAACTGCATAGTAGTCAGGATTTTGACAAATATTTTTTTTGTGCTGTCACCACAGAAATGTCTATGGCTGTCACCACGCTGTCACACTCGGAGAACCGCATGGAACGTCATCTACAGTGTCATGAACGAATATAAATCTGTCAGAATTTGGAATTAGCTTTTTAAACTTGATATTTCGTAGAAGTGGTATCAACCTAACATTTTCTATACCGAAATATAACCATTTTTGATTTTTTTTAAATACGTGTTTCTCAAAAAGCAACACAAAAACGTTGATGTCACTCCTGCCGAAAACTACATAGCGCGACTCGCTCACATGCGACGACGACGCTCCGCCATCGGTGACGCGCCGCATCACCGCTCGTTGTGCTATTCCGTACTTTCGGCACTTGTGAGATAAACTACTATTATTCTGATGACAGTAGGTAGTGTCAAATGCTGATGCTTTGACAATACCTTCGATTGATACTATTGACTATCAAAATATCTGTCAAATCCTGGCTAACTAGTTCAATTTTAATGCAGACACGATTTATCTCAGTCAAATAGATTCTCATGCAGCTAAACTATTAATTTTATATATTGTATGATAAAGTCATGTGCCTGGCCACATCAGATTTTTTTAGAGAGATTTGTTGACAAATTTGTATCCAAACAAACCAAAAACATTGTATTCGGCACGGTGGAGAAGACAGTGCATGCAGGTTCAAGTTCCATTTCGAAATTTCTGAATCAGCGTAAACTTTGTTTTTAGCCTAACCTCTGAAAATACAGGATCAGTCAAAATTACCGCAAAGCCTATATAATTTTCCAACCGTAAAATATGGTTTTAAATAAGCTATCGCACAAATATTTTTTTTAATATACAGAGTGTTCATTTTATTCTTAAAATTTCGCAACCTTTCCGATTTTAAATAGAAGATTTCAAAATTCATTTTTACATTTTTTTAATTTTTAAATTAATAATTTCTATGGCTATCGTCTAAATACATTTTTAGTATACATTTATTCTTGGTAAACTTTTCTTTTTTAACAAAAAACCCTGAGAATAATGCTAAGAGTTTTTTTATAGTAATATTTTGTTTATAAAATGCATCATCTTTGATTTATAAGCAATCAACCGATAATTAACGGATAAAAAATAAAAAAAAAATCAAGCAAAAATACAAAAGAAACAAAATAGAATTAAATGTTTAAACTACTAAACTTAAATAAATCGGTATGTATGAAGGAAAACATACATCCCAGAATTAAAAAAATATTAAAATATACAGGGTATTTTATCAGATAAATGAAAGGTTACCAAATTTCCAAAATAAAATGAGTTCTCAGTATTCTTAAAAATATATTTAAACTGCTTGTTTAAAGCCAAAAAAACTTATTAGATTTTGTTTTAAATTGTTTGCAGTTAACAACCGGTCGAGGATATGCAAAATCCCAAAAGATGGCGATACGATGAGATTTTCCGCTACTGTACCCTCCGAACAATTCTTGTCACTAAAAAGTCCACGTTATTTACTTCAATCAATTAATTATTTGACCTGGTTGTCCCAAGTGCAAGATTTGGATGTACGGAACAATAAAACAGTCAAAAGCCTCTTTATTCTAGCCTTGCTAACATTGCGTTACCTCTATAATTGTCTCTACTACAAAGCACCATTTAGTGCAACCCTAAAATATCACATTTTATCTCAACCAACAATTTCGTTAATTTAAGAAATTATAATTCTTCTTTCAACACAGTAATAATTATTTCAATTATAGAAATCTCGTTCCTTATAATATATAAATTGTAGATTTTAATTGAAAAAAAAAATTGTTTGGCTTTCTACCTTTCTACCAAACATATATTCCAAACAGATGCGCTTTCATTACTTACTATTTTCTATTTGTGTAGATTCTGTAAAATATTGCTATGTATACTCTGTCCCACGACAAGTGCGTATTACTCATCAATTACAGCTGTTATTTTACGCATACTTTGCAAACCGTCCTATTCGTAATTATTGATATTTCGCGTTATTAGCTCATTTTTCACAGTAAGCTACTTGTTAACTTGTTTCAAATCTAACTCTACCAGTTTTTCATCTAAAATACAGAGCGTAAAATAGTATATTATTCATCAAGCCGGGAAAATGATTCATTTTCGGAACGAGAGAAGATATGCACACTTAAGCCATAGGTGAGCTTGAGCACTTCTCGAGGCCCAGAAATTTTCAGTATTCAATTAGCTCTGAAGAAGCGAACAACATGACTCACAAAACGTCAACGACTACAAATTTTGAGGCAATGGCATAACCGGGAGGCAATTTATATTCTAAATGTTTCTTATCCTTGAGAGTCCGATACACTTTAGTTAGATACACTTTAGCTAGATATCTTCAAGAAGTTTTTTACAATGTGTAAAGTCCATAAGAAAACGGGGACAAAATATTCGAAAATGCTAAATCTTCTTTGTTAAACCTCTTTATATTTGCAATAATTTTCAGGTTATTTAAGTAGGAGACATACGTGACGTTTACATCATGTTCGTCCATGACATGAACATGCACGTCTTGTTTGTCTTTATAGTTTTAATTTGTACATATTAGTTTTTTGTTTTGTTTTAACCTTGGCATTTTCAATACCATCTTACTATTTTCCTGTATTCTGTGTGAATCTCCTAGCCGACAATAGGGTATTCGTCTGTATTCAAAATATGGCTTGTATTATAGTCATCCTAATCAGATTACAGTTTAAGGAAACTATGTGTTATTACTTAAAAAAATATGCTTTAATTCTATTAAACACCAAAATTTAAATTGAATTTTATTCACGTTCTATCACGTGATTGAAAACGCTCTGTAATTGGCTCACTCTCCAGTGACGTCATTCGTTAGTACGCTTATGCTTCTCCCGTTTGAATTTAGTACGTTAATTTACAAACAATAGAAAACAACTTTGTTAAAGCGGTTAGTGGTAATCTATCGGTTAACAATTTGATGGTGGGATTCTTCTTTAAACATAATCCTTATTTTTACGCTCCGGAACTAAGCAACGTGTAAAAAGTGCAATGTATGCATAAATTTTTAGGTTAGGTTAGTCCTAACCTTAAACTGTCAGATTATACCTGGATCGAAAATACGATAGATAACTTATTCTTGTCAGGTTTACTTATGTCGAAGTAATCTTCACAACAAAAAACAGTTGTATTGGCCGCTCTTTAATTCATTTGGATTTCTACGAGCCAGTCTCAACCACGTTCTTCGCAGCTTCAAATCTTGCAGAACAGCTAGAAATAGTTCATCCGGAGTTTTTATTGACCTATTTATGCATTGTAGATTTATACACCATTTATAACCCATTTTAATGTAGAAATTGTGAAAACCACACATCATACAACACAATTACGAAACGGCGAGGATGCCGATGCTTACAGACCATATGGGCCGATCGGACATCTAGTATCGTGTGACGTCACAAGAATCACGTGATCTACGTACAACAGAAAGCATCGTTTTGGCGGGACTTTTTGTGATTCAATTTTGAACGCTGATTTTTAAGATATATAGAGGAAATAATTATGAAAAATTATGCATTTACAAAGTAGAGCGAATGAACACACTAAGATTATTTTCCAATAAGAGTCAAATACCCTATTTAGGATTGGTTTTGGCGTGAACCTACACACGTCTCTTATTTAATTAAAATGGTAACCAATGCAAATATAAAAAAGGTCTACTTTATTTTGTACGCGAATTGCATATTTTCAAGTATGGAACACTTTACATCGTTTTGTGACAAAAGTTTCACATACGATGGCAAACTATGATATACGATGTGCAACAAATTTTAAAACTTTCGCAAAACTCGAATAGAACTACTTTGCGAACAACCTGCATACCTACATGAAAGTAATGCAGATTGTATTACATTCACTGAACTTTCCTACTCCATTTACCATTAACTGCAGGCTCATTCCTTCCACTGCAGCAAATGACATCTTCTTCTGTTCTCCAAAGAACAATAAAAAAAAAAACAAGTCGTGTCAGAAGCGATAAGGTCCTAGCTAGCTGCGGAGGTCGGAGAAAGACGGTGAACTGACTTTTTGCCCATTAATTTCGACAAAAGAGATATAAAGTCACTAACGAGCACCGAAACTTAACTTTCTTTTGAACGGCGAAAAATGATAACACTCACATCAATGGAGTCTTGTACCTCCTTTACCTCATTTTCGCCTATAATAAAGACACCAAGCAAGCCATTATTAACAAGTGTAACTGAGTAAATAACGGTACAGTAAAGATAATGTTAACGTCAAATGTATCGGAAGACTTACTTGATGCCTTTACTGGCTGTTAATGAGGAATATGGAGATAGCAGAACCAAATTTAAATATAACGGAAAGACTACAAATGTCAAACGACACCAATTATCGTACGTAAATAAATATAACAATTTCGTTTTATTGAAGGTCGCTTTCAATAATTCATTTCGACCTTATTTGTACAGGAATTATGCATGGTGAAAATCCGTTGTATTTTTTACGACCTGCTTTATGAATATGTAAATGAACAAAAATAAAGGACGTCGACGTGTTTGTGCGAAGCGGAAACCACGAAGGGAATAATTCATACACAAGGGATTAACCCCTTAGCCAGCAAGCCTTGTATTCGGATTCAGCACGTTCCCTTGTTTTTATTAAATTTGACCAAATTCGGTGGTTTTGGTGATTGGATAGTTTAAATTAACAAGGTTCAAAATAGGATGTCCCGTTTTTCCTTAATCTCCCGAATCTATTAAGGGGTGATTTAGACCTTGGAAATGGTTTATAAAATACCTACGTTCGGTTTTTTGTATTCTCCGAAATTAGTGAAACATAAAGTTACAAGTTACAAGTTAGTAACCGTTACCAGTTACAAGTTTAGTAACCAAAATTTCACGAAAATTCCACAACAAATAAGGACTATCTACGTAGATTTTGAGATTTATTACCAGGAACAGCTAAAGCTGTTCGTTCATATACGAACGAATTTAAACTTTCACAAACATGGTTGTATATCTTTCCTAGATGTATAAAATTTTAGAAAATTAACTCTCTCCAACTCAATGATATCATTTGTTATCATGTTCTACTCGTATTTCATGTTGTACTCCTATAGTGTTTCTAAAGGGTAGAAATCGACATTATTGTTAACAATAGTCTCTCCACAACACTAACCCATTTTTAAACAATGACCTATGAATACGAGTAAGCGTTTTTGACATATTTCCTTGCTCAGAATATGAATCTGTGCTCAAACGGTTCGTTTTCTTTTCTTTCTTTTTTGGCTGGTGCTTTTTCTTTTTTCAGCTTTTTTTTCTGAAGGCTCATTTCTTCAAAGAAACGTTGTCATTGCTTTAAGAACACACGCGAACATATTTCCATGGAATTCATGTAAAAGTGCAAAGTTTGAGGTTTCTTTCAGATCATTTTGAAGTGCATATAACCATTCGAGAAGTCTCGTATTTGCTTCAACAAGATGACAAGAGTAGACTCCCAGAATGGCGTATAAAATGTCAATATGTTGCCAATATCTCAATAATTGTAAAACTTTCTATATTGCTAAATTAGGTTAAATAGGTTCTAAATTTTCTCAACAGATTTTGGAATAGTTGTAGTCTCAAAAACATTTATGTTATTTTGAACCTCTTTTAAGTGATTAATTAAGCTTAATTGTAAACTAAAAGTCTTGAAATCTAAATATTGTTTATAACCATGCATGTTCTAGGTTCTACAATAAACAAATTTGTCTGTAAATTTTAATGAAAACGATGTTTAAGGCGAGTTTATACTAAACTGATAAAACTGAAAAGGTTGCCATGTAAATCGGTGGTCATTTTTATCATTTTTTATCGCAGGAAAAAAACTAGGTTGTTTGTAATTTTCTTCTTTTATATATACTTATGTAAGTAGAATTACTGGCGTTCAGGAAATTTACCGTAAACACGGAATTGCTATTAATTAATATAGAGTAAATTTTCTACGAAATTTTAATAATCGTTTGTTCGTATAATCGCAAAACCAGTTTACAATCAGTGCATTTGTGATGGACCAAATATATTGCTATGATATCTTCATTATAAATACCAATGAAACGTTATCTGGTTTCTCACAAAAGCACTGTACAACTTTAAACAAAAATGCATTTAAGAGAATTATTTTTAAATGGTAAAGTTAAAATTAAAGTAATGTAAACAGATTTGCTTTTTAGGGCATATGTCCATATGAATTTTTTCCCTCAAAATGGACCCAAGAATAACCTGTTTAAATATTATTATCTTATTAAGAAACAGCCTGTATATTTGCAAAGTCATCCTTACGAAGAGATGAATGTATAATATATCTTTTAATACCATAGAACTATATTTTGGAGTAAATATCACAACACACCGATAACGGTTAAGTCACAGAGCCACTAAAAGTGTTAAATTAGTTGTATTTGACAATTGAAGTGAATAAAACTCGAACTTATCTGCTGCAAACAAACGGATGGCAAACGGAATTCGAACTGCATGTTCTATTATTGTTCAAGCGCGATAAAAATATCACGGTTGCAGTTTACTGTCAAGAATTTATTCCGTTGTAATAATTTTTATTACGAAATTTACTCTTGTTAGCAAATTTACATACAGTTTGTACAATTCATGAATGTAACTGCATTTTTAATGACATTTTGCATTTTTGTCTATAATTTTGGTTAAATTGCTGACAAATAGAGTAAGTTTACTGACAAAAATGTGAATTTCATTTGTAAATTCGCACTCATTTTTATCAGTGTGTGGAAATACGGGCACAGTATCGTGCAACTTTTGGATATGTCATTTTAGTAATTTACAGCAAAAGTATTGCTTGGTCAAATGATTGATTTTGTATTTCTTCATCTGTAGGTCTACGTGCTTCCATTTGTATAAGTTCCGTTTTTACATCGAATTGTTTATAAACCATCCCCAACCACCCCAAGCAGAATACAAACAACACAAACATTTCCATTCATTTCAAACACATACCATCAGACCTCCACTAAGACCACCCTACCGAATCGATCAGATTTCAATCAAGCCCGCGGCCTAATTCTGTTCATACAAAGACCCAAAGTGTTCGGCAACAATTTATCAAGTTTACAGTACAGATTCGGTCCACTGTTTACTTAGCTCTCACAGTTATTTACAAAAGTCCTTCGCGACGGAACTTCTACCATTGCTCCAGCGAGAGCGGAGACAATTGATAGCATTGTGCAGAATGGCCGACAATGGTAAATGTTCGACTTGAAATTCGCTCGCTTGCGTCGTGTCTTTTCCGCCGGGGAGAGGGGGAATTAACAAAATCAAAACGTCAAGTTCTTCTCGTCGACCCCTGAACACTGGATGGGGCTTCGCTCCTTTATTCTCTTTATTCTCTATTACTCTGTTCTTTGTGGTGCTCTTGAACGTTTCTTTGATCGGGGCTAATTATTGCTTTCTTTTGTCGGTGGCAGCGGTGTTTCAGGAACGTATCTGGCTGGGTTTAATTCGTATTATTCTTCTTGTCGATGTTCATTAACGGTTTACTTTTTGTTGGCTAATTGGGGACAGCGAAGGGTATGGTTGTAAATATTGATTTTAGAACTGTTCACGCACACGTGTAATGTGAAGTTCGCAACACAATTAGTAATGATTGATGTTGGTGCGGTTTTAATAGATTTATTAATCTGAATTATGCTCGGACCCGGGTATGTGATTAAATATGATTGATGAATTATTGTAATTTTATTAAAATGCAGGGAAATGTGACACGTAATTTGAATAACCTCGGAAACTATCGCTTACCGGGGGTAAATACTTGTAATAAAAAATCTATCGAAGCTGATGATTTCCTTGTTTACATTCACCTATCTCGTGCTTTACTTTTTGTCGCACTTTAACATTAACGATTCTTTGAGTTCTAATGGCATAATAAATAGTAATAATAAATAATACCGTGTCCGGCAGAAAGTTGCACACTAATGGAAAAAGAATGAACTTTTCTGAAAATTTTACTCATCATAATCACCTCTGGCTTGTTACAAAAATGCATATATTAAAACTAATTTTCTGCTTGTATGTACCGGGTGTTACCAACACTATGAAAAACTGAGGTAATCAAATACAAATTGGAAATTAAACTATCGCTGTATCGTCTGGGATAATAATAGTTTTATTTTCCATCAACATAGATAGTCGAAAACCCGAACCAGCACAAATACAAATTTATAATCACCTTCTCCGTTGCATATACCGAGTGCTCTCATTAACAGTTAACATTGTAATTATCAATTTCTCTCTAAATTTTATTATTCATAAAAGTGGGTAAGTATTTGTATGCATGTACAGGGTATTACCAAAACTATAAAAAACACTGAACAGTAAACCTTCAGTACCTACCTTTATGTTCCAAGCTATGTAAAAATTTGGAAAGAATACAGGGCTTTAATTGCGAAATTATAATGGCCATCTCCGTTGCATATACCGCGTGTAGCTAAAAAAATTTAAATGTCACAAGAGCATAGTTCCTTCATCTTCAAAGCTATACAAAAGTTGTGTTTAAAAAAGTTTTTCAAAATACTCGAAGCCTTTAAATATGAAATTATAATCACCTTCGACGTTCCATATACCGGTTCATACAACTACGAAGGAGATAATTATTTTGTATTTAACGCTCTCCAGTATTTCTAAACCGTTTCTCAAATAACATTATTGCATAGTAGGGTACCACTTATTTATAAGTAAAAAATATAATTTAACTATTTTGCTTGGAGTCCCCCTAAATTTATTCCTATTATGAAGAACTCCTGAAAATTTCAGCCAAATCGCCCCGAGCAGATTTCAAAGTAAAGTTTGACTGAAAAATTAAACTGAAAGAAATACTCTATCTCGTTACCTACAGCCATGTACTTTCTTTATAAACAAGAATTTTTTGTGTTCCCACAGATGATGGATAAACAACTTGGTCTGTTTCCAAACGAAAATGTATAAATTGTAAATTTTTTTCCTCAATATTTGCAATTTTGCATTTGGGGAAAAACCGTCAAATTCTTCTAAGTATTTTGTAGATTTAGCGGTACCTGAACTGAATATGTTTACTGCTCAATATTTTTCTTTACGCTGTCATTGCAATCTGTTGGAAATTTCACTCCTCTCTCGGCAGCATCATTTGTAACGTTCAAATTTTTTACAAACTGTTCTCCATGAATAAACTCGGGATAACTTTTCCATCCAATGTGTGGTTGATTAAAAATTTGGTGGAAACTCGAAATCTACTAAAGAAATGTCTGGAGTTTCCGATTATCAGTCGGATTAGAATGTCACAGTCTTCATTCTGTAGAAACTCATGGCACATTCGTCAATCTTAACATACATTTGTTGGGCATCACATTAGTGTCATCCTCTTAATCTTCATCGACGTCATTTCCATCTTGATTATCATAATCAAAATCATCATTTTGATCATCATGGTCTTCCTCGGCGATAATTTGCATTTTTTACACTTTTACGTTGCAAAGTGTGTTAACTGTGCAATAGGCATTCCTTGTATGCATCGGTCTACGACGTTGATACTGGATACAATATGAGAACATGTATGTAACTACGCTTATACTTCACGCTTAAGTCGGCACGGGGTAATGTTATCCGATCACCCTAAAATTTTCAGAAACTTTTTATACCCATAGGAACAAGTTTAGGGAAAGTGACAATAAATTTTAAAGTTTGAAGAATAAGTGGCACCCTAATGCATAGCTGTAAATAATAAAGGTACTTTACTCTTGAGAGTATTCCATAGTTTTCGTAACACCCGGTACAAGCATTTATAATATTTGCATTTTATGGTTGGGAAAATCTAGAAAATTTTATAAGATTTTATACAAGAGATCATAAACTTTCGAACATACTTTATATTTTTGGTACAATTCTTTTAATGTAACGTGAAACTTTTGTCATATTCGTCTTCAACAAGAAGTTATTGGTACCTGTTGTTTAAAGGACTTAAATGACCTCTCACACCTTCTGTCTCTTGAAAGTTTTTATTCTTATATCCCTTCCTTCTGGGCGAGTCAAAAAGATTAAGCCATTGACAAAGATGAAAGAATATCAAGATGCTGTGCTTTGGGTCAACTCCATTGGTGTAGTGGTGTCAACATTACATGAGCTTGTACGCCTAAGGGTATTAAACCGTTGCCCAAACATGACGGGAAGTTTAAACTAATGAATAAATGGCCTTTTGTCAGTTCCTTGTTCAGGGCCGTTCTATATCCCCAATGATAAAATCAGAACTATGTATCTTCTACAAAACATAAACCACTAGTGCGTCGGGTTTACAGAAATAATTTTCACTGTTTGTAAAAAAAGCTTCTAATACTTTTTGGACGTACGTTATACCTTTATTTCATCTTGAAGAGATGTATTAAGAAAGCACCGGGGAAAATTAAACGTGCAGCTTCCCGCTTCTAATTCAAAGCTTAAGATCTAGATAAACGGGGAACGACCACATCCCCCATCTACTACAATTCGCCCATAACCTGGGAGAAGAAAGACAGAAAATAATTAGACTTTCTAGTGGCGATTTCCCGGGTAATTCAAGTATTTGTATACTTCATGGGCCATCTGGTGGCCTGGTAGCGCGTTGATTTAGCACGGAAAGCTCTTAAACGGAATGAAATGTTTTGAAATTCAAATGACTGCCACGTCTAGCGCCAGGAAACGCTGAGATGAATCGGGATTCTACGGCATCGTAACAAGAAGATTGATTTACATGCAAGTCTAGTGTGTTTTTATACGCCGTCCCTGGCCGTTTTATTGCTTAGAGGAGGCTGTACGAGAACAGAGCGACCGGCATCAATACCAATCCGACTCGGAACGCGGAACTTGTATATAGTATGGGGGCAGGCTAGCGGGTTACACGGTCACACATATGTTCGTACTATTGACATTTATTTCTAAGGCCTTCGCGTCCGAATGAAAAGCCAGGGTTCGGAGGAAAGATGGCGTGTAACGGAAATCGGGAAAGTGACAGTTATTGGACGAGCTGTGCCGTGGTACAAGGACGGGAACGTAAAACTCCGCTGTATACATTTTCTTTTAGATCTGGTTTATTGATAATAAAAGAATTCCGCTTTTACGATGCGCTCTTGCCCAACACGGTATATTGTGGGATCTTATAACAAGGTCCGTGGTATATGATTTCAATATTTTTTGGTTATTTTCTTTGAAACAGGCTGTAGTAAAGGGCACTGTAGTACTACGAGGTTATTGAGTTATTTATCAGTCTAGTAATCCAACGCATGTTGTAGTCATATTTATAATCCCACCGAAACACAATTTCAAGTGAGAAAGAGAATAATAAATATTGAAATGAAGTTATTATTATTGATAATCCTATTATTAAAAATAATTAGAAGATATTAAACGAATATAATGGCTGGTCATAGTAGACTAACTTTTGAGAGTGATCATGTATTATAGGATTTTTTGAATCAAGTAAGTTTCGTGTATGATTTTTATTGAACGTCTGATTTATCCTGTGATGCCAGACATGACCTAAGTCCTCTTTGTTGCTTTTAAAATTTATATTGTGTTTCGGATCTCTTTAACTTTCATTAATTGCATCTAATCGTGTGTTTCCTGGAGTTCTTTATATATTCATATAGTTAAAAAACTAATAATTATAATACATTTGTAATATCTTCGTACTAAACTTATCAACTATTTGTAATTAACGAATACATAAGAGCCGACATGACGATGACATGATTTAAAAACACCTAGCGAACTACTGTATTTAATATTTCTTGGCAGGGCAGCTAAGTATCTTCTTTGGTTTTTAATAAAATCTTTAAATCTTTTTGTATATTTTGGTAATCTAAAGTGGTCCTTTTGCCGAGTATCTTATTCATGCTGCTGGCCATTTTAAATACAATAACTATTAAACTAGTCATATAATTTGGCATATTTTACATATATTTACTAATGTGAGTACCTGTCATAACGTTCCTTCTTTAGCGTTTAAGGATTTTATTTCCTCAACATTGTCACAATACTAGTTTACCTTAAGCCTTGTTATACAATTCTAAATGGCCCATTTTCTTGTATTTGTATTTTTTAATATCTTTGTCAAAACTAACAAATATTTGCTGCTGCATTAATTAAAACATGGTTCCATTAACGTGTGGCATAAGGATATTCTAGCTTTGAGGTTATTTTATTAGATATTCTTTCTGCGTTCCTTTCTGTACTACTAGTAAATTTATTTTGCAGCGTATTCGTCTTGTGTTCTTTGTTATAAATGACATTGATAATTAAAGACCTTATTCCTATTTGTTAGTTACTATTCTAAAATGAGACATAACAAAGACGAACGTAAAAAATATAAATAAACACATCCCATTATGTTCGTTAAACTTAATTTGCATTCACCCTGCAAAATTTCCGTTGATTTTATGGCTTGTGTCACTTTTTGCACATTATTTTTTGTTAATAGACACGGTTGTGATCCCTGTATGCTTGTCAACTTACCTATAGCATAATTGATATTAATTGAATTCCAAGAAAATTTGCTGAATTTCTATCGTATATTAATGTATAGTTAATAAGTTTTATTAAGACTTGTTTGTAATTATATATTTTTTTCAGAATCATGGAACTTTTATCCTAGAATTTCAGATTTAGTCTGATAAACAACCAATATTGTAGAATTTTTATTACTTATTAATATGCTGGAGTAAGTATTGTTAATTACCCATAAGAATTTCCAACTCGTGTTCATCGACAAAGACTTAATGTATAATGAACAATTATCACCTTTCAGTAAACAGTATTGTTTGAATGCTGGATAAACATAAGGAAGAATAGTATCATGTATCAAAGGATGGCAATTTTGAAACCAAATTAAATTTGTCTGACTTATTTAACGTCTTTGAAAAGAGTTATTGAAAACCGTTTTGTAATTTTGGTGCCAAGTTTGGACAGTTTGGGTCTAAACTATGATGTATCATGTTTTCAGATGCTTGTCGACCGTCTCAATATAAACTAACATTAGTATTTTGCGGACAACAGCCAATCAGTAGACAACGTAAAAATAAGAAAAGCCCAGTTTGCTGTTGTTATTTATTCTAGTAGGCGACAAGGGTAGCGCGCGTTCATTGCCCAGGGGAAAATCAGCAGACACTGTTGACTCAATACGTCCACGTGATCTCTGTAGGGACGGCGACGACTAAACTCGCGCTTCAGCAGAACGACGCTTCTGCCAACAGTTTCGGCCGCGTACGATGTAGGGACAAACACGCAGACACATCGTCTACACCGACGTACTACAAACAGATGGTCTCGAAATCGCGTTCAAGATTCCGTTCGGTGAATCCGGTATTTTGCGTGTGCCAACTCTCCTGCCGTGTGTCGAGTGGGGTCTTGCGGTTGAAGAGTTAAGAAACATGAGGAGGATGGTTGGAGAAGTGGCGTGAAAAGTACAATCGTTGGATCAGATATATGGGATATCAACGGGTATCAAGTGGTGTATTCAGATTGGGGAAGATGTGTTGGGAAAAAGGGGAAAAAAGGAATAATGATGTAATATTACTCTTTCTTTCGGATTTCTAGGTATCATTTGAAAACAACAGTATCGGCCGTGTTGAATACTTTTGGTAAAGTAAGAATATTGAAGAAGCTAATTAAATTTTGAGTACATTTTCCGGAAATTAAATCCGAACATTTTTCTTCAACACTATTTTTTGTGAGAATTCACTTAGAATTAAGTTAAGAAGGGTTGCAGGGTTGTTAAATCAAAAACTTCTCCCTGGTTCCAAGCTATTTTATTCTTGAAGAATTGGCGTTCGAACAAAGACTAAAAATAGTAAACCGTACTCGAGCGCGAGACACGGCAACGCTTGGGTCAGCAGTTTTACATACAGGGCCGCGCTAAGCGACAGAGTAACAATACATACAGGGCCGCACCAAGCGACAGCGTAACACCTCCCCCCTAAAAGTACATAATAATTGAAAGAAAAGAATCCTAATCTCTAATATTACGCGCTAAATAAACAAGTTTACCTAATTACTTAATTCTAATCTATTACCCTAATTGAACATAGTTCTTATGTTAATTGGGCGTGCACGGGGAGGTGCTGTAGGTTGATCTGTAGGCTTATTCCTTGATTTACATCTCAATCGCAACATATTATACAGGTTAGCCACATGGTTTCGAAATAGTACAAGCACTACGACTACAAATAGCATTCCCAAAGACAACGAATAATCAAGAACATTAACAGTTTGGTCCTGAATGACATTTAATTTACTTTCTTGTTGCCTAATTAATGTTTGAATTTTATTAAAATCAGTGTCTACGTTTACTATTTCGAGGAAATCTTTATTATAATTACTACTGTTGTGAATTTCTAATTTTACGAGCGGGAGGTCCACATATTGGGACATGACTTGGTGGCCATCATGGACAGATTGAAATTTCTTCCCTTCAACTGTAGCAAAACATGGCCAGCTGAGTGATAGTCGTACGTTCTCCTTAATAGATTCTAGTGAACAGTGCCCCTCGCAGCAGATTGACAAAGTCGCAGGTGAAGGGGTAGCGATGATCCAATGATTCGGCCTCAATTGAGTATATACGATATTCTGGAGTTGGTACTCCTGGGGGTTGCACCGTGGCTTCCACTTCTTAGCAATCATCTGAACCTCGCATGGACCCAATGTCGCTTCCATGGTCGTTGTGCTCGGACAAATAAAAGCATCGATCAGTTTTTTGCAATTTTGAAGATATTTTGTGTCCGCGCTTACGTACAGCGTATGATCGTAAGAGACGGCCACATACTCCAAGGTTGGGAATATGATAGAGGAATCAAGAATAGATGGGAAAGGCAGCACATGGTACAACTTGTAAACATCGCTTTTCACCAAAGGAATTTGAAGTATAGCTACTAATTTATCTTGAGTAATATAAGATTTAAAAGAGCATAATCTTAAAAGTGTACTTAGATTATTCATATCTAGTATCAGAGGCAAATTTGTATCAATTAGATTATGAGGTATTTTTTGAAGTTCATTGAATAAAATTTCCATATCTATAAGGGGAGTATAAAAGTTATTAAGTTTTGCAAAAGTAACGCCCAATATTAAAGTTTGAATTTCGCTTTCTATAAGCGCATAAGATTCGAATAACTGTTCTAACTGAATTTGTATTTGCAAGTAAAATTGTTCCTTTAGTATTTCGCTTTTGTGCTCGAGATAATCATTGAGTTTCCCTAAAAGCAATTCCTCGTTTCTTCTCAATTGAAATATACTGTTATTAAATTTCGTATTCATTTTATCAACGATCTGAACCTGTGACCTGAGAACGTCTTTGAATGTTTTGTCGTTTCGTTGCAACCCACGAATGAGAGTGTCATATTTTTTCGCATCATTAACATCCAAATTTCCAGTGATTGTTTTTATAATCGATCCCAACCCGTCAATTAAACCGCGCTTGCGTCTTTCAGATCGAGGGGTTTCATAAATCAAGTTGTTTAGCAGTCGATTCGTTCTTCTTGAAAACAATTGCAGATTAACCAGGTGTGGTGCTATCTCATTAAGTTTATTAAGTTCTTTCTGTGTATCTAACTTGCGTTTATAAATAGTACTAGACAGTTTTTCCAACAGATTGTCATTGTTTTCTAGAGAATACTTTACCAAACTGATATTCTTTACGATTACCAAGTTCCAGAATGAGCTGGAAAACTTGATAGATGACACGTCCTCAAAGTACAATCCTACATCGCTGCTTATGCTCGTCAAGGAATAATTACCGGTTGCCGTAATGGTTAGGAAAGACAGGGAACATCTGTAACAAAATGTTTCAATTGGTCGAAGTGAAATTTAGATTGTTTTCGGTCCAAACGTATAGTAGCGGTTTTATTCTCTAAATTTACGTCAGTAATTTCAAATGGCCCCTGAAATTCGGTTAGCTTGTCGGTGTTATTTTTTCGCTTAAGGACCACCAATTGGCCAGCCTCATATATAACAGGTTTGAAGTTTTTATTTTTATCATAGCGATGTTTAGCTTTCATTTTAGCTTTCAACTGAGTTTGCCTAATATTTTCTAAATTTTCGCTGACTCTCATTTCTAGCGTGTCGAGGTCAGTGCCTTCTAGGTAAGGAAAAGTAACTTCAAAGGGAGTTTTGCCAAAAGATGAATGTCTGGATTTATTGTAAGAGTTTAAACCTATTAAAATAGCATCTGAAAGTGTATCATAATTAGATTTCTCATCGTTAAGACAACACCTTACAGTATCAGTGAGGGTCGCGTGCAGTCGTTCAATTAGTCCTTGAGACTGCGAATGCTCAACCGAAGACGTTATATGAGAAATTTGGAAGTCCTTGCAAAAATCTGAAAGCTTTTTATTATTAAATTCCGTTCCGTTATCTGAGTAAATCAATGTCGGTATAGTAAAATGTTGCATAAAAAGTTTTAATTTATTTATTACGCACGTTGGTGTTTTTTTGGACAATATATAGGCTTGAGCGTATTTAGTTAAATGATCAATTATTGTTAAAACATAATTTTGCCGAATAAATAGAATATCCATGGAGATTTTCTCGAATGGCCTTAAGGGCGGTTCGACCAAGAGAAGAGGTTCCGCTCGGCATCGACGATCGATTTTATTTAGCTGACAGATCTCGCATTTTTTTATATACTTTGACACGTCCTTATGCATATCGCGCCAGTTGTGAGAGGTTCTGATCTTATTGTACGTCTCCGTTACACCTTTATGGTAGTTATTAGTGGCAGTATGATATGTATCAATAATTTCTTCGAAATTTTCGGGCCTGGTGGCAGACACTTTGTGGATTTGTATGCGAGATAACGCGTCCGCGTTGGTGTTTAATTTGCCTGGCTTATGTATAATGTTGAAGTCAAACTCAGCCAACTGCAGGCGCCACCTGGTTAACGTACTACCGGGTTCCTTTAGGGAAAACAGGTAAGTCAAGGGGGCGTGGTCAGTTATAAGGGTGAACCTATTTCCGAACAGGTATGGCCTGAAGTGCTTCGTTGACCACAAAATAGAAAGTAGTTCTTTCTGGGTAGTAGAATACCTGGATTCGGTTTCGTTCAACGTACGCGATGCGTAAGCTATTGGGCGATCCGAACCGATTTCACCCTGAGAAAGGACGGCTCCCAACGCAACGTTGGATGCATCGGTAGTGAGTATGAACGGTTTACTAAAATCCGGGTATGCCAATATTGGCGGACTTGTTAGAAGATCTTTGCATTTTTTAAAAGATGTTTTACATTTATCATCAAATATGAAAGTGACATTCTTTTTCAGAAGGCTTGTGAATGGTTTTGCCACTTCAGCAAACTCTGGGATAAACTTCCGATAATAACCGAGGAGGCCCAAAAATGACTGAATTTCCCTTACATTTTTAGGTTCTGGATAGTCCATGATACAAGAAACTTTCCCCGGGTCGGGTTTCAATCCATTCTCGGTTAGCAGGTGACCCAGAAACTGTACCTCCTTTTGTAAGAAGTGACATTTACTCGGTTCTATTTTTAAATTTGATTGCCTCAATCGGTCAAAAATACGACGTATTTTTGTATAGTGTTCTTGAAGTGATTCACTGAATATTAAAATGTCATCCATGTAGATGAGGCATGATTCCCCATGTAGGCCACGGAAAACGTTATTCATCACCCGTTGGAAAGTCGACGGGGCGTTCTTTAAACCAAAGGGCATTCTGAGGTATTCAAAATGACCCTGCGCGCTATTGAATGCGGTTTTCTCGATATCCTCTGGTGACATTTCTATTTGCAAAAATCCCGAGGCTAGGTCTATTGCCGTAAAATACTTACTGCGCCCGAGCGCATCAAAAATATCTTCGATATTCGGAATCGGGTACTTATCAGCTTTTGTAACCTCGTTGAGTTTTCGAAAGTCAGTGACAATACGCCACTGTTTTTCGCCGTTCGGTCCGGGTTTTTTAGGAACTACCCAAAGGGGGCTCGACCACGGCGAATTCGATGGTCGAATGATACCATCCTTCAGCAGACCGCCGATTTGTTTGTCTATCTCATTTTTTAATGCGTGCGGATGTCTGTAGTTCTTTGTATAGATAGGTGACGAGTCTCCGGTTAAAATTTTATGTTTGACCGCGTTTGTAAAAGTAAGTTTTTCGCCTTTAAGCAAAAATATATCATTAAACTCACAACATAATTTCTTTATTTGTTGCTTTTCTTCCGAATTTAAATTGGGCAAGTTCAGATTTTCCAAAATCGTTTTTGATCTATCGGAAGCTGCATATTTTATGTGATTAATTGGATTAGGCGAGAAGTTATCTACTTCCGGGAATGTTTCTAAGTGAATTGAAATTTTCGGCACTGTTGAAATTTTAGTTGAGGTATTTAGCACCGCGGTGTAAAAGAAACCATTGTGCACGTTTACTATTGCTCCAGGAATCGTTAGGTCATCACTAATTTTGGTCATGGGGCATATCATATTTTCTTTGTCTTTAAAATGTTCGCATCTCATCCGAACGATTTTCTGAGAACGCGGAGGGACATCAACAGTATATGAAGAATTGTCAATTTTGAATATGGGATTTAGTGACTTATGATCGCGTACCGAATGCAACGTAACAGTTTGATTAGGCGTTTTAATAATTTTATTTTCGAAATCAATTACGCACTTATGCGCGATAAGGAAATCAACTCCGAGAATGCCCTCGTAGGTTGAATCAAAGTCCAAAACATATAATTTTTGTGGTTGATTAAAGATTTGGGTGGTAAAACTTTCTCGTATTTTAAGCGGAACGCCATCCACGCCTGATACCGTTATATTTTCGATTTGTTTCGAGCAATTTGTTTAATTAGAGACAGGGTAGCGCCGGTGTCTATCAAGAATCTTAAATTTACGTTTTTAATTTGGACATAAAACAGTTTGTCTTCGGAAAAATTTACATTGATAACTTTTTCATGCCGTCCGTGAATATATCCGGTGGCATTGCTTGCGCTTTGTCTAACTCTAAAAAATCATTCGCTTCCAGGAACTCTACTGCGTACTCGGTCCCGTCTTCGTCTCCAACACCGGTAGCGTCGTCTAAGGTTTCAGCAATGGTCTGCGCTTTCGCCGCGCTCCGTAATGTCTGTTGCCTTTGTTTAGTTAGGCATTCCGATTCCACGTGACCCAATCTCGAACAAAAAGTGCATTTCTTTATATACACTTTCGCCGGTGATTTGCGCGGGAATTCAGATTTTACGACCGGATTCAAATCTGTCGATTTGGTTGGCTGGAATGATGACGATGATGGTGAAATGGCCGGGAAAGTTTGTCGAGTTATGAATAACTGATTTTCGCTCAAAATAATATAATTGCGTAATTCGGTTATATCATGCGGATTCTGTATACGCAATTTTTGTCCTAGCGGTTCCTTAACGCCACTTAATATAGTAATTAGCGCGGATTTAGATTGGTATTCATTAAGAATAACCTTGCAACATTGCGAATATTTGTCGCTGTACTTTATAAGTTTTTGAATGCGCAATAAGTGATTCTCAACGCGACTTACAAAATCTAAAGGTTTTTCGTTATTAAATTGTTTCAATTTGGTCATTTCGAATGCTAAGCTATGGATATCTAGGATCTCCCCAAACTTCTTTAATAATTGTTTTTTAATATCCGCCCAAGTAACGGTTTCTAAAGTGCTAATATGGTTCAGAGCAATTCCCTGTAATTTGGATTTCACTACAAACTGAAAAATCTCTAAATCCTCAGGATCAAATCGTGTATATACGAAGTCCACGGAGTCGATAAAATTGTGAAGCAACGAGGTATCGCCATCAAACGCGGGTATAAGTCTAGCTGCCTTATCGTATGATATATAGTTGGTATTTGGTCGCTGGATTTGATCGTCGTTTGTATCTATTGGGGCGTCCTCGTTATTCAGTGGCATTTTTATAATTTTAATTTTGGAATAGTTACTAAATCCACTGATTTATGCGGTAAATATAGGCTATAGAACAACGTAAAGGAGGAATATGAAAGCCGTACTTACAGGAACGCTGACGTAAGCATGTCCACGTTGGCTCCAGGAATCCTCGAATGCTTCTTGGAATGTCTTGAAGGGTTGTTCGGTCGACTGCGATAGTCCGGTTGTGGTTGACTCCAATAGTCAGGGTGTGTTTTCGACTGCGATAGTCCGGTTGTGGTTGACTCCAATAGTCAGGGGTGTTTTCGACTGCTATAGTCGGGTGGTGAGCTTGTTCAAAGCCGCTTCTGCCAAATCTTCTGGTTTGTAGGTGTAGGTTGATAAGTATCCTACCGACTGCGCCAGTTAAGAAGGGTTGCAGGGTTGTTAAATCAAAAACTTCTCCCTGGTTCCAAGCTATTTTATTCTTGAAGAATTGGCGTTCGAACAAAGACTAAAAATAGTAAACCGTACTCGAGCGCGAGACACGGCAACGCTTGGGTCAGCAGTTTTACATACAGGGCCGCGCTAAGCGACAGAGTAACAATACATACAGGGCCGCACCAAGCGACAGCGTAACAATTATCTTTGAAACAGTTATTTGCAATGTTGAATAGGTGGTTCGGCGGCTACCCATGCACCATTTTTTGCATTGAAGCTAGGAGATGGTGCCTTATAATATAAAGTTCACTAAAATAATTGACCTAAATAACCTAAATAATATTTTTCTATATAGTTCCTAACCCATGCATTCTACAACCACATATTTCCCTCCTGGTCCTAAATTCATAAAAACAGCCATTTGTTACACTTTTTCAATTGAAGTATTAGATGTGACGTTGCTCTATGAGTTAGCTTCTTAAAAACTACACAAAACACTCCCAGATGGAGTAAATACTAGACACCAGTAGTAATTGTTTACACTAGTAGTGACTTCTATATTCGCCCTGTGCATACACCGTGGAGGGGACTTGAAAAACGATCTAAGCCCCGTAGCGCAGAAATACCTAACTAAAGTGTCTACACTAATGTCTACACTATGTGCAGTAGTTCACGGCGCATTATGCTGTGTTCCAATGCGTCAGAACTAATAACATCGTTGGTACCGGCCAGTAGCGAAGTACATAAAGCAAAGCATGAAGCAATTGCTCCTAGTACTTACTTTAGTCTTATTTCAAGAATACTGTAGAGTAAATGCTGTAATTTTTAATAAGTAAAAGCTACAACATGAAGGATTTACATGAAGTAAAAGTAAATACTTTGTTTATTCATACCACTCAATGTCTTACATGTCTTTAAAACAGTAAAAATAAATTAATATAAATTATAAAGTTCATGGTAATATGATACAGTTTAAATTAAAAAAAAAAACGGCTTGTTCCGCCGTGGTAAATTATTAAATCTATACTTATTGCAAGTAAATAATGCTTTACAATAAGCTCTGGTAGTAACTATCAGTTGTTTACTGATTGTAACTTTTAATGCCTACAATTTAGGTCCAATCGCCACACAAATTGGGCATAAAAATGTAATAATGCATTTACACATTTATACAGGATGTAAAAAATCGGAATGAGCAATAACGTTGTTGTTAATTATCCAACTTTTTGACATTGATCTAAACCCACATTGCACAATTTAGGACAGGGGTCCTCAAATTTTTTACGATGAGTGCAAAAAAAATGTGAAGTTGGACGGATAAAAAAACCCGCAATAACTCTAATTGATGAATTTTATTTTGTCCCAGACGTGTCGTATTAGATTTAACTGTAAATAAAAAAAAACAAACGTCGAATGATAGACAGTTGTATAGGTACTAAACTATATTAATATCACGATACCAATTTCAGTAACAGTGTTGATCTTGGCTAAGTTTACATTATTTTGGAAGAAATTTGGCACGCAGCCTTATTTTGTTTATTTGTTGTTAAAATTAGGATATAAATTAAGAACAACTTTGTTTTAAAACCGTTGATATTGTTTTACAGTTGTATGTGCTCCCAAACACTGAAATTATTTTGCGTAAATATTGAATATTATTGCGTTTTTCTAAATAACGGTTTTAGAATATTGTTTTGTATGATTGAAAATGTGGCAATTCTCATTGCGTATTTATAATAACATTCAGTCAGATTCTTAAAATATTTTAAAAACAAAACGGATCTGTTATTGTTGTAAATATCTATAAACAAACCATACACATTTAGCTAATTTTGAAAGAATGTAATTTTCTCAACACAAATTTGTACAGAAAGTAAATTATTCCACACCAAGCAGGTTCAGAAAGATGAGATTTGAGACTTGTCCATTACTACAAGTCGCGGGCGTTTACTGTACCGGATGGATTTGTGCAAAATCAAACCTGAAGTTATCTGTTAAATTACAATTTGTTTCTTTATAATATAGTTACTAGTGACTCGTAGGCCGCCGGGGTCGGTAGATCGCCGAAATCGGTATACCGCTGAAGTCGCAGTTGACCGCCGCAATAGGTAGATCTCCGAAGCACGTAGATTGCCGAAATCGGTAGTTTGCTAAAGTAGGTAGATTACCGATGTAGTTAGATTGCCAATGTGTATAGATTGCTGAAGTTGGCAAATCAGTAAAGTTGGTGCGGCAGCGCATTGAGCAACTTAGCCGCACAGTGCTTCTTAGTCAAATCACGTTTATGTATTAATTGACAATTGCCAAAATTCATTCTGCACGGATTTTCCGATGATAATTGCAATAGACAGAAATTCCATTTGTAGAATCGCCACTTAAATTACCGTAAGCAGGCAATCTTGAGCCATTTTGAGCACGGAATTGAGAAAAAAAAGCATAAAGCTGCACCTAACCTATAACTGCCGTGAAAGTAAATATTCGATTCCTTCCAATATAAGCAAAATACACTTTTCGGGCCCGCTTTATTGTTCATCTGCGTTTCCAGTCCTATTTTAACTTAATAGATGTCACTTGCCTTAGGTATATTTATTACTCCAATGCGCGTCAAATAAACGGGTAGTACATTTACATACATACATGTGTATGTTTGCTTTCTTCTGGAAAATAGTCATTTGGTCGACAAATAGACCAAGTCGCGTGTAGGTTTTAATAAACTCACCGTATTTTTACACATTATTATCCGTTTGAACGTCTTTTCGGTCCACACCGGACCTAAATCTGGCTCCCGTCATACTCGCTCTGTCATGTCGCCACTGTCAACAGCTGTCGCTTAGCAACCGACCGATTTGATAAATTTTCTGACGTGTCTCGAGGTACATCCAAATCACAACCGATTTTAGCGAAAATCAAAAAAAAAATCTCGCCTCTCAAACTACATTTTTGCATTATCATTTCTGTCGTGGTTAAAAGGACGGATAGGAATCGACGGTAGCCAGTCGGGAATTATAAAGCAAAAGTCCGGTCATATCCTTTCCGACCGCAATATTCGCCCAAAATTGTCTCCGATTACTTTCAAGCTGTTACTAGGTAATAATGGACGTGAGACAAGAAACTCACTTTAAACCTACAATTTTTGAGGGGGAAGGTCAAACTTATTTCCGATTGATATTTTTACAAGTTTTTCATTTATTTCAAAAAATTTCTTCTGTGTTTACAATATTCTCGCATTGTCTGTTTATGAAGTGGCACAACCCTAAATACGTCTCACATCAGTAAAGCAAACAATATTTAGCTTTCAAGTCGTTGGGGATTGTTATAACACTTATGACATAAAACACGCATTATAATTTTAGTAACCTTATGTAGGTGTTTTTTACCATATTTTTTGACAGACAAACCTATATTTTTTCAAACAGGATTATATTTTTCCAAAATATAGTTGTGGATTTTATTTCGTGTTCAAATTGTGTATCCTCATTTAATTTTTGTTTCAAGTAGAAAATATTTCCATGCCATAATTATTATTTTAATTTTTCTAAAATATTAGAGTATTCTTTTTGAGAGTTTTTCGGGACTGATTCTTTTAAAAACTAAACTAGATACTTTTTCGTCAATTTATATAATTGGTAGTACACGAAGTTTTTTTATTAAGCTGCATATAGTAGTAAAGCATGTTTTGGACAGTTAAAAAATATTTCTGATAGTAACGTAATACGTTGTTCTTTCTTAACTTTGACAGCCGGAATCAATCAACTAAATATATTTTGTCATTACATACATAAAATTTATTGTAATTGTTTTTCAGGTCAAAAGAGAATGTTTGGCAATAAAAAGCCCTCTTGTATGCCCATACAAGAGAATTTCGGAGAAAAAGACAAATAGAAATCGGGTAAACGTACAAAGTTCAATGTTTACTTTGAGACTACTGAAGTTTCTAGAGCAGAAAACCATAAAACTAGCCATTATACTTTTATCTTTTGTTTACTTTTTGGTTCATTTCAGTCGTGGCTTACTGTAATGCGCTCGAATTTTCACCATTTATTAATTATTGCAGGATAAACTTACGATTATACATCATTGAATTCCTGCACTACATCACTGCAACATTTATAAAGTTATCAAATTCCACTGGGCATACTAGAAACGCCTTGCAAAAGAAATATTAGCTTACTACAGATTTATTATACCGTATGTTCATTTCAAAAGTATCCACCCTTAATAACTCTTGCCCTGATGCGATTATTGCGTTGAGTGAAAACACGTCGATTTAGATATTGATGGGGAAGTTCAAAAATGGTATCTAGAGGATTTTATACATTCTGTTTTCGAACTCTTCGCGAACGCAAATAATGGTGGCCTTTATTCTAGTCTATCTTAAGAACCAATCGATCGATTTAATTCTTTTTATTACGGTTGAGTAGAGAATTTTATGCCCTTTCAAATGATATATCACAAGGTAGGGGGTGCAATTTGAAATTTCGAAGTGGGGTGGCTGGGGGGTGAAAGGATGAAACCTAAAATTATCTAGGTACCATTTTTGAACTTCCTCCTCGATATCTTAATCGACGTGTTTCCACTCAAAGCAATAATCGCATCAGGTCAAGAGTTCTTAAGGGTTGAGGTATTTCATACCTTCCATCTTCTGTGTAGTCTATCTTAAGAACCAATCGATAGATTTCACTTTTTTTAACATGGTTGAGTAGAGAATTTTGTGCCCTTTCAAATGATGTATCACATGATAGGGGGTGCCATTTGAAATTTCAAAGTGGGGTGGCTGGGGGCGAAGGGATGAAACCTAAAATGATCTAGGTACCATTTTTAAACTTCCTCCTCGATATGTTAATCGACGTGTTTCCACTCAAAGCAATAATCGCATCAGGTCAAGAGTTATTAAGGGTTGAGTTATTTCATACCTTCCATCTTCTGTGTAGTCTATCTTAAGAACCAATCGATCTATTTCACTTTTTTATCATGGTTGAGTAGAGAATTTTGTGCCACAAGATGATGTAAACATGTAAAATAATGTATCACAAGATAGGGGGTGCCATTTGAAATTTCAAAGTGGGGTGGCTGGGGGGCGAAGGGATGAAACCTAAAATTCTCTAGATAGCATTTTTGAACTTCCCCCTCAATATCTCAATCGACGTGTTTTCACTCAAAGCAATAATCGCATCAGGTCAAGAGTTATTAAGGGTGAATACTTTTGAAATGAACACACGGTATAAAACGCGAGTTCAATCCATTTTGGCTGCAAACATGTACTCAGTGGAGGTTTTTTTTATTTTTATGAACCATCTGATGAAAATAAAATTGTCTACTAGTGAAGAAAAGTCACAGGCCTGATCCTGAATAACAGATCAAAGCTACTTTCGAGGGTTAACCTTGGCATCACACGAGACATAAATATTTTGTGCTGTGCTCTAACGCTATGTCATTATTGATTTCCTACTACTTGTATTTTTCCTAGTTGCTACCACTGTCTTTCAAAATTTTGTAGATAAATTACAATGTTACCGATGCATTTTTCTTTAATATGTCCATACCATTTCGTCTGTAATATTCCAGTATATATGGAACCGACCATGCATTGTAATTTTCTCGGGTATTCCGATAAAAATTTAACATGTCAAACACATGCCAGACGTCCACGGGTGGGCGAAAATCAAAAGATAAAAGCGAATAAAAAGAGTCGTTACATTGTTCCACGTATAGATTTGTCGCGCGTGCAAACTTTGTATGTAAATACACGCGCGATTTTTTCGATCTGCTGGATCCACTCTGTCCGCCTGCGGGGGCAGCGCACTGCTGTAAGCCGCTTTATTAAAAAAAAAAAAAACGAACACAAACACGCCAAAAGCCCGCTGACGAACAAAGCTCACGGCTGTCCCGCTGCCCGAGTTCCCAGCGGCCAGCGGGACAAACAGATCAGCGTTTAATGAAATGCACCGCGCGCTTTGTACACGCAGAAAAATTATTTATTTTGTGCTGGACAAGGCGTCGTTGTCACCCCCGGGGTTTATCTATTTTTGTTAGTAAACATGTGAGAATTAACACTCGACTGAACTTTGCTTTCATCTGTTGTTTGTCGTGATACGTTGTGCACTAGGTGTCGCTGCTGGGCTTATGTCAATATAGAAAACAAAGACTTAGAGGAAACTGTCAGTACTATAATACGGTTCTTCTTTCTACTGCGTACAGCGTGACCTGCTGGACTATATCGTTTGAACTAATATAGTCTAATATTGTTATATACCTCTTAATCGGGTATGGAGTTTGTTAGTACCGCACAAGAGATGTAAATAAGTCATCACTGTTGTTTTCATGTTAAATTGTACATGGAGTCAAGTTGAGAACGTACTAGTTACTGAAAGTACACGTACACCGTGATTTAAATAATTGTATACGAAAGTTAAATGCCAAATAAGTTTAGTTTCAAACTTACTTTATTTTAATACCACTGACGAGAGTTTACACTACTGAAAGTTGGTTATGTTGGTACTAATCACAGTCTCTTGGTCATCTTGAAACCTATAAATTTTTGTGTAATTTATTTTCTCGTAGTTTCAACAATATTTTCTTTTAATTGGATTATTTTACATCTGGCTATTTTCGAAACTTTGGCCAATTAACAACGCTGAGGTACACATACACTTTCTAGTGCACAATTCGTCATTCATCAGAATAATACACGTTGCAAAATCATAAATGGAACGCATTGCTATTTGAAATTACTGTTATTATTTTCTTTAATAATTTTATTGTCATTGATCAACATTTAATTAGTTCAAAATATGTACATTTTACATATAATTATATCAAGTAGGGTTCAAATATGCAACTCAATATACATAAAAGATATCACTATAGCACACACACAGACATAAACACATATTACATAAATCACAATTATTATTACTATTACTGGAATTACGAGTTATTGAAAATTTTTACCGTTTTTTTGTCTACAGTGTACATATAAAATTAAGTTATACGTTATCATTTATTCAATTTTGATTAAACATTTCTGACAATAGCTGGTTATGCAAATGAATGTAACTCAAAATGACACGTAACTCAAAATAAGACATACAAATACAAAGATGTCTTAAATTTCAGGCAAACAAGTTTCATGATCATATAAAAGATACATCAACTAATGGGTCCTGTTTCCGGACATTCATTCAAACTCGAAATTCTGGATTTAATGTAAAGGATTTAGATTTACGCATGATTTGTTATGGTTCTGTCAGAAATTGAAATGAAATCATTATGTCGTCTTTATAGTCAATAACAATTTTTATGCAGGCTTTAATATAGTATGTAACTACTGAAAAAGTTGTTCTTTGTTAAAGTTAAAATAAAAATATTTTCGATTATTTCATTTTTGTACATTTTTGTATTGTTTATAGCTAATTTGGTTTTGTTGCCATTGCAACCAACTCTGCTATTTTTTTAATAGAACTCATTATTTTTTCTAATATTTATTATCTTTTGCTGTAAAATTTGATGGCATTTCATAAGACAATTTTAGAGCAAACACTAATTCATGGATATTGTTAATGGAGACTAAATAAGTGTTTTAGATATTTATGGAGAATTATTTAGGCTGTATCTAAAACCGATCTAAAAAAAATCTATCACGTGAGGTCTAACTAGTAAAAATACGTGATATCAGTATTTTTGGTAGAATTCTATCTGTTCAATCTGATGACCCAGAATCTTTAAGACTTTCAAAGTAATTTATATACATATTTACTTGCTTCTTTCAAGTTTTTTTCAACAGTGTCATTGAAAGGCGCTTATTTAAATTTTCGACCGTAGGTTCGTAGGACCGTAGGAGAAATCCCTGGAAACACCCACTAATATTAACCTATCTATGCTTTAGTTGCAAGTTTCAGTGACAGTTATGTGTCATACTCACCATGATAGCGACACAATGAACAAGCTTACTGTTCTACGAGAAGTTAGAGTATTATAATCCATTCTTGTGCTTTAGAATGAAACGGCATGATTTTTATGCGTATTTTCTTGTTATTAAAACAGTCAGTGTCAGTTTTTGGGAAATCTACTACACTCCTACACTAAAAGCTAATAACTGTATTGTAGAAGAATAGCGTCTTATATCTTTGCAATTGTTTATTAAATATACTGTGTACATGTTTCGACAGTTCATACTGTCATCAGCACATAATCTACAAAAAAGGGGTATAATCCAAAATTACAAGAAAAAACAACTTGTCGAAGGAAACCTACAGTCAAATTTGAAATTTCTACATAAGCACAAACGGTATAAGCATCGGGAAAGGCACTCTATATGCAGCAAATGGAGGTAAAACCAAAAAGGAGATATGCGGAAATGTGCCTAAAATAGCGGAAACAAAAAATGTTCGTCTGGGTTAAGGAATATGAATAAAATCGTTATTGAAGTTACACAACTCTTCAAGACGATACAAAAATGCAGTCGAGCGAATAGCCGCTGAATGCTGAGATACAATAAGACTGAAAATGTATATCGGAAAACGAGATAGTGCATATCGCATAACTCTAACAATCAACTAAACGAAATACAAAGAAAAATAAAATTTAAACTTTAAAAATTACACAATTGAAGATATTATCAAGAATAGATCAAAAAATTGCACAATACAAGTTTCAAGAGTGGGTAAATTTTTGGTTGTTGGCGATACGAACATGGGAACTACGTAGATATGTGAGAAGGGGTTTGTAAATAAAGTTAGTTTGATCGTTGAGTAAAGGGAAATTTGGCATTTGTTTATCGTAGTCTAATAGTTAAATATAAAAATAGTAGTTGTTGTTCCTTCTAGTTTGTAATTATTAAAACATTCAGCGACTATATAACTAACGTGATTTAATTTTGTTTCAGGTAAGGACATTTTCCATCAACGAGACAGTATTTGTATAACCGACATCAAATCCATCACGTAAGTGCACCGTTCCAACGAATCCACATAATTCCCGCTTATATTTCTGCATAAAACCGTATTAACTCAATTTTCGATATTAATTCTGCACGTAGTCACACACGTATGTATGGCGTTAGCGTCAACGGGAAATGTTCTCTCCATTACCGGGTTCATTGTCAGCGCGCGGCACTCGGCGTTTTATTGCCGGCACACTTGACACTAATCTGTAATTATGAATTCCATCACGTATACGCCAAGGGTGACGCCTCGCCTCTATATTAAATCAATATGGCGCTCATAGCGCGGATACCGTAGTGATCACTGATAAACGACCTAATAGCGTCCAACTATCTGCTTGACGTACCAGTTTTTCCTTTGTTTTTTGTTTAGTTAGTTATTCGTTAATGAAAAAGTCCCGACTTAATTTTTCTGGGTCGAGGATGATTTTGTGGTGTATTCATCACTTTACCTTGTGTAAATTGGGATTTGCGAAGTTTATATGGTCGCCCAGGCCCCTCAGACTAATGTTCGCTATCTACAGGGTATCTCAACAGTGCGATCTCGGAAGACTGTCCTCTGTTAATGAAGATATTTTAAAACTGATTTCACTCATATACACAGAACTCCGCACATTTTAAAATCATTAGCGTGTATACAGGGTATTCCATAAGGTAGTACCAACCCAAACTTATGTTTTTCAAATGGAACAATCTATGTTTCGGCACAATTTTGAATTCCTCGCAAAATTTTACGACAATGAAAAATAGCTTTACCCATCGTAAACTTTAAATTTTTGTGTGCCTCGGCGATCTGTATATAAGAGTGAACACAGTTTTAAAATATCTTCATTAACAGAGGTACAATATTCCGAGATCGCACTGTTGGACACCCTGTATATCTGTATGTAAACGATGAGAAAATGCATTACGGAATACAACGTATTATACAACGCTTAAACAATGATCTAGTAGAATTCCAACGTTTATTAGATATTTGTTCTTTTGGCTACATATTTCGTGTGGTCAACTCGTCTTCAGGCCAAGCTGAAAGTACAGTAATCGTCAATCGTGGTAAAAAAGAACGATTACAAAATGAACAAATTCACTCAAACAGAGTAGGTTATACAACTTATGTAATAAAACGAAAGGCATAAACTATATGCAGTGACAAACATAGATATAAATATAAACGTAGACCACATCAGAAATATTATGAAAAATTGCGACAATAGTAGACAATTTAAACACATACTGTCGGGCGAAAAACTACTGTGCGCAAGTTGATGTTTGCTTAGGTTTCGCTCGGGGCTCGTAGAACATTCTCAAAATTCCAATGATAATCACACAATCAAATGTGTTCTTGGGAGAAGGTAGTTGTTCTTCTTCATTTAGTTCACTTTTAGCACTCTGATTAGTGTAAATAACACTACTAAACAACTGTAAGAGGACACTGTTTCTATGTGGTGAAGCCGGGGATACAATAAAAGTTTCAGGTGGTGGTCTCTCTGGTTGCTACAGGTATTTTCATTTGGCGCGACTTTTGAAAACGTTCTAATGAATAATCTTAAGGCGGAATGTCAGTTTGCTCGCTAAGAAGCAGGGTTGGATTCTCCCTCTGATGCCTATATATCTCTAACTCTTCGAAGACAGACATATTTCTAGATTTGGTGCCTCGTGGATAAGTTTTATGTTAGATGTGTTTATCTTACTTAGGTGTTCTTTAAGTCTAATCTTAAGACTTCTACCTGTCTGTCCTACATAAAACTTATTGCATCCTTGACGGTCAATTTTGTAAATGCCACTGTTGTCTAGTGGGTAGTCTTAAATTTTTACGGAAAAATCACTTATCAAATTAAAAACATTTTAAACAAACATCAGATGGCCACTATGTTCAGAAGTAACAATAAAATATATAATAAACTACAAAACAATCAAGAAAAAATAATTGATCCACTAGACAAAAGTGGCATTTAAAAAACTTGACTCTCAAGAATGCAATAAGTTTTATATAGGACAGACCATATGTCCATAGCCATATTTTAGAAACTGGACATAAGATAGACGCATCCAACATAAAACTTATCCACAAGGCCACCAAATCCTAGAAAGATGTCTCTCCTTGAAGAGTTAGAGATATATAGACATCAGAGGGAGAATGCAGACCTGCTTCTCAACGAGCAAACTCACATCCCCCCCTTTAGATTATTCATTAGAACGTTTTCAAAAGATCCGCCAAATGAAAATGTTTGTAGCAACCACAGATACCACCACCTGTAACATTTATTGTATCCCCGGCTTCACCACATAGAAACAGTGTCCTAATACAGTTGTTTAGTAGTGTTATTTATACTAATTAGAGTGTTAAAAGTGAACTAAATGAAGAAGAACTACTACCGTCTCCCAAGAACACATTTTGTGATTATCATTGGAGTTCTGAGAATGTTCTACGAGTCCCGAGAGAAACCTAACCAAACATCAACTTCTGCGAAGTAGTTTTTCACCCGACGCGACGGTATGTGTTTAAATTGTCTCTTATTGTCGCAATTTCTCATAATATTTAAATTTTGTTTTACGTCTATTTTTATATCTATGTTTATCACTGCATATAGTTTATGCCTTTCATTTTATTACATAACTTGTATAACCTACTCTGTTTGAGTAAAAATTGTTCATTCTGTTATCGTTCTTTTTTACCACGTTCATTACCCGACTCATTTGTTCTCATTTTGTAATGACGTTTGTACTTTCAGCTTGGCCTGAAGACGTGTTAACAACACGAAACATGTAGCCAAAAGAACAAATATCTAATAAACGGTGGAATTCTACTACATCATTGTTTAATTTAATACGCCAACGTGATGGAGTAATTCATAGCCACTATACAACGGTTTCTTGAAAGGAACAAAATGGGTTTTTCAACTAAATAAAGAAGAAACATTAATAAACTTTCAATGATATGTACTGAAATGAATTGATTTTTTAAATTTGATGTTACGTTTTCAAATTTGAAAAACAATTTATCCAATACTTTAATTTAGTACAATAGTACAGTATTGGGAAAATGTGTATCCTAGGCATTTACTGGGTGTGTGCCATTGCGATGTCAAATAAGACTGTATAAGCAAACATTCAACAGAAATTATGAAACGTAGAAGAAAATAATTCTGATTTTATGTATACATATTGCAGAAACGAAACTGGCAATCAACCTTAAATGTGGTACACTTATTAAGAGTTAGGAGTTTCCAAAATCATGAGATTATTAGCATTTGTGTATGTGTATTTCAGAGGGCGCTACTGCAGTTTTTTATACTATTTTGTTTTGTTAATTATTACTGCTGTGGTCTGTGAGCATTATGATAAAGACATTAATATTACATACGATTTTGTTTGCCTTTGATAAATGCACTGCTTTTGAGAAAAACGCAGTTAAATATTTCAAATTTATTAGAATCGTTCACAGTATTACCCATTATTAGTCTTACATAAACACAGTATAAACGTTTTAGAAACCTGCTGCCAAAAATGTGTTCTTGTAAATGAACGACATTGAACATGAAGAATCCCATTTCATTCGTGGAGCAAGGGTTTCCATAAATAAGTATGTCTTTATTATATCTTTTGGCATGAGGCTGATATGTTTAATTACGAAAAACTATGTATTTTATATACACAAAATAAGAATGCATTTACTTTGGGAAATTAACGTATGTACCAAAATTTTTAATCATATGAATAAAATAAATAAAATAATAAAACAAAATAATACTAAAAATTACACAACAGAAAAATTGTCTTTTCTTTATCAGAAAAGAACACATTTTTCTTTTTCTATTTTGATTACTCGAACCAAACGAAATCTCTAACCTTAACATTTGAGGCTACAGAGAAAAGCAAATATCGACATTGTGAACTTTAGAAGCGTTAATTAAAGAAATATACTTCAATATGACGGTATATTTTCCATTGATGAGTAGTATTTACATATTGATTAAATTCTGCACTGTTACATAGATACAGTTTACACAATTCTATGCTTTGCTGGTAGCTTTTTGTAAACTAAGCGTTTCTACAAATAATAAATATTTTCCAAACATTTATTTTAAATTAAATAGTCATTCTTTTGGCCAAATTCGTGCGGTGTATTAACCAATTTCCATTAGCGCAAAAATATTGCGTGCACCGTGTTTGCAATACTTTACAATCTGATTTTCCGACAGTTTGTAACAATAAAACCCAATAAAAAAAGATAAATCATCATAGCGCAAAAAACTTTGTTTATTTGCGGGACTAGAGTTTTATGGTGCTTTCAATACTGTCAACTAAATGTGTTGACTTTTGTCGAGTCCATTTTGTTCAATTTATAACTGTTGACTCATTTTAGGTCGCCGGACAAGTATTTATTTATGTTGCAATGAATAAATATCACGTTAAAACTCTCGTTTATACATTATATAATACATCCGGTATTCTTTTTAAACTTGAATAATGTGAAATAAACACAGTATGAACTTTAGAATTTTGATTCTATCGCATGTTTTTCATTACCTACTTGGTCACTATTTCTGCTAAGATTGAATATAATTTTTAGTGATCGTTACTGTAAAATGCCGAGTTGAGAACTTTGCTATCTATGCTGACGACAAATACGGCATTTCCTAGTATGTCATAAAGCGGATGTTTATGACCGTGTTGCAAGTGATATTATGGACGTAGGTGCTATAAAAACTATCTCAAATCTATGTCAATGTTGGTCGTTGGCTTAAAACTTTCATGTTGCTTGAATACACTTAAAACTTCAAACATTAAATCTTAACGTCAAGTATTCTTATTGAAAATGATTATGATAATGATAATACTAAACTTAAAATGCGCTCATAAAATTACCTTGCAACTTCTTCAGATATTAGCATATAATAACGTAATAAATTTATCATAATATATTTTACAGTAATTTATTAAATATGTACTAATAATTCCCGGCGCCGCCACCAAAAGTGGAAATAGCCTTTTTCTAGAAAATTGCTGTGCAGAATATATAGGCTATCCAACTGTTTCCCTACAAAACCTTTTTCGGATAGTAAATGTCACATAGAGCAAAATGATTCATATGGACTAATTTGTTTTCCTTATTCCTTAGAAAGTTACAGCCGTTTGAAATTAGCAAAAATGTATTTTAGACGGCTGTAACTTCTTTAGGAATTGAAAACCTCTATACGCCATGAAAATTTTACTCAGAATCACATTTACTGGTAGACCCAACCGACAATGTCCAAACATTTTTATCTGCGATTTGTTTCTTCGTTCATTTATTTATTCATTTTTAATATTTTCAATGTTTTACTTAAATATATTTACTCTTATTATTGCTATGGGTATTGATTGTGTTTGATTGTTTATTTTCTTTATTTTGTCAATATTTGAAGTAGCTGTAACGTTTTAAGGATATGAAAAATAATTACGTTCATAAAAAAAAGTTTGCCTCAGAGTGACGTTTACTTCCTAAAAACAATTTTGCTGGCTAAAAAGTGGGATACCTGTTTAGCGACTTTTTCTTTTACCTATATTGTACTATATTGTACTACCTATATTCGAATCTTAAGAAAGTATATAAATAAATATTGAATAAATAAATAAAACCACTAGAATTGCTGGAAACCTTTCAGTTTTTGACAGCGATTACAAAATTAAAACTCGAAGTAAAAGAAAATTATAGAAAACAAAGTTCTCGGGTGTTAAACTGGTGTTACAAATTGTAACCGCAAATTAGAATTGCTGATTATATCAAAGTAAAAATGAATGTAACTCAATTTTTGCATAAACAAACTTTTTGCAAACTTTTGAGGGGTAGGGGGTGTAACCATCATTTGGAATCTCACATATAACGAGGTATCATTATGCATCTTTTGCATTTGTACCATATTATATGCAACTATATTTATGCTGTTCATGATGAAAAATCAATGATAAATATTTTATACGTACAATTTGAAATTTGTTGGGTGTAGTGGTGTAGGCGAACCTATAAATAACTATAGAACCTAAAACCTTCAAAACGGTCTCAAGATTGATTTTAGCTCATCCGAAACGAACAAAATGTGACTGTTCTCCACGTGCACGTCTACCAGGTGCACGTCTAGTCACTTAATTTTTCTATTTCTATATAAATATCAAGCAGTGTTTATAATTTGTACAGAAGTTATGACAAATTTAAGACAAATAAGACTATCATTATTATAATCGTTGAGGCCCAGTACAAACAGAAGGGATAAAATTGTGTTATTATTCCCATTAGCCACTTTTTAGAAAACAAATCTGGTTAAATAATGTTGCAGTTAGATTAAAGTGTGATTTTTTATCAAGTTTACGAGTTGACGTTCACTTTTAAATTAGATAATTTTACAGCTGTCAGTGATCACCACCATTGATAGAAAACAAAATATAAATAACCCAATACTGCATATTTTTTGTCATAAATTTTATAAAAACCAAGAAATATATTTATATCCTACATGATCATAAAGTGACATTTTACATCTTAGATTCCGGGGAAAAACTGCTTTTTACGCCGTTAAGGATTCTTAACGCCAGCGCGGGCATTAAGGGTTGCCGTGGTTACATGTCAAATATATCAAATATTTGTCATTCAAACTGTAAATATGAAATCGTCAATATCAATTATTGGCGATTAACGTTATTCTGTTTGACAATTAATTATCTGTATTGTCACTCAACTCCAAATTGTTGTATTGGTATTCAACTCGTAGATACGCATGTCACTTGATTACGACAAAATATTAATTAATATTAAAATTGGAGGAATAAAACCATTGTAGGACATAAAATTTTGTTTGTACCGCGGGCATCACTTGATGTTTATACCCTTGGGCGACTTAAAAAGCTGTCTGGCCTAACGGGCTTTCTAAATAGTTACCCTCTGGGCATAAACATCCGTATAGTGCCCTTGGTACATACATAACTATTAATATGTTTTATTTGTATAATTTTTTATAAAGCTTGCAATTTGATTGGCCATTCACTTTTAAATTAAATAATTTTACAGCTGTCATTGATAACAATTGATTGAAAACAATATATATACCTAAATAAGAAATTCTTGAATTTTTTGCGAAATTTTTTTAATTTAATGATTTTAATGATTTTTTGTATAGCTATGGTGGAAGATGTTTTTTGCATCTTTTAGTTGCCGCTTCTCCATTTCCGGTCTGTGTTTTCTGTTAAAAAACCCAATACTACATAAGTTTTTGTCATGGTCATTAAATTCTGCAAAAACTATACAAAAATTATTAAAGTTTTATGTCTTGTATTTATGTAAACGTGGAGCTTTTTCAGCCACTAAAGATTTTCTACGTTCCAAGCCACATATGTATAATCCTGGACAATGCGTCAACGTTTATAGTCTACATTTTGATTCAACTACACACTAATTTGAGCATGAAACGAACCCACACCCGTTTTGGTGGAGGCGCCGGATGTTTAACCTCCAATATTAAATACCACAAATTTTATCACGAGTTTAATAATGTTTAATATTATAATACATTATTCTTATAAAGAGTAAATAAGTCTTACAAAAATAAGTAACTTATTTATGTTAAAAGGGATTCAAACCAGTTCAAGAGCTCTCAACGACAGATGGAGTACCGTACTGAACCCGTGATTTTTTATTGTATTATATAAAAAAAATCAATGCTCTCCATTAAACGCAGATTCGATATTAATTGAGCTTTTCTTTTTACCGCACCCGCCCCAAGTCTATCCGCGAAGACAACGTCCGCTCTTAGCATCTATCTCTCGACCCCCCGTTAATAAATGTTCTCCGGAGCGGTCATTACGCGTGAAATTCGGGTCGGTGGCGCACGCGAGTGAAGGAAAAAAAGGACGATCGCGAAGGAAGGACTACTGCCGGCACAAAGCTAAACTCCCGCCTCCCACCACTTTCGGCTTGTAGGAACGTTGCACTTAGCTTAGGGAGAGCTTTAACGTGAAATATAGGCTCCCCACCAGCGGCGCGCGTCCGTTGAAAGCTTGCCCACTTTACCCCCACCTCCCGCACATCAGCGAAAGCTCGGTGCATGCTCGCCGGCGTGGTGGGGGTACGGTGTGACGTAGCACGCAGTGCGGAACAAAACACAAGCGTTCCGTGGACCAGTCTGACATCTGGTGTGCCACAGTCGAGATATGAACATTCTAGGTAAGAGGTGTGCAGCATTGTATCTGACAACGCGTGGACTGCTTGAACTTTAACTTAAGAGATTGGTACGATTGGATTTTTTATATTGTGGTTGTTGTTGTTCCTTGTGTGTGCTTGTACTCTCTATCTTCTCTCATATATCTCTCTATCTGTATAATCTCGATGTTTTGTTTTTAGTTTGTTCAAGAAAAAGTAAAACGCATGTTGGTGTTTGATATATTCTTTCTTTTTATATGTCGCCTCTCTAAGTGTCTCTTCTTCGTTATAAACTGTTATAATTGTGTCTGATGTTCACCACTGTAAAGTTTTGACAGTTTGTTCGGGTTGTTAACGAGCGTCTGTAGTTGGGCTTGCGGTTCAAAGTTGAGAGGTTTGCAATTAAAGCTCTCTAGGATTACAGTGGTGTCTCGGTCAGCGATGTTAAATGTACTTCACTCAAGTCCTACGATGGGAATCTACGTTTCGGCTCGTTTGAATCTATCAGCAAACGTGTCCCTTTCAGATTACATACCACTATGCCATAATCTGTACAAACCCTCCCATCTTACGTTTTTCTTTTTAACATTTTAACTCTTCAGATAAATGCAGTGTTCGATGTTTTAGTGCGATGTGTAAGTTCTTCGGCGAATAAGTTACATGTAAGTTACAACTCTTATTATAAATCTTTATATTCCATTTGGAACAATGTTTCCTACTGGATTTTATATGTTAAGTTTCAATACTGAGGATATAGGTATCAAAAAACAAGAATTCTTTACGTTATCTGGTTTTACTAAATGTTATTAAAACAGTTTTCATTGCCGGAAGTTGTCATAACTGCACTCGTTTCCGTTTGGGATCTCTATGGATAGACATTTTGAAATGAAACTACTTTTGTTGGAGCGACTCGGCAAAATCAAATCATATGGTTTATTAACTACGTGTTTTATACTTAATCTTTAAATTTTTCCCCCTAATCGAAAATCAGTAATAGAAAACCTAAGACAATCACATTTTGACATAGTTCTGTTAAAAGTTTATTGTTAAAGTTAGTTTTTTAAAGCTATTAAAATCCTCTAATTATTACGAAAGATAAACTTGTTAGTACCACGACTAGTCTCGATCGTAAACATTATTTATGAGGCACTTTGGCCAGTGAGCTTAAATTTAAGTTTGTGATTGTGACTTGCAGATTTAAATTTTAATAGCAGAAAAAGAAACGAAACCTATTGTCTTATATTACTCATTCATCAAATGCATATTGTCGGAAAAAGATCTTATTTATTTAAACTAAACATAGAAAAATATTAAGTCAATTTAGTGACACGTAAATATCCAAGAAAAATTACGTACACCAATGTAAAGTATATTTCTTCTCAGAAGTTAACCGCTCTGTTAGCATATCGATTCAGACAGCGAGCACAGTTCCGGATATAGAAATTCAAATATTGTCCGACTTTGATCTCCCTCGCATACGAACGACTCCTTTGTAGTTCACCTCAACCAAAGCCGGCTCAATCAATATTATGTATAAGGTTTATTATACAATAGTCGTTGAAAAAGCCTTCATAACTCAAACATTCTTCCCGTTATTTGAACTACTACGTCCATTATTATTTACAAAATAATGGAATAATATTTCACCAACATTAAGAAATTGACATATTGACATATTAACTAGGACTAAAGTGCTTTTTAAACATTTGTAAAACGTAGAGTGCCATGTGGACGTGCATGCACTTCGAAATGCAAAAAATCAATAAAAACGGAAATTTTTTTAGCCGATTTTTAGTCGTGAATGATGAATGCATAGAAGTCAGGCTAGAGGCGCGAAGTTGACAAATTAATGATGCTTTTTATTCGCAGTGGCGGCGGTCAAACCCCTGCGAAAAGTAATTAATCGTAGATTTTTAATTACGAAGACGCGTACTTTAATTTTCGATGAAAAATTGTGTTCCGGTTTTGCGCGGTCAGCATCGAATCTGCAGCCATATATGGGTGGATTATACAAAACAAAATCAATATACTATGATTTATTTTATTTTACTCGCATAGATGTTGATTTAACATCTATGCGAGTTTTTTTTTTCTGAATCCGGTTCTTAATCATTATTCGACTATATCTATTGACTGTTTCTATGAATTTTATACCAAATTGAGATCATTTATAAATGTTTCTGCATAAAATATAGTGCTCCAAATCGTGAAATTATACAGCTGTTCAATAATTCATATCAATTCCGCTGTTGGCTTAAATCTGATTTATTTTTACTTTTTTTGTAATTTATATTTCTAAAAATATCTATGATAGAACCTGTTATTTTATAACTGGTTTGCTATAATCAAGACACTAGGTATAACTAAGGTATAAATATCCCAAATAATATTAATACACTATTTACGTAATATGTTAAAGTGTTAGCATTTTTAATAGAGAATAGCAAAGATTTTCAATTTTTATTTCCCCGGACCGGTCCAGATTTGATTCCAAAGTAATTTGTAAATTTTTAAGATGCACCAAATTTCTCGATGTTCTTCATTAAAAAATTCCATTTCACGTAAAAACCTAAAAGCCGTAATGTGTTCCATCCCCAAATACTAAGGAAGGTGAATAATTTTACTATTGTGTAGTACAAGAATCGAAAAAACTCTGTTGTAATACTTAAAATTACCTAAAAAAATATTGTCTTTGAAATGGCGTAAAAATTGCTTTTTGGACTACAATGGTATCAAGGAACTGCAGAAAAGTCAGACTACCAACACTACCACGGTCATATTTCGAGGCGAAAAATGGATTTCTATATTCAGCAACAAGTTCCAAGCAAAAAAGAAACAAATATCTTTTTTGCCGGTCGGTTTTTGTTTACGAGATATCTCGCCTGATAGTGGCAATTGCGACGATAACTGCGTTTTTAATTACTAAACAATTGTGATGTTTGATAACTTTTGTAATCTGTGGCCGATTTGATAATTGTTTCTGGACATTTGGAGAAATTTATCAAGATAATCATGAATCTTTTGAAAACCTTTAAAACCTATAAGTTTTAGATAATTCTACTGGTCGAATTATGTTTCTGGGGTAAGTGCAAAACACCCTGTACTCTGTTCCAAAGCCATAATAATTCTCATTGATGACGAATTCTGTCAGCAAAACTTTTGTAAAATTCATAACTTTCGCTGTCGCTACAAAAATAATTTGATGTTCTCTAAAAATAATATGATTTGAAGTGAAATATTTTGAAAACAAAGACCAATCGGCAGAAAACTTATTTCTGATGTTTTCCTTAGAATTTGATGCTGAATCTAGAACTTATATTTTTGACAAGAGTTACGAATCCTACTGCTCATATCTCATAGAAAAGTTTGTAAAGTTTGACAGGAAAGGGTTCTTCTAAAGTTATTTAATTAAATTTAGCATTGTGTAAAATAACAATATTTTCATTGGTCAAATGATTAACAAATTGAAAAAAATACTAAATATACAAAGCTGGGTACAAAAGTGTTAATCCGTTAATCGTTAATTAACGAAGTAAAATATTTCGTTCACGAATTAACTTTTAAGATAACTTTCAAAACCATTAACGGAGTCATTAACTTCCGCTACCTTCTTCATCCGATAAATCAATTCTGTTAAATCTAAAATATCATAATTTACCATTTCTAATTGCTATAGGCTTTCTATGCATGTTCGGACATGGTTTTGTTTACATGTGTGACGTACTACTCTGTGCGACGTGGCGTCCGTATATAAAGCATGCGCGTGAATTGTTTTTTTTTTTGTTACTCTTTGTGTGTATACCCAACTGGACTTTTATCCAGAAATTGTTTGTATTTTTGAAATAATAAATATTGAATTTTTTTATAATTGTTACTTTTTAATAAATATCCATTATTTCAAAAAATTAGTCCTAACTAAAAAAACATTCGTCTAAAAATGCCTTTTTCTAACTCTAACCATCTTTGTTAGTCTTTTCATTGTCTTTTATAAGCCTTGCATCTCGGAATGTAACTATTTTAGTTACTACTGTAGCTAGTCTAAAAACTCTGAAAAATTTTAACTTATGCAACCGAAAAATCCGCTGTTATTAGGTTATACTTAGCATAACCTACTTTTTTATAAAAAGTAACGATTAACTGTTAACGTTAACTTTTGCTACATTTATAGCAAACTAGACTATTTGCTAACGAAGTTATTATTTTTCTAATTAACTTTACCTAGCTTTGCAAATGTATATAACTGAAACCCAAGCGGATATTTTGCATCATCCTGTGTATACATAAATATAAAGTTAAACACTTATTCGATATTATATCGATATTAAACCTGCAGATTATATCCTAAAAATAAATTTTTACATAAAGGTTTAACTTTAACCCCAAACGTCGCAACCACACTAACATGCCTCCGACGTAGAAAACTAGCTCAATCAATATAACTGCGCCCCGGAGAGAAATAACTCAGAAAACTTTCCAACCAGCCAGTTCCTCTTCCTTTAATGAACACGTTTCCATGAATTATTCCTCCTAACCCGAATAATTTACCGCTCCAGATGCCATATGGCGTATAGTAACGAAACCGACGTTGTTGTATGTATATATATATATATATCGTACCTTAAAATTAATTTTCGGTTGACTAACCGAAACTAGCACCCGCCGGACGGATTTAAAGCGGATCTACTGGTTACAAACAAATCCGGTAGACGGTGCGGTCTGCAAACCGGTGCCCTGTATCAACCGTATCATGGCCTACTCTGCGGTACAATTACGTACCTAGCAAAGTTCGGGACGAGTAATTTGAATGATTTAGGACTATTGAACCGTTTCACCGGCCCCGGTGAATACACTTGGAGTCGAGTTGGCCGGGTTAACCTGAATTGGCGCAATTAGTTCAGCGTACAGAGAGATGTCACTCAATGTAGTAATGTAGATAACAGATATACAGTTTGTACATAAAAATACGAAATTGCTTTGCAGTATTTAAAATTACTATTATAAAGATTACTTAAAATATTATAATTATTATTAGAATGTTTTTTTTTTATAAACACCTAATTTTTCTTATTGATTTTTATTGACGTTCGTCTTATTGGGAATACAAAAAAAAAATTAAAGCCTAGATTAAGAACATTTTCGAGCAAAAGAAGTAGTTTGAAACTAGGATAATTTAGATTTTGTGAGTAGAACCTGTCCAGGCTTTGTCGATAGATATCACGTCAGGGTTTAAAAAATGTTACGAACAAAATGTAAAACGGTATAAGTGATAATCCTAGAACACATTAACAATGGTAATTTAATTCATAGTGTTAATTTTTAATCTGTGAATAGAAATTTGTGTGTAAAATATCATTCTATTTGTTGCTAACGATTTATGATTTTAAATTTACCTTTCGAATGGTTGGTTTAGAAATAAATTGAATTTATTAATTTAAAATTGATTATTTTGCTAAAATTGGTATTTTTTTCGCAACAGCTTTAAATCTGTAAAGATAAATATGTCCATGAATTAGTATTCAACTTTATGCAATTAACTAAATGTATTTGTTTGTTTAGAAATTAACTTGTTAACTCTACATTCTGGAGCAATATATTCAAAAATCAGTACTTTTTATTACGTTTTTTGATTGCATGACATTTAAAACCAACACTGTAAAAATTCAGAAACATATTTGTAGAATTAAGGATTCCACAGCCTAATGTGTAACGTCCCTCAAAGCGCATAATATGTACATCTTGCAATAGTTTTATGTTATTATTTTTACTTTATCATACGCAGTAAGATAAAGTATTGTAATCATGCCGAAAAAAAAAATTGAGATTTTAGCGGAAATAGGTCTTTTTGGGTCCCCTGAACATTTTTGACCAAGGTACAAAAAAATGTCTGTGTGTGTGTGTGTGTGTGTGTGTGTGTGTGTGCGTGTGTAAACGATTTTTGTGACGACGATTCCAGAAAAACTACTAAAGGTATCGGGACGAAAGTTTATATTTAGAAGTTTTATGACCAAACTTAGAGCTGAAAAGCTTTTGATTCAAAAGGGTCCAAAGGAACTGGTAGTTTATTCTAAGCCTTTTTCAAGGATTTTGCAGATGAGCCGCCATTTCTGTAATTTCGTCAAAATAGTTAAATAATAAATTAAAGCAGAGGAAATTTTGAATAATTTATGCCTATGACATTTTTTGGTAAAATTAATAGTTTAGCTGCAAGAGCAAATTCTATTTGATCGAGATCGGTCGCATCTGCATGGATATTAAACTACATAGTAGCCAGGATTTTGACAAATATTTTTTTGTGCTGTCACCACAGAAATGTCTATGGCTGTCACCACGCTGTCACACTCGGACACCCGCTATGGAACGTCATCTACAGTGTCATGAACGAATATAAATCTGTCAGAATTTGAATTAGCTTTTTAAACTTGACATTTCGTAGAAGTGGTATCAACCTAACATTTTCTATACCGAAATATAACCATTTTTTAATTTTTTTAAAAATACGTATTTCTCAAAAAGCAACACAAATAACGTTGATGTCACTGTTGTCGAAAACTACCTAGCGCGACTCGCTCACATGCGACGACGACGCTTCGTCATCGGTGACGCGCCGCATCACCTCCATATCACCTCTCGTTGTGCTATTCCGTACTTTCGGCACTTGTGAGTTAAGCAACTATTATTCTGATGGCAGTAGGTAGCGTGCTTTGACAATACCTTCGATTGATACTATTGACTATCAAAATGCAGACACAATTTATCTCAGTCAAATAGATTCTCATACAGCTAAACTATTAATTTTATATATTGTATGATAAAGTCATGTGCCTGGCCACATCAGATTTTTACTTTATCATACGCAGTATGCTAAAGTATTGTAATCATGCCGAAAAAAAAAATTGAGATTTTAGCGGAAATAGGTCTTTTTGGGTCCCGTGAACATTTTTGACCAAGGTACAAAAAAATGTCTGTGTGTGTGTGTGTGTGTCTGTGCGTATGTATGTCTGTGTGTAAACGATTTTTGTGGCGACGATTCCGGAGAAACTACTAAAGGTATCGGAACGAAAGTTCATATTTAGAAGTTTTGTTACCAAACTTAGAGCTGAAAAGCTTTTGGTTGAAAGGGGTCCAAAGGAACTGGTAGTTTATTCTAAGCCTTTTTGAAAGATTTTGCAAATGAGCCGCCATTTCTGTAATTTCCACAAAATAGTTAAATAATAAATTAAAGTAGAGGAAATTTTGAATAATTTATGCCTATGATATTTTTTGGTAAACTTAATAGTTTAGCTTTAAGAGCAAATTCTATTTGATAGAGATCGGTCGCATCTGCATTGATATGAAACTTCAAAGTAGCCTGGATTTGACAAATATTTTTTTGTGCTGTCACCACAGAAATGTCTATGGCTGTCACACTCGAAACAGCTGATTTCATCAGAGGTTGGAGAACCGCTATGGAACGTTGCCGCTCTACTGCGGCAAAGTAGAAAATACAAAATTCAAATAAAATAAGATCGCCAATTTGATTGTTTGTTGATAAGAAATATCAACCCGTTGTTATCTAATTGTAAAAACGATAATTGAGAAAATTGTAAATAAAGTATAGCGATGAGTATAGTTACGTTTTAATATGTTGGTACGGATGTGACATCTACAGTGTCATGAACGAATATAAATCTGTCAGAATTTGATTTAGCTTTTTAAACTTGACGTTTCGTAGAAGTGGTATCAACCTAACATTTCCTATCCAGAAATATAACCATTTTTAATTTTTTGTAAGTACGTAGTTTTCAAAAAGCAACACAAAAAACGTTGATGTCACTCCTGCCGAAAACTACATAGCGCGACTCGCTCACATGCGACGGCGACGCTTCGCCTTCGGTGACGCGCCGCATCACCGGTCGCCGCGCTATTCCGTACTTTCGGCACTTGTGACATAAATAACTATTATTCTAATGACGTAGTGTAGGTAGTGTCAAGTGCTGATGCTTTGACAATACCTACGATTTATCTCAATAAAATAGATTCTCATGCAGCTAAAGTATTAATTTTATATATTGTATGATAAAGTCATGTGCCTGGCCACATTAGATTTTTTTGTAATATACCCACATACCTCATCTTTAAAATGATGTATCACTTGTTGTGCTAAGCTTAATAGTTTTGGCGGTATCGTTAAAGACATACGTGGACAAACTTCAAAGTATGGGAAAGTTATACATCTAAAATTTAAACGCGTTTTTCTCTAAACGTTTTTTTATAAGGCGATTGGCGCTATTTCAGAGAAGCGGACCATACAAACATAGTAAAAATGCAATATATGTAGTTTCTTTGCTTCACTCTATAAAAAAAAGCATGTAAGTTCGACAATTTTCAATATTTCTGAAATCTTGTCCATTCATGTTTTTATCGATTTCTACAAAACCATTGAGCGTAGCAAAACAAATTATACATCAAGTGAAAGAAGGGAAATGTGGATACATTACAAACAAAAATTACTTAAATATATTGAAAGATGTACACTGAGAAAACATTTGGTGTGAATGTATAAAAGAAATAGTAGCGTTTTTTGCCTTCACATCATACAAACAGTCAAACGTTGCAATAGAACAAACGATCAAACAAATATGGTATAGATAAAGCTAATTGTAAAAGAATAAATATGAAGACCTTCATGCAAGTATCAAATAGTTTGGGGCACATAAAAATACATTAAAACCACCGAGAAGCAATTAATAAATACTCAAACTTAGAAAACACACTGATAAACATATAAATGCACTTCGGTCAGTCATGAACTCGTCCACTCTGTTTCTGACAAATACACTTGATGCAAGATGTTCCGCATCTGTATCCGTAATAGAACAAGGAAACATATCAGACAGACACAAAAAAGTTAACCTAAAAATAAGTTTCCACACTTTGTTTTGTTCTCCAAATTTGGCTTTGTAGATAGTTTGCACATTATCTTTCAGTTGGTATAAGAAAATCCTTCAATCTTGAAGCAAATTTTCAAAAAGAAACGTAGAAGACTGTGTATTCACAGCTTTCTGCTAGGTATGGCGTTAAGACATCAATCTCTAGTGGCTGGTTGTCGTCGTTGGTGATCTACAAACACAATACAATTGTTCTGCAGTGTGGCATACTATTTTAACCTACACCAACATGGTATCTACATATTTTTTAGTTCACTGTGTCACTGTTACTTACCGTAGACAGAAATACGGCACGCCCAACTGTGGGCGTTACAATATTAATAGTCACAGTTGTTATTTTACGGTTGTAAGGTATATTTCCATTGTATTTTTACTAAAAGACCATTGTAATTGAAATAAAGCAGCAATATCGCTGTAATAATACATAGACGTGTAAAAATAATTTGGAACTACGTGCAATTTTTAGACTTACCACATTTCTATTGTAATTTTCACAACGATTTATGCGCAATTTTACAGCCATTTTTCCTAGTTGAATTCGTTTGACTTTTTCTTAGTGCAGGTATAAGAAAATATATTTAAAAAACATCCAAGATTCGATTTATTATGCGTTTTGAGGCCCGCTTGACTTTAGGCTGTGCAACCGCTAATCCTTCGATTTTTTTCTGAAATCTTTGTACCCCTAATTTAAAATTGACTATTTAGCTAAAATCGGTGTTTTCTGTTAACGATGTTACCTAATCCGGTAATAAAATAGTTACCAAATATCAATTAACCTCGCTACGCTTCTAAATTACGTGGAATATATCCATTACATCAGTTAGGTCAAAATTTGAGGACCCATAATGTAGTCAACGTTTCGTCGCTGGCGCACAAATATAGACAACGTTCTGGCCGAGCGACGGGCCAGCCAATTTAATAGGGAATTCCGGGATACCGGACGCTAATTCTATTTCGGAAAGTTATATCGGCCATCTCGTGCGCCCAAAATTGCTCTTGCATGTGCATGCATGTACCGTCGTCGTGACTGCCCGCCCATCTAGCCGGGCTACTGTTTATCTAAAGTCATTAGGGGGGAACTTGCGCTATTACTGCAACCTCGGAGCGATTTATGTGAGAATTCTCGTCGGGTTGTTGGTTTTCGGTTAGATTAACGACTAGTTTCAGACTGGCTCATGAAACCGAATTCAAAACACAAGATTCCTGGTTTAGATGATACCCTACTGCAGTGGTATGGTGATATTTTGTAGTGTCTATGCGAGTTAATCGATCTCTGGCTAACTGCAAACTACGTCTTTTACAAATCGTACACTTTTTAGTTTTGGCTTTAACTTTTTTATTAGTTGTATGCACTAAATAAGGCGAAAAAGCTTACTTTTTTGTTCCTGGTCTCCAAATTATCGTAGACATTTGTTGGATACTGTTGGGTAATTCTATACGTTCCTAAATATGTCAGTTTGGTTCAATTCTGTGTTTTCCACCGTGCAGATTTATAATGTTTGGCGCTATACGGCTTGGAAGCTTACAGTTCTATGGTTCACCACTTACAGAGGTTATGGGAATCGACCCATAAATCGAGGATGAAGCAGGGTTTTATCTGTATGTATTTACAGTATTTCCTATAACTCCTACGTCATCCTAGAATAATGTGATTGGGATTTAAGGTTATCTAGTTTATATCTTAACCTATCTTTTATTCTCAGTGTTCCTACTCGATCGGTAATTTCGGGGTTAATACGAATCACAGTGTGTCTCTACGCTGTACGAATACGAAAGTTATTCCGTCAGTAAAGTCGACGAGTTGTCTACAAACGATAAAATGTCAAGTCACAAGTGCAGTGTGCGGCAAGAAATATTCGCGCGAAGTCAAAATAACCTAGAGTTCTTCCAATCCACCACTAACGTGTCTAGTTCGGTTCCTTATAGTATAACCTCTTTAAAATGTTACTAATACTACACTATAATTATCATCATTATTATGTTATTCGTTCGCGAGTTGCTTACTAGTTATAGACAAATTCTTGAATTTTAATAAATTTTTACCGGCTCCTCCGCCATTTTGGCAAAATTGTTGTTATCCCCGCAATAAATGAAATAACTCTGGAGAGGATTTAAAATAGGACGGGGGATAGTTAACTAACTTTAGGAATTGATAAATTATGTCATTTTTATTATGGAATAGAATTTTACCGGATTCATTGTGTCAAAATTGTTATCTCACGGGGATTATGTGTCAGAATGATATAACCGCGGTGAATGAAGAATGTAGGATTTAATAATCTTCAACCAACTGATCTGCTTCAACAAAATACTCGTCGATTGTAGTATAATCATTTTCTTCAACTTGCAAGTGTGTATTCATAGGTACGTCTCAACGTCTTAATTATTTCTTGTAGCTTTACCTTCTCAAATGCATCCTGGATGTTCTATTTTGTCCCGTACTTTCTCCAGTTCTTCTTCTGTAATTTATAGATCATCTTCACTACTTGCATCCATTTTTGGCAATCTTCTTCTTAGTTAGGTAGGACCCACTCATTTAGAACTCTCTTCATAATGTTCTATAAATTGTGTCATATTTTGTGAAGTAAATTCTTCTTATGGTTTTTTCGTTTCAGTTCAGCCTCTTCTAAAACTGAGACTTTCCCCCATGAAACCTCAATAACTTTATATAACGTTTCAAAGTTTTTAAATTTAACCCCAAAATGTACATTAGTTTTTATGTGTGTCTTTATTTTAACATACATTTGAATTAAATCTAAATGGAAAAGAATGTCAGATGTATGGCCACGTCCACTCATCTAGCACGATGTCATTCATTTGGCAAAGTTGTGTATAAAATTTAAGGTATGCGATTGGTATATAACGATTGCTCTATTTCCCGAATAACACTGTTTTTAAAGTAAATATATGCCCAATTCTCAGTATAGCTTATTTTTTGGGAAGAAGTAAAGTTACTTCAAATATCTTGTGTATTGTTGCCACGGATGTTGGTGAGGACATGCTTATGAAGAGTCTCTCGTATGATATAGTAGCATATCTTTACTAGTTCAAGGACATTTTAAAACCCGTATAAATCACAAGCACTTTTATGGCATCCATTCAACTTCTTATATACGTGCCGTTTATTTTAAACTCTCAAGAATATGTGTGTAATATTAGTTCTTTGCATTTATGGTGGTAAAATGTTAAATAAAAAATTATTTGATTAACTCCTAAGATACAGTATCATATAAAACTGCATACTTATTTGTACTTCGTTTAGATTGATCCAACAATACGATTGTTTTGAAAGAAATATCGCTCTTCAATAACCAACATTTTCAAAGGTTATTCCTATAAAATTTCCTTTTCCTTTTCCTTTTCCTTTAACGTTGTGTAGGTAATGTGTTGCATTGGAGAAGCCAGAGATAATTGGTTCTCAATAGTTTAGCTATAATTATGCAGTATTTCGGTCGATCGTAATTTGTTTCGATGTGGTTTACGGATAGGGCGGTTGTTGTATTGAGTATCACGAGCCGCTTTGACGGCAGTAATTATGTCGCAGATGCACATATCGATACGATCGCCTTTGGCGCAACTACCACGAACATATCCTCTTTAATGCATATGTTACGTAATACCTACGGTTGTTTATATAACACGAAGTGATGTGCCGGCTGCATACCCATTGAGTACGACAATATTATGGTATGATATAATATTAAGCCAACCGTTCAATAAACGGATCTAGTGATATCAAATTCTCTCATACAAAAGTTACGTAAATACAATAAGACGCAACACTGTTTCAAACTACATACGAATACTTACGGATGTATAGAAATACATAATGTTTTTCTTATCAATTGTCGTATACTGGGACCACAAGTATGTTCTATAGTAATAGTTATTCATGTGCCTGCTTATTAAAGATGTTAACTAAACAAATTATAAATCACCAAGGGAGTCACGGTCACAATCATTTACAAATAAGTAGTTTCGGAGCTATGGTGTTTCAGGCGCTTTGCTAACTTAATCGGATTATCAATTTTAATGCAATATTGCTCTGATTTTGTTAGATTATTTTTATTGTTTCTAAATGATTGCGGAATATTTTCGAGAAAAAGAGAATTGAAAATTGTAAAATATCATAACTTTAGGAAACATGTATTTTGTGAATTGAATATGAAATTGTGTTTTTGGTAGTATTATTTGCGCTGAAAGTGAATTTCGCGCTGACAAAATTCAAGAAGGGCAATTTTGGCGATGGTTGCAAATTTATCCCAGCTAAAAAAGTTGCCCCAGATCCCTCAAAAGAGCTCATCATAAAACTTCATAAAATCTTTTTAATCGTACTCATAAAAGAGCACGATTAAAGAGATATTAAAGACAATAAAAGACGCAATAACCTGACGTGATATGCAATTATCAAGCTGGGATTCGTATTCAGCGTGAATAAATCAATAGAATTCATTTTTCAAATAACTTTCTTATGTTTGGTCATGAATTTTTAAAATCACCGTTATGTCAATTCAGAGATCTATCAATATCGTAATATGCGGTTGCCAAGCAAGAAAAGAAGAAAACAATTGAAGGTCGGAAATTAAACTTTATTACCATATGAGCATATTGGAAAAAAATCGACTTTCGGCTTTTCCCACGTCTTGACAGCTGTCAAATTATCAAGTTCACTTTGAAACCACAACTTATTCCAATTGACAGTTTGTTTGAATGGAATTCCAACTATGAAGATAAAATACAGAACCACCAATATTTATTTACCTATTTAATTTATAAGCATATATTAACATTATATTTTTTTATTATTATAAACATAAAATATACAGCAAATTTGCTAAACTATTATTTTTAATTTTTACTCATTTATTACTAGGTAGAAACATCCACATTAAAAACAAATCTGATGTGGTCAGGCACATGAGTTTATCATACTATATATAAAATTAATAGTTTAGCTGCATTAGATTTTATTAGATCGAGATCGGTCGTGTCTGCATTAAAATACAACTAGTTAGCCAGGATTTGACAGATATTTTGACTCTATTGACAGTAGGTATTGTTAAAATATCAGCATTTGACACTACCTACTGTCATTAGAATGAAAATCTCTGCCAAACCCTGGCTAACTAGGTTTATATTAATGCAGACACGACCGATCTCGATCAAATAGAATCTGCTCATGGACATAAATAATTTTCTCTACTTTAACTTATTATTTAAGTATTTTGACAAAAATACATAGTTTCGTCATGCAAAATAAGTTTTGTAGTTTCTCCGGAATCGTCGCCACAAAAAAGCGGGTTCACACACAAACACCCACATACACACATATACAGTACACATGATAAAGTAAAAATCAGTATAAAAACAGTTCCTATAAATTACTCTTCAAAGTTCAAAATCCCACTGCTGGTTTTCTTTTCTCATTCTTTTCCAAAATCATTTAGCTCAGAAGCAGAAACAAACAAAAATCATGTTATTCGTATTAAATTACTCTCGACAGTGTAAAGCCCAAAATCCAATTTCCTAAATTTATTAGGTACGTTTATTCGTATATCAAAGAACACTCTCCCCGCACCCCAAATTCTAAAGCATTCGCAAAGTGTTTTTTTTTTATTTCAAGGGAAAACATTCGCGGGAAATAAAAAGTAAGAGTGCCCTGCCCCCCGCTAATAAAGAGCGGATGTTAAATCAAAAGAAACGTGCCCAATCTCCCAGTTTCTCCCATGAGCGGTAATTACGGCTTTTTTCTTTCCCGTCATGCGAAAGCGCCGTCCCGCTGTGAAAAAAGACGACAGCCCGTCCCGCGTAAAAGGGTAACGCAATTTTTTAAAATTAGAAAAGTGGAGAACGCGGTCGTAAAATTCCAGTGGCGGCACTGTGGTCGGGATATTTCGCTCTCCCGTGTAGCGCTTTAGTAGCGTTTTTTACGGACAGATGACAAACGCGACGAATTTGTGGCAATTTTTCAGAAGGGTTTTTCAGGATGATACAATCCTGATGGGGAATATATTCTCTTACCGGATGATGGACACGCCGTAGATGTCATCCGGACTTTGCGCAGAAATACGCCCGTTTTTATCTTTGTATTCGATGGTCTACGTCTACGTACAAAGTTTTTTATTTATTTCTCAAATCGTTTTTGACCTTACCTTACCCTGACTTACCTTATTAAAAGTATCTTCTTTCCAATACATTAAAAACATAAATTTTTGAGAGACGACATTCTGGTAGTTCTTCAAAATTACGTCATACACAGTAATGATTGTGTTTTTTGCTATTTTCTCTACTGGAAATTTTCTCGAAGTGGTTTATGAAGAAATTCTGTTTAGTTTGGAAGGTTTTATCAAAGCCTTTACTGGGAAATTGACGGGAAATTATTTGATAGACTTTTTTATTTTTGTAATTTTTGTAACCTAAAATTGCCTATTCTGTTGACTAACTTATCATTCAGCATTCCTAAGAACTAGAGAAGGTGCTTGCCTCTTCCTCTATTCAGATTGTCATTTCGTGTAATAGCTCTTTGCTACGACTTGCGCCGCATTACAATTTCTAACGTGACACGCTACATTTACTGTATTAATTCCAGTGCTCTAAGGTGCATTAGGAATTGAATCTATGGCTGTGTGAGTAGTACTAGGACTAATAGTTACGTTTTACCTTCCACTAGAGTAAACAATAACACCGCCTGCTGTAATTACAGTTCCCAGTGAAATTACAAATGCCGTCCTCTTGGCGTACGAATCCACTGTTAAGTTGCTAGTGATTTTGCAAATTGCCTTTCGTGCGCTGGAATAATTCCGACAGTTCATGCTGATTAGAATACTTTGAAAGTTTCTTGTATGGAATAACACGTTATAAATTCACACATGTTGCTTTTTTACACAGCCACGCTTTTACATATAAGTGCGATGAATATTCAACATAATATCAGTATTTGTATCGTAATATACAGAATTGAAAAATAGAGAAGCAGAGCATTGATTTTTTTTTATTTTGTGTTTTTTTAATTGAAAATAAAATAATTTTCTCTTCAAATTTTGTTATTTAGTTTTCACTGACCTTTAAGATCTTTTTACTTTATCATTCGCAGTATGATAAAGCATTGTAATCGCGCAGAAAAAAAATTGGAGTTTGCTGTGGAAATACAGTAAACCAAACAATAGAATGGTTACTGCACTCATTTAAATAAAATACAAGATAAGGCAGGCATTTCAACAACCTAGAATCTTCAAAAGGGTTATAAAGTGAACCTAAAACTTTGCAACTGTACCTGAAATACTGAAAGTTTTTCAAAATTGTCCTTGATCTGCTTACATCGTTTATTTTACAAACGAAAAAAAACACGATTGACTAAACAGTAATGTGTGTATTCGTATTCAGCGCAAAGAACTATCGAAAACGCCTGGATGTGACTTTACATTCGCAAAATTGTTATCCTATATTTTCTAATGAAAAGCCAATTTTAACATAGAGTAGAGTAGAATTCGTGAAAAACTATATTCTCTAGATAGAATTTCAGAGAAGAAGAAGCACCATCGCATAAAGAAAAACTAATTACTTAGTTGTAAACAAAATCAAATTGCAATAACACAGAAGACTTACGGAAAGTAATTTTTATACACAACAACAGTTGAGCAGCAAACCTGTTAAATCAATTCTATATAATTAAGTGACGCTTTAGAGCTTATATTCAAGCAAACTCTATTTTTTACCATATCAAAGATGTAAAACATTTTTTTTATTATGCTTGTATCGAAAGTTCTAGTGTTTTGATACAATCGCGGTAAAAAAGCAATTATTTCCAAACGAACAGATTTTTTTTCAATAATCTGCTAGTACTATATAATCTAAAAATATATCTATATTCCAAACGTATTATATCTAATAATAACCAACAAGAAAAGGGATATTCTTAGAACCAACATTTTTTTAAAGTTTGTGATAGATTTGTTAGCTTTATGTTCATTGTCTTGAAATTGGTAGAACGTTCAGTTTTAAATAGAAATTGGGTACAAATTTATGGTACTCGAGATTCAGTAAAGTACATTAGTACTTTATGCTCTAACATTTTCCAAAGAAGACAGAGATAACCAAAAATACAGTCTCAGTCAATTCCATGTAACAAAACTTAGTTGTGGGTGCCACAATAATAATTTTTTATTAAAAACGCGAACATTGTTCCAGATTATGTCCATAAAATAAATTCCATTGCACCTGGTGATGTTTATAGGTTCCCAAAAGAAGTTCTTTGCTCTTGCTTCAAGAAAGACTAAGAAAGACTACAGACTAAATTTAATTTAAATTTAAGAAATGAGAAACAAAATTTAATTTATGAAACAACGAAATAAATAAAATTAAAACAAAAATAATAGTACTAATAAAAGAACCGATGTAAGCTAATATCCGTTGAGCTGCGCTACTATAGGATAATAAATTTCCCATATTACGACATTACAAATTCCATTTGTGTCGCGGTTAACGTGAAGTACCAACTGACAGGTAGCGATAATCGACCCAATCAAAACTGACGAAGCGTGCTTCGTCCATAACATCACCGATTACCACCATTACCAACTGAATAATCGTGTTTAAAAGTGGGTAAATGACCACTCGCCGGTACAAGCGATATTGTTTCACTCGGCACACGCGTATAACATATACGCCAAGTCAATTACAGATGGAGCCTTCTTGTTACGGGCCGTAATTAATACGTCCTAGCTTTGAATTGGCGGGAATGCATGCGAGTATTGTCTCGATTAAATCATTCGTATGCCTCGAAAATTAATATCGCTTCTAGCCGACAGCCGAGTTTGATTTGCATGCTCAAAATAGTTGGTGATCTCTCCGCGATTGCCCCGCCGGCGCTGCTATTGCCTCGCGCCAATTTAGAGCGATTCTCATTTCGAAACTATTGTGTGTATCGGGCTGGTATTCCATTCGGTCGAATGACGCCATTTATTGATGCGCCAAATCGAGAATCGTTTGTTTACTGTGGTTCGCTGGTCCGCAAGTTGTTACTTTTAAGCCGTTTTAGGATTTCCTGCAATTTACGTGATAAAAGTTGCGGTTTTAAGATAGTTGACGGCATATTTAAAAAATGGTGGCGGAGCCGGGATGCATATGCATCTGTTTATTTTAGTTGTTGTTTCGTTGAAATTTGTATTTCTAAAGGCGGGTTCTATTATAAAACAACGGTTTCGGATATATTATCATGTATTTAATGTGATTATGCATACAGGATGTTCTAAAACTAATTAATTGTTGGTACATTTTCTATGGTAAATGTGGAAAAGAAATCCAGATAAACACAACGCCTGTGACAAAACTTTTAATATTTCAAGTAAAACCCCAAAGCTTGAGGCTGTTTTTAGATATGTTCTTCAGAGGTTTCTCCACGTTATCCATAGATATCGGTTACTTTGATTTTTATTTGTACTTTCCTAACATACATTTTTATGTAAACCTGGAATAGACTTAATTTTGTGTCTATTTCGAATTTGTAACTGCTGAACCCATTGCCATAAAAACCAAAAAAAGTCTCAAAGTATACGTTAAGGGCACATTCAAGTTTAACATTTTAAAAAATTAATGATTTTTTATTGCATATTTTGATTGCACAACATTTAAAGAATACACAGTAAAATTACAGAAAGAAATTCGAAAAATTAACGATACCACCTCCAATGGGTGCATCTTTCAATATTTATCAGAAATTCTGTTAGTATACCCACATTTATCCTCTTTAAAATGGTGCGTCATCTATTGTGATAAACTCAATAGTTTTGGAGATATCGACAAAAATATGAGTGGACAAAATTAAAAGGTCGGGTATGTCGTTACACGTCTACTCTTTAAACGCAGTTTTCTCGGAACCTTGTTTTATCGGGTAGTCGACACTATTTTGCAAAAACTAACGGGATGAATTAAAAAATTCTTGCGGCATTGTAGTTGCAGGTGGAAGTCGCTGTGGAGCTGACAGGAACTTTTAGGAAAAATCTGATGTGGCCAGGCACATGACTTTATCATACTATGCAGTAGTATTAAACGCTGATCTGCTGACAACACAGTCCATAGAATCAAACTATCTGTCCAATCCTAGCTAACTAGTTTTAAAAAGGACATACTTCCTCTAAAATCTCAAAAAAACGATTACGAAACTATTCAGCTTCTCATAATAAGTTAGACGTCATTTTAACGAGGATAAATGTGAGGACACTGCAGAAAATAATTTCTGAAAAATATTATAAGATGTACGTATTGGAGTTTGTTAAAAAAAAGTTTTCGGTAATTGAGATATAATCGGCTTCGGTGGGCCGCTCGAATTTTGGCTGTGGAATCGTTAATTTTTGGAATTCCTTTCTGAAATTTTAACTGTTTATTCTTTAAATGTTGTGCAATAAAGATATGCAAAAAAGATCATTAATTTCTTACAATATTACACTAGAATGTACCCTTAAACTTCGTATTTTCACGTGAAATTATAAAAGCGTTTTTGCACAAGTATTCATGATCACTGACCACGTTTCTTTGAGTGATAAAGCAAGGGGTTTAACAAACAAACATGAAATTTAACACCTAATATTAGACTTTAAAATCGTAAAAGCTTTTTAAAAAAAGGTATTACAGTTGGACAATATATTCAAAATAGTTCAGTAGCGTTTTAGCGTTTTCAAAACGAAAATAACTAAACTGATTTTTCAAATGAACTACAGCTTAATATTCCAGTTTTCCCTCCACAATGGCATAAAAAAATATTACTGTAACAAAGCGCAGTCCCACAGTTCGGTCAATTACGAACGCTGAATGATAAAAAACATCGAAGAGCCATAACAAAAACCGCGGGGATTGCATGTAATCTAAATGGTGTAGTGGGAAAGCCATTGAAAGCTTAATTGTGATAGCGATCGGCACAAAAAAGGCACATTCGCCGCACAATGGTTGACACAATTGTCCTTTAATGTTCGCTTTGTTGTGTCCTGCCGACCGCGACCATTTTTATCCAGAACACTGCCACGAACCGAATGCCAACTGTTATACACTTTTACCTCAAACGAAGTAAAAATAACGTAACAATGCAATCGACTTCCGATAATTTTGTTTTTATGAATACGTTAATTGTCATACACAGCACTACCTTTATTTAATTTATATCAAAATCTATTGTTTTGGACTTGTTTCTAAGTTTTTCAAGATTAGCAGTTTTACTGTGCAACAAATTTAAACTTCTCTTCCTTACTTATGATGGTAAATTGGTCTATAGCCACTGAAAAACCTAAAATAAACCGATTGTTACTATCACGTCTGATGTTTAATAAATAAAACAAATGCTTCTTACTAATAAACGCATTAAACCCAACAATTTTGTCGTATGACGTCATCAACATATTTTTTCGTATATCAGGTTCTGTTTTTAGGTGCAAAAGTAGCAGTTCGTTGGGTGGTTATTGTCAATCATGACAATAAAGTTTCATATGGACTTTAACTTCCCAATTCTTAAAAACTTACAGTTGTTTTAAATGTTAACTAAACTGCAAAGTAAAGGGCTCCTACTTCTTAAGAAATTGAAAGTTGCATTAAGACCACATCAAGGTCCTTATGCAGAAAAACATTTACATTCTAAAAGAAAAGTAAAAGATTCATGTGATTCATTATCAATTATTCTTATTTATTTATGTTTTATTATGATAAAGGGTTTTGTTTTGATCATATTGCACTCCGTAAACCTCAAATGCATTGAAGAAACAAATAAGTCTAAATTAAACTTCTTTCTCAGACATTTACTTTCTATAAATGCTGGAAACAATAGTGGGAGAGCCTGTATGTGCGCTTTGTTCCTGGTATTCAATTTCGAAACCAAAATAAGAAAAGTAAATGGATGAATGTCTAGCATTTCAGATAGATATAAATTTTAATTACTCTGAGGTCATTTCGAAGTTTCAAGGGCCTTTGGGTTAGCCGATGTAACAAAATCACATTTTTACATATTAACCTAATTAAAAATTAAATCCAGAAAAACCTTGTAAAACCTTATGAGTCCGGATTCATATTTTTTTTTCTATACACAAAATTCATACTCCACAGCGTTATCATTATTTTCTTAATTTTAAATAGCGCTTGTCGGGAAGTTCTGGTTATTACTATTTGTATGCTACCATTTAAACTACCTATTTAAAACAATAAGAAAAATACTGTAGCTATTTAAAAAACATTGCAAAGTAAAAATTGCCATCACTGAGGGGTTTAAAAAATAATAAACAGTTTTAATTTATTTATTTCGTATTTTGCCATTGTATCTGATAATAAAGTTTATAGAATATCTATCCTACCAACTCTTGTAAACTTTCTATCGCCCTATCCAAGAGTAAAACTTCAAGGTCCGACGAATTTCTATCTTTATTGATTTCATACAAAATCCGGATTTCGAGAATCTCCCACAAAAACTTCACATACCGTCCATAAAAAGCGCTACTATCGAATTCATTATAACATCTCGTGTTTGTCACCTGAATTATGGTATAAATCGTTCGCTCGTGTCTTAGTAGATATGCTGCACACTACAAACAATATCTGCATAAATAAAGTATTTTATAAATGACAGGCACATATGTGTGAACATTTAGTAACATTTAGTAATGCTTGTAATTTTTGTAGTATACACCTGATGACGACAAAGATTCCCGAAACCCGGATTTTGTAAGAAATCAATAAAGATAGAAATTCATTGGACTTTGAAGTTTTATTCTTGAATAGAAATTTACACCAACACCGATGACATGGTGTTATTCATAGCAAAATTCTATCACCCTGCATGTTCTGTACTGATCACCTAACACCCTGTATATCTAATTCCAAACCATACAGTCGCTTATCGCATTACCGGAAATTATTATACCACAACTTCACTCAAAAGCGCATTTATTACAGCGCCCCTAGCGGAAGAGATTTACGGTAGAAGCGAGGTTTCTGTTAAACCCACCCCATTCATAATCGACCATAGCGTAAATATAGGTTATATTGGGGGCGCGTGCGACGGAGAGACGCGAAGAAAAATTCAATCTGTGTCGGAAGGAGTGTCACAAAGGTTGATAGAGGTGCTCGAAAAACCAATTTTCCGCTATTTTCGTACCACTTAAACGGCAACCTTTTCAGGCTAAGCGGGAAAATCTCATTTTTACACATAAGGCCATTCGGCAGTTTAAATCGTTTATGGCCGGATCTGAATAGTTACCTTTATGGTTAGTCTGCATTGACGATGAGATGGTGGATATACGGTGGATTTCCATATATGGTTTTCATACAACACAATAAACCTATATCTCCACACTATAACCTCAAACGTACTTTACTGGTCCAATATGCATACCACTATATTATTACTTGTTTATTGGTGGATGATAACTCATATTACAAGTTTAATATAGGTATGTGTTGTTAAATTTTATTGTCGTTGACAATGGCTAGAAAATATGGAATGCCTCGGATTTTAATAAAAAGATCTTTACGATACTTTTTGCATTGTTTTCTTCGTCAACTTGAGTTAAACGTGTTTGAATCACTTTTGAATTTACCATTTCGTATTTTAAAATGAAAATTGAATCGTACTCTGAGGAAAAAGATACCAAATCAAACGTTTGAAAAACTAACAAACAATATTTCCTGAAACATTCTGTTTATCCTTAACCGCAGTTGTTGGAGATAATTCTCCAACAAACAAAATTCAGTTACCAACCTACCTATATCTACACTGCTTTTGCATGGGAGTCCTTTTACTTTTCCCTCAGAATAGTCTTTCTAATTTTATCATAACATTACACTCGGGCAGATGACGTTGCAAGCATAACAATTCTCGCAGTACAAAGACATGGAATTACAAAGGAAAAGCTTACTCCGATTGCGGTGAAGTTCGTAGCGTCCGACACAGAACGCGTCGGCGTCGACTTTCCAAAGCTGTCAAAAACACACAAGAAAATCTCGGCTTTCAACGCTCAACGGATCACAGACTACACTGCAGACGCAAATAATGATACTGACTCATTCAACCTCACGGCTTTATCACATTAACTGTATAATCCTTTGTGAAATTCATTCGCAAAACTATTATTACTTCTTTGTGCTTTTGGTGCGAGCTTTTAGCTCTCGGCTAGAGTGTCTATCGTGCTGTTGTTATATAGAATTTAGTTGAATATTTTTAAAATAATTATCACTTATATATTTTTATTATTTTTACATTTAGTCTCGTTAAAATTTAGCCTTCTTTCAGCGCGCTCTAGCAGCAAAACAGTGTAATAAAAAATAGTTTTGAGGGGTACTCTTATAGGAAATTTAATGTACTTTATTTTTGTATAGGATGGTCTACCGCAAAAAGTGCATAGCTTTATCACTTTCTCACAAAAAATTGAAAATTGGTCGAACATTTTGAGTTTTTTTTGCGTTTTTTGTATTGCCACATCTGTGGGAAGTAGCAAAGTTGAAATTCGGATTCAGCACCCTAAAAAAACACATGGAATGACAGAAGAAAAACTTCTATATTTGTTTCCTGGAACAGGCACCCTTGAAAACGATTTGACTGGACTAATTGGTGATTTGAATTAATTAATTTAATTACACTACAATTGCAGTATACATATCTTGATTTAAACGTGTAATTCCGGGTCCAGAAGTGTCCTTATGCTTTCTTCCCGGTTGTGCGATAACGTATGGAGGCCGTTTGTGAAGTATACCCGTGAGATTGGCCCTTAAAGGTCCCAAACAGACCATCAAGCAGCCCTACTGTGACAAAACTGCAAGTAGTTTCCCTCCAGTGTTATAATGTTCGTTCTGACATAGCTACGGCGCATTGCAGCGTTTAACACATAAAACCTGTCACATTTTGACCTTCATGAAGTCCCGTTAAAAAAAACCGATATGCGAAACGGATTCTTTTGTTTATATGTTTGAATTAAAAACTCTTTTTTATTATTTTGTAGTACATTGTAATAGTATATTATTATAAAAGTTTTATATGACGTCAAATTGGAACGACTTCTACTTTGCGTCATTAATTTTATATAAATTTAGAAATTGTGGTTATTATATTGCGCTAAATTAGAATCTAGGGTAATTTGCGGGTACACGGTGGCAGTACTGTAGTAACTGTCAACTTAGTAAGGAGGGATAAAATCATGATAAAATCTAATTGTTAATAATTTTACTCTACTTTAGCCTATAACTTTTAATGAATAATCAGCGAGGTCGCTGATGATAAATGCATGCAACATAACCTAAAAAGTTAACTTTAAAAGATTGGTTTCATAAGTATAATAATCAGAATAGACGTGTTTGGTGGTATTGAACCGAGCAGAATTCGGTCCAAAATGTTACCGTAAACTTATACGTTACATAAACTAAGAAATCCTGAACAGTTTAAATGTACATAGCTTCCTACGTGTATGCTAATATTCAATAAACCATTTATTGGGAATATACAATCTCGCAGCACTAATTAAAATCGTTCAGATCTACGATGTAGGTTTGATCTTCGCATATTATTAAACTAAATGCCGTCGTTGAATTATATCTGAAAAGGGGAATTGATGTTTAGTTGAAAGGAACGATGACGATCACTTACCCGAGTCGCAAAACATCACCGAAATGTCATGCTGGCATATTTTGATGAACACAGCAAAACTAAGAAAGCCCCAATCCTTTGGCCGTACTATAGCAGGCTACACGTATGTTTAAATATGTATAGAAAAAAGTTACTAAAAACGATATTACAATTTGTTAATTGTAACACCGAAAATAGTGTAACAATGTGTGCATTGTGAATGCAAAGTAGAAAAAGAAATTTATCAAATTATCACATGCATCTGTAATTACAAAAATAGTTACTGCTGATTATGTAGGGCAAGTTGTTGTGTGCTCTGTCACAAAGGCACATAAATTCAACATTTTGATTATTTTGTATTTGTCTCAAGAAACACTAGAGAAGATAATGTGAAAAAATTGAAAAGGGGATAGGATAAATATAACAACAGAGTTATTTCCTGTAATATGTTTATACTACTATTTGTTCAGTGGGGAATCATTGTTTCCCTATTTGAATACATTCGTATATTTATTGAAATCAGTTTTCGTACAAGAAATGAATAATGTACAATATTCTACGTTTTCAAAGACAAAATGGCAATTTTTTATTAAATACCTGATTATTTTTACATATTAATTGTAATTGTAAACCTTTTTTATATAAAAACCGGCCTTTTTCTTTTAATATAAAAACTGGTTTTCGAATGTCAGAAAATATCTGTTTTAAAACCGAAAAAATAAAAAAAAAAACCCTGGTTAGGTATTATAAAGAATTGTGATAGCAGTATGATATTCGAAAATATACCGAAAGTATCCGAAGAGGGTTCAAAAGTAGAATCGCTTATAAATTGAATAATGGGAACAGACGGGCGTAGCCTTACCTGAACAGTTAAACTTTGGAACTTTAGGCCCTCTGGCGGTGCGAGTCGGAACGCGAAATTTTGAATTGTGTTAGGTTTTACTGTTATTTGAAATTTTACTGTTTCGAAGGGGAGACTTTAACGATTACGGCCCGCGAAACATTCGCGCCTAACCAACGCTAAACCAGCGCAACGGGGGGCTGTTATCATTTCGGAACGGATAAATGCAAATACCAGGTACCGGGAGCGCCCGTGTCTGAAAACAACAATGTTTATCATGGAACGTGCATTGCGTACGCGTACGCCCGGTATTCCATCGAGTGGAATTCTGTGTAAAGAGAGGAACGGAGGCAGAGAGTGCATGCGAACGGGGAACTGGGTTTATAGTATAAATATACGGGATACTGCGTCGCTTCGAATTTTGTTTGTAGTTCGAAATGTTCTATTTTGTTTTCAATTGCCGTCCATGGCTCGTTCTTTTTCACAACATCGGTTGCCAAGGGAATATATTCTAGATGAAGTAGTGTGCCTACGATACCAATATATTCTGGTAAATTGACTAAAGTAGAATAAACAAGAGTGAACATATTATTCTATGTGTTTTTGGCCTTGATGGTATTCCCTAAAATTTCTATTATTACTATAATCCTGACTGGATTCTTGCTATTTTACCTAACTTTATGGAATGTTTGTTTACGAAAATAGATGAATGGGACACAAGAAACATGTTATAAAAAGGCACACTGTACACACTGTAAGCTGGTTATTTTTGTCTAACTTAATTTAACAGTATTGTTACACCTCAAAGAAAAATAAGTTAATTCCAAAGATACTGGCTGTGCGTGTTGTACAAAATTTCTAAAATGGAAATAAAGTAGCAGAGTTTTATTGCTGATTTTATATATTTTATTAGAAAACAACTATACCTGAATAACAGCAAAATCCGGTATTTTACCAAGTTTATTAGGGTTTCTCCGATTTCTTTAATTCTAATTTCATCAAACTAATGTTTAGTAACTAAGTAACAACATTTCGTTCAAATGCTTAGTAAAATAGTACAGAAACTAAAACCAAAACTACAAAATTTATGTTTGCTGTTGATATTCTAAAACTTATAAACGTTAGCTTATATTATCTCCCGTAATAAGGTCAGTACGCTGGTTCTTATTATTTCCAAACTTATATTTTTGATGCGGTACCTTCCCCCAATGTTTTAAATTTAAAAAGCAATACCGTTGTTATAGTACATTTCATAATTTCAATATAATATCCAGAGGTTCTTTCAGCAGTCAAACTTAATTAACATTAATTCATTGTTTATTTAAAAAATATGTTTTAAGGTTGGTAAGGATCCATAACGCAAAAGATATTAATAAAGGATAGGAGTTAAAAACCTTGATTTTGCACGAATAATGTAATTTAGTTTAGTAAATAATAATATATTACAATGTTGAATGTACAATTTGAAAGAACAAGTGAAGAACAACAATAAATTATGATGAGATGATAGATAACTGATCATAAAATTATTTTTGCGGGGAATGAGAAGGCAGAAATTCTGAATTAATTATAGTTTTTCAGAAAATCAGTGCCTGAAATGTGTTGTTATCCTCAAAAACTAGAGTCGACAAAGCAGACATAATTAGTAGTCGTTCAATATTCTTTGTTGTTGGACAGTGTCTTCCATAATTTGTTTTACCAACAAACACACTCAAAAGTTTAGTTCTTATTATTATTATTAAGTAATAATTTTAATATGCACAAAATTTTTATATAATATCTAATATCTAATGACACTGTTATGTGTATTATGTAGTATTATGTTATGTGTAGTATGATCAAATAGTAAATTACTCGAAAAGATAATAACAAGTAGCCCATTGGTCGGCATACAAGTAATTATTATGACATAAAAATGTGCAATTCCAAACTTACCCATTGTCAATCAAAATATTATCAACACAAGAAGTTTTAGGTTTTGCACCCCCGAGAAATATTTCAGCGGGCGCCCATGCTACGAAGTAACACGTAGAAAGAAATAATCACATAAATATCGATGTCATGCAGTAAAAATAGTTATTTATGTACCAAGGGCATTACACGGATGTTTATGCCCCGAAGGTGACCGTTCAAAAAGCTCGAGGACCGATAGACCCGAGAGCTTTTTCAGTCGCACGAGGGTATAAACATCAAGTAATGCCCGAGGTTCATACAAAATTGTATGTCCTACAATGGTTTTGTTCCTCCGTTTGAATAATATTAATAAATATTTTGACGCTTTCAAGTGACATGAGTATCTACGGAGTTGAATAACAATACAAGCAAGTTGTGTGACAATACGGACAATTAATTGTCACACATAAGCTTAATCGCCAATAAAGGCATCGCCGAGTGACAGTACAGACAATTAATTGTCAAACTTACATGAGTATCTACGAAGTTGAATAACAATACAAGCAAGTTGTGTGACAATACGGACAATTAATTGTCACACTTATAACCTTAATCGCCAATAAAGGCATCGGCGAGTGACAGTACAGACAATTAATTGTCAAACTTATAACCTTAATCGCGAATACTTGACATTGATGACTTAAAATTTACTGTTTGACAATATTTGATATATTTGACATATAACCATGGCAACCCTCAAGCAGTTTTTTCCCCGCTATCTAAGATGTAAAATGTCAGTTTATGATCATGTAAAAAGTCATTTCTCTTAAGCAAAAGAACGTTACGCTAGTTCAAACAGGTTCTTAAAATCTACAGCCAAACATCAAACGTTATCCAATGATTATTATTGGAACAAAATGTAAAAGTACAACTAAAATATATTTAATAACATTAATCGCTTATCCAACTTTATTTAATCTGCATAATCGTCGTTCAAGTTTGTTTGCGTTTTCTTGTACGATGATCGCTGTTTTTTAAATCACTTATATATTTTTAATCCGTAGCCCCTTAGTTGATTAGGTGAGAAGTCGCTAAAGCGTTCATATATTTATTATACATTCACCACCATACTCTTTCAGGATGTACTTTTGGTTCAATGTGTCCGAAGAGTCCAAACTAACAAAATCAGCTTTTTTTATAGAATGTAAACATAGTATATAGTGTACATAATTTTAAGTAATAATATATGTTTCCTGATTTTGAATACCTACTTGCCGTTATCTAAATATTCATCTTAATATTTTATCGTCTTTCTATTGAATTAAATAAACTCACACGCGTTTCTAGTAAGAAAGATTTAAAAATGTATTGTTTGCGTTTCAAACAATTTGTTGTGATAGACCACACTGGGGCTAAAAGTCATATATAATCGATCGATGCGACGGTTTGCCCCCAAAACCCCCTTCTTTTTTGGCAACGGGCCATCTGCACACACGATTGTTCGCATTCGGGCCGCCAGGCGGCGCCTACTACCGACTGACCCAAAAACCAAACGAAACACATTGTCCTCCCAGTCACATGTGTGTTCGAACAAACAATGGGTGCTTTTAATGAAATTTATTGTGTGGCGAGCATTTTCTTGCCTGCCATCTAGTCGGCAGCGGAATTCCGAAGTTTGTATTGTTCGTTGTTTGTTCACAAATCCAGTTGATTTGTTGATTTATATTTTTAGCGGTGAATACGTATTTCAGTCGAGGGTGGCGCTGTAAAACGAATTTATTGTTAAAAATGGGCGGCGTTGACAATTTCGGAGTACGTCGGAGATGAGTTATGAAGTCCGGTGATGCGTTTGGCCAGTTTGAAATTTGAGAATGTTCAAATGTTCAAGTTTAAATATTTTATATTTGAAAGATTTGAATTCCTTTCTTAAGGACAACTATTTCCTGTAAATGTCATTTAAAAATATGAAATAGAATAAGTGTACGAGAAACAAATTTCGTTAATTATTTCTAAAAATATTAAAATTGTGACCATTTCGTACGCAGATAACAAGATGTTTACTTTTTAAGAAATACATTACTTTGTATTCAGTTTTTTGGATCAAACCATATTTCTTTGGCATGAAGAACCACCATTCCGAGATATTTAGAAAATAGTGTCTGTTGAATCGAAAAACTTTACTATTTCTTTGTTCTTTGCAGTCTTAAGTGAATTTTAGATAATATTCTGGTTCAGTTCAATAAGTTGTAGAAGGTGCTAAGTTCCATAACAGTCTATAGAGTATAATCTAAAGATGCTAGTTTTGTTAACATTATGTGAAATTATATAAAATAAGTCATTTGGCTTACCGTGAGTACAATATCGATTAAATGGGGAAAATGATGTGGGTTTTTATGCTGATCAATTATCTACTCAAATAAAATTTGAGATTCAAGAAAGATATTAACGATAAGCTGTAATTTTGAAAAAAGAAGAAAGCACAAAAGAAAATCATTCTAGAGAAATAAGAAAGGACGCAAAAAATGAACAGAATAAAAAGCTGCGCCAAGAAAAATACTAAAAATTCCAGATGCAAGAAAAATTAAAATACAGATTAGGGAAAGAGGACTGACTCAAGAAGACTAAGGACTTATTTTATACTGTTTCATTAAAAATGGTAAAACATAAATGTTTAACATTTCTTAATAATAAATCTTATTTAACAAATATTTCTTTAAGAAAAAAGTTGACAAAATCATCACCACATACATATAAATTCTACAGTTACAAATTAACAAAAATTCCTTAACCTATCTGAATTTGGGTCGTTTACCTTACGTTGTAGATACCGGTTTTTCCGCTTAAAGACATCTTCAGCGAGATCTGTAAGAAACAAAAACTTTTACAGCGTATAAACCAAAAACAGGCCCAAAAATACAGTCAATAGCTCCACGGGAAATTTGACAGCAGGTCTGCCTGAGACAAACTAAGTCTTTAAGCCTTTACAGAAATCATAATTGATCGTTTACGCGTTATCCGTGCCATTGTCAAGACGAGGGTAGACAGAAATCTTGGTGTTTTAACGCTCACCCCTATTTCGTACGGCGCTATCGAAAAATTAAACGGAAATCGTTCGTTCGACGACTGCTGGCGCCCGAGGCTTTTGTGTTTATCTGAAATATTCCAATTTCCCGAAATACAAAGGGCATTGTGCGGGTGACCGGGGAAAACGCTCCGCGAACCCTCAAATTCACCAACCTAATTATTCTCAGTTTGCGGGGTTCGAGTTGTGACGATTCCGCTCAAACGGACAGTTAAATGGTGTCTGTCTATCGAACTGTCTGTCTGTCTGTCTTGTCTATCCCTAATGGAATATCCCTCCACGTACTGCGTATGAGGGCCTTAAATTAACGTCGAACTTCGAAGAGGGTCGAACTACTGTATATATCTAACTGTAGATGTGCTCGCTTCATTGTTTTGGAAGATTGAGTTTCAGGTGGCTGCGTATTCAGTTATTACTGTTCCTTTTGTAATTGACGTGTGATTATGGATAATACAGCTGTAGGTGTTGCGACGTGTAATTGTGTGTCGATTTGAATAACGTAGGTAGCGATTATCAATTTTAACAAGTTTATATAGCAATAGCGAAAGGTGTATCATAACTTATGAAATTTTCAGTTAAATGTTTTATTAACTACACCCCTTGATCTTGATAGCCTAGTCTAGAAGATGACTATTGGAATAAAAATGCATGTTATTGTATTCAGTCTAAATTGCAAGGAAAGTAAATTAATAAACGGTCCATAGTATTATATAGTAGTCTTGGTGAAATTACAGTGTTTTTATTAAGACATTTTGTGCCCGAAGGATTTTTTTCTCAATTTTTAACATAATGACTAGAAACTTACCCTTGCTTCTTACATTTTCACTTAAGCCCGTAATTAGTACCTTGTGACCCATCGTCACTACTTTTTCTTATGAGAGATTTAATAGTCGAATAGGATTAATACGATAACCTTAAATATCAGAAAAGAACAATTGTTTAAATCAGCTGTTTCTAGAAAATCGACAACTCAGTCGTTGTCATTTTACACGTTTTTTGTTGTCTTCAAACATTACTTTGTTTTCATGCGACACCTTTTTAACAGGTTCTATGCTCTGAAAACTATTTCTGCATTTTTACACATTTTTAAAATCATATTTGGAGGTTTTTACCAACCGTCAAACTTAACTAAAATAAATAGAATTTTTATTATTTTTTATTTACTAGGAATTAAGCAAATATGTTTGTGCTTTGTTAATTTCAATAGGAACAGAAAGTATCTTCATTCGTGTCTTTTTGATAAACTAAATAAGTGGAAATATTCCGTTGTTTTGACTACAATCAAGTGTATTGACTAAGTCTTTCTTTAAATTGTCAAAGTATATCAAAATGAATAAATATTTTTTTTATCCGAAATGCAAATTTAATAATTTTTCCTTAAGTTTGTCTGCTGGCAGCAACTGTTAATATTATTTAAATATTATGAAAAAATATATTGTAATTGTTTTTAAATCATTGAATATTTTGAAAAACTACCGCTTCATGCAGCTAAACTATTAATTTTGCCAAAAAATGTCATAGACATAAATTAAACAAAATCTCCTCTACTTTAATTTATTATTTTACAATTTTGACGAAATTACAGAAATGGCCGCTCATTTGCAAAATCCTTGAAAAATGCCTATAGTAAATATCCAGTTCCTTTGGACCTTTTTGAAAAAAAAACTTTTCAGCTCTAAGTTTAGTCATGAAACTTCCAAATATGATGTTTCGTCCCGATCCCTTTTGTAGTTTCTCCAGAATCATCGCCACACCTGGGTCAAAAATGTTCAGGGAACCCAAAAAGACATATATCAGCTAAAATCTCAATTTTTTGCACCATTACAATACTTGATCATACTATGTATGATAAAGTAATAATAGTTTGAGTAAAATAAGAACCATTATATAACTATATTATATAACATTATTGATTATATTGTGTTAAAATGAGGAAGATAGCGATACAAAAAGTAACAAAAAGAAACAAACAAGCATCGGTTCATCATTTTGCTTCAAAGGTGATTCCTCAAATCAAATCCAAATAAGTGTGATGTATTACTGGAAAGAAAAGAAAATTTAAGAAAAAAGATCTTTTTTCCGGGGAGAACAATACTAATATGGCAGTTCCATCATGTTCAACTAAAATATTAAAAACCAGAATTCAGAATTAGAGTTTTTTCATAAAGAATATCAAGTATCGTAATTTAAAAAGATCTTGGCAGGTATCAACCGTCATGTTTTCAACTCACATATTTAGGTGCTTTCTAAGTGAGTTCCCTTAGCCTCTCACATGTTGGATGCTTTCGGAATGAGTTTCTCTTACCCCTCACTATCAACGTCTGCTTTTAGAAATTGTTTCTATTGCGATATTTTCAGGTTTCCTAAAACTAAATGTATTTAAATTTTCTAATTTACTCATGTCCTATTAGCAGTTCCTCAAGGCAATGCTTTTGCACCAATGTCGTTTACAAAACAGGTTATTTGTTATTGTCAGGTCAAATAATTATCAAATTCAATAATTATTTATTCGTGTTACCGAAAGAAACATCTAAGAAAATCAATTGCAAGGTGCTTTGCTTTTGAATTCGACAACAAATCATTAATTAAATAACTAAAATTAAATGTGTGTTTTAAAGCGCTCCTATAGAGGATGTCAAAATGATGGGCTTCATTACTAAGTAATGTCGTCTCCTGCACACTACATTACTGCTCTATACTTGAAAACTATTTGAAAACTCAGTCTATCTCAAGACTAGTCTATTTCAACAGTAACGCGAAGCAAACAAATACATAATCCGCTTTGAATATAATGCTCGAAATGCATCTCGAAAATTAAATTATTCCAACCGTTGCCTTATAAAATTTGTAGCAGTCTTTACGACGACATTCTCCTTGACATCCGGTTTCTGTTCTCTGCAGGAGTTCAACAATACCCACTTCAAAATGTACTGATCTAGCAAGCGAGTTTCCATGGAGGTTTCCACGGCAACCGAGATGCTTGCCTTGTCGACTGTAAACACTTGCTTAGTTATAATATGCGAGTATATGAGCGCTGTCCCTGTAATACGCCATAAGTTGAGAACGTATTGCACGTAAACACCATATGGCTTCCGTCGCTGCAGTTTGATATATTCCACAGCATGTCGGGTTTGCAAATTATAATAAACGAGGCGTTTTGTGATATGGAAAGTTATAAGTTTCAATTTAAAGTATATTGCGTGTTCTGAATATTGTATGATATTTTGTGGTTGGTATTTGGAATGCAGGTCTTTAGAGTATGAGCCTTCCTATGATGGATTTGAGAATTAATTAATTTTGTAGTATTGCCTCTCATGATGGGAATGACGGTTTTTATTCCAATTTGCGGTCGTTTTTAAGTATGAAGGTCTTCACAGTAAGGGCCTTCCTATGATAGAATTGGAAAATAATTAATTTTGTCGTTTTGTCTCTCATAGTTTGGGTATAAAGAATTTTTCTCCTGTTTACGGTACGTTTTAAGTATGAAGGTCTTTACATTAAGGGCCTTCCTATTATGGAATGAGAAATAATTAATTTTGTCGTTTTACCTCTCATGGTTTTGGGTATAAACGATTTTATTCCAGTTTACGGTATTTTTTAAGTATGAAGGTCTTTACAGTAAGGGCCTTCCTATGATGGAATTGAGAAATTTAATTTTGTAGTTTTACCTGCCATGGTTTGAGTATACAGGTTTTAATTCAACTTTGCGGTAGTTTTTAAGTATGAAGGTCTTTACAGTAAGGGCCTTCCTATGATGGAATTGAGAAATAATTAATTTAGTCGTTTTACTTGTCATGGTTTGAGTATACAGATTTTAATTTAAGTTTGCGGTAGTTTTTAACTATGAAGGTCTTCAGTGTTTGTAATTTCGTAACTTGTTTCGTAAATCCAATCAATTTTACGAAGGACGTATCAACTGCGCGTTTGACGTGGAGCCAATTTACTCGTAAATAATTCAGAACAATCAATAAGAGCGTAGCAATCAATCTCGCGGTGCAATCGAATCTCCATTTATTAAATTCCCTTTTCCGATGGCTTGCCACTTAGAGGAAATTTATTCATTGAGTTTTTCACGTTTTCGATCAGTTTCCTCGGTGTGTGTGCTGCGGGAAGGGCGAGGGGAAAGTAATTAGACGATTCAATTTGATTGCTGGCGAACAGTGGCCGCGAAATTGGAGTTTCTGGAAAAGACATGTCCTGGCGATGGAACGGCTGCTGTCGTCCTTGTTCTCACGAGTTATTTCGCAATATTCGCAGATGTACTGCGACGGGAACGGGTTTTAATAAAACTGAACGTTTAATTCAATTCAGTTCGTAGGGATTTCTCAACGACTATCGCCTCCGTATGGAGGAGATTGTTACGTCTCCAGACGGAGATTTGTGAAGTTATTACTGAAGATATGTGCCTGCCGAATAGCGTATTCATGAGATCGTCTGACATCGTAAAGTTCGTAAAGTCATACGTCGTGTATTTGTCTTTTAGAGCTAAGGAATTTGATTATGCATTGAACAATTTCGACGTAAGTTCGGCTGAAAGTTTTAAGTTTATGTCTGGGTGATGTACTGTAGATAGATGAAACATTAAACGAGGAATTGTGCCTCCCATAGAACAAGAGAAGGATTTTTTGTCGTATAACTTTCTGCTAATGATGTGGAGATTGCACCCATTACATCACGTTATAAAAATACGTTTTTGAAAAATGGTAGAACATGTATTTTTTTATATTTTACTGAAAGATATAAATAGTTTAGTTTCTCAATTTTCATAAAAATAAATACGTTAATACGTTCATTAGAACATAACTCCATTTAACTGGATTTTGGAACAATGGTAAAGGACGTTCACAAGTAATTGTTAATTGTAAAGGAGAATATAGGGGCATAGAGAATATAGGGAATATAAAACCACAAATCACCCGATTAGTATATGAATTTCTGTGCCGTTTCATATAATAGGATGATTATCATGTAAATAGTCCACTATATATATATATATATATATATATGATTATAAACTACCATTTTAAAAGTTTTTTAATTAATTTCTCAGGGAATTTCCCCTGTTGTTGACTTCTCACCACATGTAGGCAACATTTTATTGTTCAATATTAGATTTGTTTGAAATTTATTATCTAGCAATTTATATTAAATAATGTCTATTTTTTCACATCCATTAACGAGAATTTCGGAAAATTCATTTCCACAAAAATTTATGATAGATGTGTCCCGATTCTCAATAACCATTATTTCAGAAACTATAAAAGTGTTTGAAAGTGTATTAAGCACATTAGTTTATCAATATTCAAATTAAGGCCACAATCGCCACTTTGGTGGATGCGCCGGGGGTATATGAAAGACAAGGATTCACGGTCTAAAATATAAAGTATGCAAATCGTCTTAACACCTTTATCATTTCAGACATTTCAGACATCTATTAAATGTCAGTTTAGTCTCCTCTTTTCTGTATTATACAATACCGTAACCTTCCAGATGCTACGCTCGCTAAACGAAGAAATAGAATTTATTGTATGCATTGTGACAATGCAGACAAATTTTAACTTTAACGGAAAATAACCTCTGGAAAATCTAGAAAAGTTCGCAATACGATAAACAAACGAAAACATCTGCTCGCTTTAGACGATGAACCCGATGGGCGTTCCGGAGAAAAATATACAACGACATAAAAGTTGCGGTGCAGAATATAATCCACGTCATATATACCGGATTACGTGCAGCGCGGCCACGGTTGTTACTACATACACTTCATGCTTTCGTAGACTCGCTACAGTTAGGTACATTAGACCGACTAAGCTGGAAAATACCCGGTATAAGTATAAGCTCTTAAAAATAAAACTCCAAGAAGCCTTCGTGATGTAATCCTAACACAATAAAAACATATATATATATATATATATATATATATATATATATATATATATATATACAGATATAAAATTACACAAGCTATACTTTTCAGTAATGTTCCAGTTTTCACAAATTATTTCGTTTATGGAGTGGACGCATCTGCAGCGGGAGTTTCCTAGTTTCGTACTTACTTAAACTAATTACGGCCAGACTTTCTACGGAACAATTGAACATGAGGGCCTGTGGACCCCATCTGGCGCAATAAAGTGCTAAATTGAATTCATTATGGCGCGCCCTTGCTAAATCGGGACTAGCAATTCGTCCAGTTCAAGCTGGGCTGCGTTAAAACAGTTTCCTGTGTTACCACAGAGCCACAGACGCTGCCCATCACAGAATATTCAAGCACCTGCACCTTATTTACGGCCCTAGTAGATGCATACGTCGTTATTCATTCTAAATTCTTATTTTATGTTGCAACTATCGTAATAATTTCAAGAAAAATAGCCTTTCAGACGTTTCCTACATTCAACCACTGGAGCATCAGTACTTTTCAAGAGTTTTGTTTTTCATCGATAGTGTTTCAAAAGGGAGCTCGTACTTGATTCATTTGAGCAAGGGTGATTTAAATTATATACTTTTTCGTTGAATCTTATTAAAACAAAATATCACACCGTGACTACAGGCTATTGTTACAAACAACAGTTAATAAGTTCCTGAAAATGCTGTTTAAACTTTTATTTGTGCTGCTTGAACATTTCAATAGTTTATTATTATGATAGTTATTGATAAAGCCTACTGTATTTAATATCTTAAAGGTTTAATTACACGTTTTTCTAAAGTATACAGAAGAAGTATTTACATGTTATCATTCTTCATTTATTGACATGAATGATGTACAGTGTGTCTCACGGGATGTTGGATTGTATGGGTACTTTTGTTATTATAACAGATAGAAAGTCGGTTAAATGGACAAAGTAGTGCATATTTATTCTATCATAATCTGTTCAGAAAACAGTTGAATTCCAAATGGTTGCCAAGCTATTTCGCATTAAAAAAATTACATTTTTGAATTAAGGTCTTAAGTTTTATTTGTAATCCCATCGAAAACGTTTTGCCATTATGGCATCAACAAGAAAAAAAAGTTTTGTTTCTTTCTAGCGAATACATTGCTGAAAAAAAAGATAAACTGACAATCAAATTGTAGATAAAAAATGCCTTTATAATATCAAAACGTTTTTTCGATGGGATCACAAATAAATTAAAATGAAATACATTAAATTGCAAATGAGCCGCCATTTCTGTATTTTCGTAAAAATAGTTAAATAATAAATTAAAGTAAAGGAGCAAATTCTATTTGATCGCTCGTACTGCATTAAAACTAGTTAAAAAGTTACTAGTAAAACTAGCCAGGATTTGACAGATATTTTGATTTTAATGCAAGGTAGTGTCAAACGCTGATATTGTGACAATACCTACTGCTAATACCATCGATATATTTGTGAAATCCTGGCTAACTAGTTTTATGTTAATGCCGATGCGATCGATCTCGATCAAATACAATCTCATGCAGCTAAACTATTAATTTTATATATTATATGATAAAGTCATGTTCCTGGCCACATCAAATTTTTTAAATAGCACGGAAATCATCGTCAATTTTTGCTTGGGCCACGACGTTCGTTTTGTGTGGTCCAATTATGTATAATTTTCTAAATATTTATTTCTGTTTTGAAAATTTTCTATATAATATTATACATTATTGATCACTGTTAGCAAAACCGGTCATTCAGATTTTTAAATAAATATTGTTCGAAAAACAGATATTTTAATTGTTTTTTTAATATTTAATTTAAAAAATTTGACACTAGAAAACTAGAAACTTCTTTTTGATTGAGCCAACGATAATAAATATTAATATTTACTTAATTACAAATTAGTAAACAATATAAAGCGACAATAGTTGGAGTTCACTTGCCTATCGAAAGAAAGAGTGTGTTTAAAACTGAATATGTTTATAAAACCTTTACAAAATAGGTAATTCTATATTTCATCGAGTCATAGAAAGAATCAGTATTAGTTATGGTGAGAGAGTGTTTAAAGCCTAACATGCAGAGAAAAAGAAATAAATCAGAAAAACCATAGTCAAGTTTTGGTTATAAACCAATAAACAGTGTTGTGTTTACAAAATGTTATGGTTTTCACCTCTTAAAACATTTGGGGCGAGGAACGACACGGCCTGTAGTATATAAAGTTTCATAATTCTTTAGTAGTTTACAAGGTTTATATAACTTGCCTGAAAATTAACAATTTTTAATTCATTTTGGTTTTGGTGTCAATAAAAATCACACACGTCACATGAAACACAATTAACAAGAACAAAATGTGAAAGCAGCTGATTAAGAGTTTTTTTTTATTATTTATTTTAACTTTCTCTTAATCTTCAATAGAGGGCCATTGACATGTATGTATTTGTGAAAACTCTGAAACAACTCAAGAAAAGTAGGTCGTATGAGGTATCATAGGATAGCTCTTTTAAAACCAAATAAGTTTCGTCAGATTTTCGTCAAGATTTTTCATTTAACGTCACTGAAAATCTATTTCAGGAGGATATTATGTTTCTAAAATTTATACCAAAATCACAAAATTCGTTTTTTTATTCATTGACGTTATTGTAGTTAACGATTTGTAATTAATAAATCATGGTAAACCGTGACAAAAAAAACAACTAATCAATATCACGCTTAATGAAACATCAATGCACGAAATAGTATTCTTCACTATATCCATCTTTTCTACATTTTCCTTGAATATATCTTATAAACTAATATTAAGGGACCAACGACATTACATTCTCACCCTATTATGCCAACAAAAAAATCGACAAAACGACCTCATTTCTAAAACGTCTCAATTTCAGCCCCTTGCGAAGAAGACAATATTGCGCGGACATTCAGGCCGCGGGCAGTTATCCAAGCCGTCAGTTTACATACGCATAAAGAGACGTTAGCGTTCCCATTCTCCGGCAAAACTGCCCCTTTTTTATCATGTGAGGGTTTGCGTGTGCGCCTCTGGTGACACGTACCATTGCAATTTAGTTTTTCCATTTGTTTCCCGGCTAGATTTATGGGGACGCGCTAGGCGGGAGATATAGGGGAAGTTGGTCGGGCCGAGATACAACATCCGACAGCTGGCTGAATTGCGAGAATTTATTTGTAACATGGCGTGGCTGTATTCAGTGGCCGCGATTAGAAATGTTACATGTTACGCCACTGGATCTGATTGCATGGAACATTCATATTCTGTTATTGATTGCCAGTTGTGTTCTTTATTTTTCTTGTTAGAATGGGGTTTACTGATTGCAGAATTGACATAAATAAGAATTTGTTGTTTCGATAACTGTATCGTAATATACAGTTACACTGAAAAAAAAATTATGTGAATTTACAGTAGGAATAGTAGGTTTTGTGCTGCTATAATCAGTGTAATTTTGCATCTCATTTGTATTTATATTTACACTGTGATTTTACAAGAATTTAGCCGGAATATTATACCGATTATAATGTAATTTTAAATGATATATGAGGTAATGCGTAATAATTTTACATTAATTTCCGTGTAATATTGAAGGAAATATGCTGTATTTTAGATTAGTTAGTTATTTAGTTAGTTATTTTAGTTATTCTGATCTTGAGTAGATATTAACATTTGCTATCATACAGTGTGTTCATTTCAAAGGTATCCACCCTTATTAACTCTTGACCTGATGCAATTATTGCTTTGAGTGGAAACACGTCGATTTAGATATCGAGGGGGAAGTTCAAAAATGGTACTTACAGAATTTTAGGTTTCATTTCTTCACCCCACAGCCACCCTACTTTGAAATTTGCACCCACTACCTTGTGATACTTCATTTGAAAGGGTACAAAATTATCTACTCAACCATGGTAAAAAAAATGAAATCGATCGATCGGTTCTTAAGATAGACTCCACAGAAGATGGAAGGTATGAAATTAATATTATTAGAGAAATATTCCGGATTAGATACAATGTTGAACTAATTAACAAAGTAATACATAAAAAAATAAAAAATAAAATAAATAATAAGAAATAAGAAATTATTTTATTACATGTTCGAAATGGCCACCATTATTTGCTAGACAAAAATACATTGTTTTCGAACTATTCGCAAACTTTGACGAATGTTTCAAGGGTGATTTGTCTTCATTCTTGCGTAATTCTGTGTTTAAGCTCTTCGATACTGGCAAGAGGAGTTTTGTACGTTTTAGTCTTCAAGTGACCCCAGTAAAATTTCCATTGCCATTTGAAATTTCGAAGTGGGATGGCTAGAGGGTAAAGGGATGAAACCTAAAATTCTCTAGGTACCATTTTTTGAACTTCCTCCTCAATATCTAAATCGATATAGAGGTATGTTGCCACCGAAAGCAATAATCGCATCAGGTCAAGAGTTATTAAGGGTTGAGTTATTTCATACCTTCCATCTTCTGTGTAGTCTATCTTAAGAACCAATAGATCGATTTTATTTTTTTACCATGGTTGAGTAGAGTATTTTATGTCCTTCCAAATGATGTATCACAAGGTAGGGGCTGTCATTTCATTTTGAACCATTTTGAACTTCCCCCTCGATATCAAAATCGACGTGTTTCCACTCAAAGCAATAATCGCATCAGGTCAAGTGTTCAAGTGTTAAGGGTGGATACTTTTGAAATGAACACACTGTATAATAAAAAAAAAACAGAACCATCATGCAAACAGTCAAACGTTATAATAGTACAGACGGCCTAACAAATATGGTATAGATAAAATTAATTGTAAAAAAAATAAATATGTAGACTTACATACAAGTATGAAATAGTTTGAGGCACATAAAAATACATTAAAACTATAGTAAAGCAATTAATAAATATTCAAACATAGAAAACATAAAACGACATCAATCTCTAGTGGCCAATTGTGGTCATTGGTGATCTACAAAGACAATACAATAGTTCTGCAGTGTGGCATACTATTTTAACCTACACCTACATCGTATCTAGGTACATAAGTTTTAGTTCACTGAATCACTGTGTCACTGTTGCCTACTGGAGACGCACCCAACTATATTATACTGCACTCGATGGAATGCGTGCCGGCATTCGTTTGAAAAGCTGCTGATCAAAGGTAGCGCATGTGCCTGGACGTTACAATATCAACAAACCCGCTATTATAATAGTAAATGCACAACATACGTTGTAATTTTACGATTCTAAGCTATATTTCGATTGTACTATTATTATGAAATGTTAATTATTAAATGTATTAGTACTAAATGATCATTGTAATTGAAATAAAGCAGCAATGTCGCTGTAGTAGTCCACAGACTTGTAAAAGTAATTGGAATTCCTTGCAAGTTTAATACTTGCCACATTTCCATTGTAATTTTTACAATGATTTGTGTGTAATTTTACAGCAATTTTTCTTCGTGTAGCTCTATAGAAGCGAACTTGGTTAATACAGCATAACCTAGCAGCTTTTTTAAACTCATCTTTAAAATCCTTTCTCTGGGTGTACTCATATTTCGTATGAATAAAATAAAGTTCATGCCTCAATTGCTGGAGATTCTAGTCCTTATATTTGACAAATGACGGAGCTGCCGTGGCAGAGTTTATATGTAAGTTGTGTGCCATAACAAATTATTAACAAAGAGCGACCACTTATGTCCGACACTATAAAGTTTTATATGGCATTCCTAAGGAGAATGTAGGAGTGGCTTTCAACCCAGTTCTTTTGTGAAGAGTTCTTGGAAAGAAAATGTGGTGCGTTATACAATAGAAAAATTAACAGTGTTTTAAGCTATGTGAAAAGACATTTTTTCAACTTTGAAACTTGGAAATATTCAGTTTAAGTTTTTGCTTATTTTCTTGCTGAAAGCACAAGCACTAGTACCAAAAAGCTCTATGTTTTAACCTTAGCTAACGCTTTTCAGTGAGCGTTTTCAAGGATTCTAAAAATTCCACTTCATCCGCTACACATTTTATAAATTGTCAACGAATTTTATATGCATATTGTGTTATTTTTCAATTTGTTTTAGTCGTTATTCTATAATGTACCTAATAATACTTTGTTTCGTAGATACTAAACACAAAACTTAACATCAGATAACAAAAAACAATCTACGAGCAGGCTTTTCCAAATACTAGCTCAACATTAACATGTAATAATAATACATCAAAACCAATATAGATACCAAAAACCAGCGTTTTCGACATTTCCCAAACTTATAACTCTCTATAACAATATTAATCAGCAGAAAACTGATTCGCAACATCCACCTAAAACATGAAGCAAGCTTCAATATCAAACACAACTACATATTTCTCTAACCGCGATATCTTATATAATAACAGACAATATAACAAACACCATCAGACATTTCCAATTTCCACCCTTCTTTCCTAGGCAATAGCTATTAATAACTCCTAGTAACTTCTCATACTATCTGCATGTAAATCTGTAGTGTAACAAATCGATGTCTTCGTGCTGTCGGCAGAATCCTAACGAAAAACGATTGTTTTAGGCGCGGTCGGAGGTGACGATGATGGCGACGATAAGGAGAAGGAAGAGGAGGCGGAAAGAGAGCGTCTTGAAGCTATCAGGGAGGCCGAGGAAAGGAGAAAGGAGAAACATAGGAAAATGGAAGAGGAAAGGGAAAAGATGAGGCAAGAAATAAGAGATAAGGTGAGTCCACTTTGAAGATATTATTGTTAATATTATAAATAAACTTGGTAATAATGCGGATTCTTTTGTCTTCACCTTGAGTGGTGAGGATCATCCTCGAGATAGCTATATAAAAATCCATCGAATTCAAATTTATCGCCGTATTTTTTTGTGTGAGTAATAAAATTTACTGAGGGTATTGAAGATTAAATGCCAGAAGGGGCAATTGTATCCAAATGTCGACACAGCCGAAGCCATAAGGACTTTTAGGGGGGACTTTTAAGGGTTTTATAACGGTTTTAAAGTATTGAGCATACTTTGCAGTCTGCTCGCGCAGAACAGTAAAATTTAAAATTCATTTTCGACGATTTACGTAGGTATCATAGGAATTATTCATCGTTCAATCAATTGTTGTCCAATTGTTTTTATAGCCCCTCTTAGAATTCTTTTTAAATATTTATGGTTCAGGTAAAATGCAAATGCATTTTTTGCGTTTTGATTTTTGTAATTTGTTGTCAAACAGACAGTGATAAAGAAGAATGATAATAAAGAAAGTAGATAGTACATTGTCAAAATCCAATATCAAGATTACTTTTCGTCAAAAGATTTTCCAGTGAGAGAAGTTTTCTGTTTTCATATATTAAGTTGAGAAACCGGGGTTCATTTATGATTATTATATTTAACATCTATTTTGAAGTCATTCAATTTAATTCATTTAATTTGTTTTTATTTTTGTATTGGGCAATCTCATTTACCACCGAATTGTAAACCTGTAAAGCCTGAACGTTATGGAAATATGAAAACCTGAAACGTAGTTTATAATGGGAACTCAGTAACTATACGTTTCAATTTGTACCTTATATTGTTTATAGATATATGTCTTAGTTGGCAAGTTGTTGGTGACTTTCTTCGCAAAAGTACTGAATGGTCTAAAACAGCTATATACAGTGTGTCCCCAGATGGAAAAAAGAATATCAGAATATTTGTTTGTCCTTATTTCATCGTTTTTTCTTATCAACATTATTATCAGAACATTTTATACCTATTTTAATTTAGTAATATAGTAATATACTATTGTTTTTGTTAGTGTGTCTTATTCTAACGCAATAATATAACAAAATGACACATCTGTTAACGCATCTCTTAAAATGGTTGGAGGAGTTCAAGCTTTGATAAGTTTACTGGAAAACTGTTTTAAAAATAGCTGTGACTGGCGTTACCACCATAGCTAATCTCTTGGTTTAGTAATCTAAAATTGAAAATTTAGGCAAACTATATTAGCTGTGTTAATTTCAACTTGACTGTACTAAAGGGCAATATATTTAAAACCAAAACATTGATGAACATTGATTATTGTTTTTTTATGTGACGGGCGTGATAATTTAGGCAAAATCTTAATTGAATAAAGTGAACTCTAAACCCCGCTATATCTCTTTTCCGCGGAATTATCCAATAATAACAATAGCATGTTTTTAGTTTACCATACGCAGTATTGTAAGAATTGTAGTAGTGTGTGTGTATGTGTGTACCCGATTTTTGTGACGACGATTCCGGAAAAACTACCAAAGGTATCGGGACGAAAGTTCATATTTAGAAGTTTCATGACCAAACTTAGAGCTGAAAAGCTTTTGGTTTAAAAGGGTCCAAAGGAACTGACTATTGACTCTTAGCATTTTTCAACGATTTTGTAAATGAGCCGTCATTTCTGTAATTTTGTCTATAATTTATAATTTATGTCTATAAATTTTTTTGGTAAAATTAATAGTTTAGCTGCAGGAGCAAATTCTATTTGATCGAAATCGTGTCTGCATTAATAGTAGGTAGCCAGGATATTTTGAAACTTGTGACAGTATTCAGAACGTCAGCGGTTGCGAAACGTCAATTCTACACGCAAATGCATGGAGAATGCGATGAGGAGGACAAACACGCGCGCACGTATGCTATGTGAAACAATATTGAAACAGCTTGGTGTTTACAAAGTCAATGTGTATTTCGAGTGCAGATAACAATGTTGTTATGCATTTTCAAGGATTTTGCAAATGAGCCGCCATTTCTGTAATTTCGTCAAAATAGTTAAATAATAAATTAAAGTAGAGGATATATTGTATAATTTATGTCTATGACATTTCTTGCAAAAATTTATATTTTAGCTGTAAGAGCAAATTTTATTTGATAGAGATCGTGTCTGCATTACTATAGAATTTACCAGATATTTTTATTATAATGACAGTAGGTAGTGAGTAGGGCTGATTTTTGACAATACCTACTGTCAATATCTATCAAATCCTGGCTAATTCGTTTTATTTTAATGCAAACACGATCGATCTCGATCAAATAGAATCTCATGCAGCTAAACTATTAATTTTATATATTGTGTGATACAATCTGATGTGCCTGGCCACATCAGATTTTTTCAGTAGAGAAAAATTAAAATCAGCATTTTTTTATCAAATTCTTTTACTACTATTCCAAAAGACGACCGTAATATCAATAATCTGCTACACTATGAAAATAATCTTTAACTTTAATTTGGTTTATTGCTTTGTATATTCTGTGAATAAATTACCTTAGAAAAGAGCCTCTGAACTTTTACGTAGTTTGAGATGAATGTACTGATTTTTGAATAAAATACATAGTACTTTTTAACCAAGAAAAACCACCTAAAGTAGTTATTTTTACGGAACAAGTAATGTCACATGCAAAATGTGCATTAAATAAGAAATTTTAGTACATGGTCTTGTAGTAGTGATTCAAGAATTTCATACCTCTACTATTTTCAGTACAACATTCCAATTTGATATTTGAGCATACAATTTCTCTAAGCCAATTTTAATTTAAACAAAATGACCAGATATACTGTTCGTTTTTGTACTATTGACTATACGAATACTCCATGTGCTGTGCTAAAAAATTATATCTTTTATAAGTAACCCAACTTTTATATTCCGCAACTGAATTCCATAACTAAAGGGCGAAACAAAACTTACAAGCACCAACAAACAAAAAAGCAAACTTTAAAACATGACACAATATTCCAATCACGGAATATAGTAACTCCAGCTCCGGACTGGTCACACCATGAAGCATGTATAATGCATACAGCCCCCTCATTTCGATATTCTTATCTAAGTAAGTAAGTACGCAGTAACGTAACGTGACAATAAAACTTTTTTGTTCTGAAATTGCCGGTAGATAAACCCAGGTGGCATAAGTTATTCGTGACAGAGCCCCTAAGCAAAAATTGCTTTTTTCCTGGTCGAGTTGCCGCCACGCGAGTTCCTGCTCCCTTTCCGGCATCGAACCCTCCTCGCCCGCCGGCAAGGGTTGGAAATACGCTACCCTCTGCACATATTAAAATAGGCGGCGGTGCGGGTTCGTGTCGTGCCACGTGGCATTAATTTTTGCGAAGTCAACGGGTGTATTTCGCCCACCGCCGCGCCGCCGCTGACCTGATTTGAATCCTGAATGTGTTATTACGGGCTATCGGCTAGCCGGCCGCCCCGCATCTACGCCTATGTGTATTTGCATCGGACCCGCCTTAATTTAATTACCGGCTCAGCTGATCAAGAAAATAACCCAACCCTTTCTCGGTGTTATGTTGGCGAGGTTATGTACGACTTCGAATCAGGGGCACCAATTTGCATAGCTAACTAGAGAAAAGTGGATTCGCGAGCTGGGGTTTTTTTTTCGTCCTTTCGCGCGCTATCGCTGGAAGTGTTTATTTAAGGTATTCATGAATATTTTAATTATTTTCGTGTGGAGTTTTGCCGCCGCGCCGTCAGCTGAAACGGACGGTTTTGCGCGAGTGGTTTTCCGCTGAAAGGTTGATTTATTATTTGTTTAGTTTTTATCATATGTATTACCATGAGCGCTTCCCGGATGGTGCAAGGGGGTGCACTATCCTCGAGATAAAAACTCCATTACATTAAGATCCATTAAAATCATTAAAAAAATATCCACGCTGCATCATAAGTTAATTCTTCCAATGTAGTTATTCAACGATGTTAGTGCAACCCAACAAAATAAGTACATATTTTTGCTAATATACGGGCACACCATTTTCATGGTATCGTATACCGGGTGGTCGTTTTAATTTGAGGCTCCTAATTATCTCGAAAAATATGCATGGTACGACAAAAGTATCTTAAATAAACTTGTAGGACGCAAAGGTGGAAATGAGATGGCAATATCAGTTTCATTGTAGATGCCGCTGCAATCGATGAAACTGAGGTTAACTTTATTTTTTTAAATGGGAATACACACCTTTTTTTATTAGGTGTCTCAAGTTAAAACGACCACCCGGTATACGGCATGGTATTTATGCAGAGACCATTTCCATGATGAATCAACAATAAGCTGACATACGAATAGTTATGTTTAACTTCTTGTTGAAAATCCAATGGAAAATCCCTTGAACAATTTAACATTGTTTTTTCGCGAACTTGTTGTGGAGTTAGGTTAAAAATTCGGGCAATTAATCCAGCCTTCTTGTTCTTATTTGCCTCTTTTTTTTTTCAGACCGCACATTTTTAAAATGTTTTATGATCAGATAAACAATATCAATAATAATTACAGTATTTTTTTCATACGTTCAGAATAATAAATGCATGCTATTGGCCCCGTGCACAGTATAGAGTGGGGGTTTCAAAAGCTATTTAGGCGCCCGTTGTGGAATCCCGGCGGACTATTTTTCCGCAGGAACTGTTCTCGGTCACCGCTACACGCAAAGGCGCTGTAGTCGACTTTATTATATCTGTCAGCTGTTGGCGTTCGTAAACGCGCTCTCGCTACAGGTAACTGCACCACGTCGGTAATTACTAGGGAGAAAACTGCTTAGAGCAGCGCCACCTCCTGGCTATCTTAGACTTTTCCTGCGGTGAAACAGACGTGCTTGTCGACGCGCACCCGGCCAATTGTGAGCTGTAACATTTAAAAGTGGTAGATATGAATAAATTATAATATAATCGGTAAACAATTCTGGCATACCTTTTTTGTGGAATTTAAAGGTAGAAATTTTTAATTGTGCACTAGTTTTTCTCGTCAATTCACCATTTTTGTCTTTCAGATTCTATAAAAAGCCTGGCGCCTAAAAAGCATATAGTGAATAAACTTTCCAATTATGTAGGAGAAAAGCTGGGCAAACTCAATCAGAAAGTTAACTCCGTTACTCGTTAATCTGTTAACGAGTAACTTCGTTAACCGGTTGTCCGTTAATTTGTTATGTAACGGACGTTAACGTTAACTGTTAACTAAAATAACTACTTTGCGAGAAGAGAATTTATAAAAGACATTAAAAAGATCAGCAAAGGTGGTTGGAGTTTTCTATTTTAAGTTTAGGCTTGTATTTTGAATAGGTATTTATTAAAAAGTAACAATATTAAACAAAGTAAAATATTTATTATTACGTAATATATGGGTACATACAATAAGATCGGGAACCACTGGGAACTGGGAAGTAACTAAAAACAAAACAAGTCGCGTGCATGCTTTATATACGGGGGCCGCGTCGCACAAAGTAGTACGTCACACATGTAAACAAAACCAGTCCAAACTTGCACAGAATGCCTATAGCAATTTGAAATATTTAGTTATGTTATTTTCGATTCAACGGAGTTAAATTAACGGATGCTGAATGTAGCGGAAGTTAAGAAGCTTTGTGAAGGAATATTTAATTTGAATAGATTTTGAAAACAGGTAACAATCACTAAATATTGTTTTAAAATTATGTCAAAATTGATGTAGTTGTTATTAAATTTCTAGAATATGTAGTTTGAGAAGGTGCCTAAATAGCATAAACATTAGTATTATTATCAATTTTTCGTGCATTTGTATATTTTATCGCAAGTTTGTTGAAACTTCCTGCTTAGTGTATTGTCCACATCTGATCCCACCGCCATTACACCTGTCTTCTGCGAATGTCACGACTGTCAAATTCTCCAGCATGGCAAGTCACTCGTATATAGCAGATGGATTGGTCCCAAGATACTACCCTGAGACACAGCTGGTTTTACTTCTTTTACGTCAGAGTATTCGTCCATCTATTTTGGTCGATCTACTATAATATATTATGTAGGTAGCTATTATGTAGGTAGCTATATATTATCAAAAACATGCGTAAAAAAGAATGTTGCAACATATAAATTTGAAATGTATCTAAAAATGTTATCTACTAGAATGATCAATAATATGTTATTCTTGTATGCAGATGCGTGTATTTATTAGACATTCGAGTAGTATTCTAAAATGTATTAAAAACATTAAAACAAAAAAGAAACATTCAGAAACACTATAAATATATAAACAATACCTAAGTTCTTCCCTACGACTGGTCTATGTAAATATGATATCGGTGTTTAGCAGCGTTAAACTTCCGCAAAAAATGTGAGACTGAGCAGCGGAAAACAACGTGAAATTTCGCACTGCTCCAAATTTAATTGGTAAAGTTAAACAACTCCAAATACTTTAATTTCCCTAAAGAATTAACGTAACAAGTACCTAACACAGTTCGTACTTTATAATTCACTACTCCACTACAACACCAACAAAAAAATTAAAAAAAAAACATGATAAAATTACGAAGTCGGACTTAAATCACGCCTGGTGTCTCCAGCGGTTATTCGAACTAAAACCGTATTTCACAAGTCCGGGAAGCACGGAACCGCATAAATTAGCGTGGAACACGATCGCACGTTCGCGCTCGCAGTGGGCACTTAGGCGATATCCCCGTTAGTCATGGGATAATTAAGGGAAATCCATGGGCCGAACCCCAGACGACTCTGATTCACTAATGTGCGGATAATATACGGTCGCGCGCGTGTTGCCAGCGCCCGGATGGCGCTCAAAGGAACGTAATTTTCAAATTAGGCGAAGGCAAAGCTCGAAAAACGTGTCCTGGAGGAAAATCGCTTGTACGTTTACGCCCACTTTCAATCATTTTGAAGGGTCGCGCGTTCGGAATCAGACCTGAAGGTGACGTTTATTGGAGCCGGGTATAATAGAGGGCGCCTTGGGAATTAGGTTTAACAAATTATTGTGTATTGCTGAGTCGGGTATGTTCTGGGTGATTTATTTGGTTCATTATTTTTGTGCGTGATTTGAAACGGGAAAAATTGGAGAATTATATACCTGTATATGAATTTACATTTCAGCTAATGTTGCTTATCAAGTCAGGTTAATATAAAGAAGGTTAATATAAATGTACTGGTTTATTATTTACGTTTACTTCAATAATTGGAAATTTGGTAAATGTATTTGATAATTAGAATTTTCTAGAAAGATGATTATATACAGGGTGAGTTATTAGTATCCCGGCGGTCGATAGCTACTAAATCGTAAGAGAAAGAAAAAGTTGTTTGGCTCCCTGGTCTCTATAACGTAAAATTATTTTCATTTATACAGGGTGTTGCATTTAGGCGTGACGTAAAGTATGTAAATTTTTTTAAATGGAACGCCCTGTATATTCTATTATTGTATGAATACTGATAAATTTGGCTATCCAACGGTATAGGTTGCTAACTCTCAGCGTTAATAGTACCTGAGATATTCAATTATTTCTCCAAAATATGCCCGTTGCACGATCTTCTTTAAAACTATGTAAAAATGATGATCCAAAGATATTAGGTTCACTATACAGGGTGTTCATAACATTTCAATACTATTAGCAATTGCAACCGAACCCTGTTTATAACACTTGGTTGGGGATGTCATCTATCCGGATATAGCTGTGCATACATTCTGGATGCTGGTAATGTATTTCTGTCGGCTTCGCCATAAATGTAGATCATGTTAAATAACTCATCGTTCAGAGAAAAGACAAATATTGTTACTAATTTTGACTTATAGACTATAACTTATTGAGTGTCGTTAGATCTCAATTATTGTTTGTTTCTATGATTAATAAATGCTAATAGTATTAATTACTGTTTTTTTAGGTTGTATTTTAATACAGCATTACTGATTTACAAATGAGAGACAAACAAAAAATAACAAAAAATAATGGCATTTCACATTTTTCTTTAAATTGTAAATATCACGAAATATAATACAATTGGACATATGGCATACTTAACATAAATTAAAGGGATCTCGGGGGGGGGGGGGGGGAAATTCAACAAGCACATAATATACAGGTTGTTCCATTTAGAAAACTCAAGGAAAAGCCATTTGCAAAGCATCAAAATATAACATTATAGTTTAACGGCAAAATCTGCAAAAATGTCGTTTTTGCATAGTTTTAAAGAAGATCCTGAAACGGGCAGTTTTGGGGAAATAATTGAATATCTCAGGAACTATTACCGACAGCAACTTATACGGTTGGATAAACAAATTTATTAGCATTGATATAATAATAAAATATACCTGCATTCAATCAAAAAAAATGTATACTTTCCATCACGCCTAAATGCAACACCCTGTATAAATGAAAATAATTTTACGTTATTTTTCTTTCTTTAACGATTTAATACGTATTGCCCGCGGGATACTAATAACTCAACCTGTATAGTAATGGCGGCTATATAAATAACGCCATGGAAAAATGGAACTAAGAGAAGATTCAAAGAGCATTTAAGGTTAATATTTTGTTGAATAGCATTGAGTAGCCTTCAGTTTTACTAGATTTATTTTCTACAAGAATGTTTTTTGATAAGACTATACATAAATCAAATCGAAATGTCTACATTTTTACTTTATCATACGCAGTATGATAGCTGTCCAAACTTTCATTTCAGCCTACTTACAGAATTCTATTATGCCACATTGTCGTAAATAACGCCCCAATTGTACTTTTTAACTGTTTTTCTTTTGTTTCCACGTGAATTAATCCAAGCCTTATTGTGTATTTTAGTTTAATGTTCAGAATACGAGACCTGAGAACACTTACTTGTTTTGGAAACAGAAACAGAAATAGAAATTCTGAAATACTCTTGATAAAATGCAGTTAATTCAAATATTTTTTATGCTTCAATGTAAAATTATGTAGTACTGGATGTACTGGCCACCCTTCGGCATTCTGCATGATTTTTGCAATAAGACGCTAGCATCTTCGTTAAAAAATGCTGTTTACCATTTGGGTGGAGGCGCCGGTTCCTTTTTTAATATTTCACTTTTCTTTCAAATTCATGTTATCTTTCAATTACAAATATTAAAATGTGGAAGATTATATATTTAATTGTATGATTATCATCAAAAAATAGAAATCAACAAACCACGATCTCATAAATCTCACATTACACACACCAATGTTTATTAGTTAAATTCGTACTTGAAACTATTGCATCTCGGTTGTGCAATGCATGCATTCTATAACATCCCATCCGTACTTAACCGAGTTTCTCGGGCACGTATAAAATTAGCAACATCAATTATTGAGGGTTTCTCTCAACGCACAGCGCTGAAGTTGGGCAACGCGCCCTGCACCTAATAAGGACATGTCAGCGTCGATAGTTTGCCCGAAGCGCTCCGCGTTTACGACGCCGGAGTGGCAATTTAGTACTAGGGGAGCGCTAAAAGTTTAAACACACTTCTACGGCTACCCCCCTTACTCCGCTTACCCACCTATACCCATTCAAACGCCGGCAACTACCCTTCGGCCCAAGTTTATGCACACATCTTGCGATACAAGACAAATTGTATAGCCCTACGTTTGCACAATGTTCGAATACGACAATATGGAACAACTAGGACTTTTTGTGTAGGGAATTTTGTTAGAGATTTTGTATGGGGTTGCATTGGTGCATTTTTAGGTATAGTCATTTTAAATTTAGATTAGTTTTTTTTTGTTCTTATGGCTATATTAGAAAATAGGCATTCTTGGAAATGTTTAAACAAACTATAAATTATGTTAATGTATTTTTAGTAGCGAAGGACTTTTCTACCAGATTATTGCAAAATACATTCATGCGATTGCTTCACCATACATGGCCTCTAAAAATCTGCACAAAAAAAAACAGTGAAAACTATCCTCGTGTCCACATTTCAAAGCCAATTACAATCAAGTATTTTAGTATCCTATATTATTGTCGAATCTGTTTTGATAACTTTTATTTGTGAAAAGCTTACATCAGCACAAGTGTTTTACTTCTAGACGTAAAATTTGAGAACCCATAGCTATTTGATGTATTTTTCACTACACACTGGGGTGAATCGAAAGTATACAAATATGAATTTTAAAACTGCTTGGTGATTTATGATAAATTATTACGTGAAACAAAATCGCAAATTTTTATCGTTTTTATTTACTACGACTCTTAATATTTATTAATACTAAAAATAAATTTTTCCCATATGACAAAACTTGAAAACTAGATTTTGAACTAAGTTTAAATAATAAAGATATTAATAGATTTTAAACATTAATGTAAACTATGATAAAACATTTTATAAACTATTGTTTTTCTATATTACTTATGTATATATTACTTACGTTTTACATTATTCTACTACACTGTTTTTGTTTTGCGTTGTTTTGGAACTATAATCAACATCATTTTTTATTGAACCTAAATCAGTGCAGTTTGCTTTCACTTGTGAGACGGTCTGGTCTTTACTGTTCGTTTTTCACGTAAAAATTACATCTTCAAATGAAAAATACCAAAAAAAAGAGCAACACAATGTATTCGGGGTTCAGACTGATGTTGGAAGTGCTCTCCCCAAACGAATTATGATGTGATAGAATTCTCTAGGTAGGCTGCAGTCAAAGAACATTTCAAATTGAAGCTGGTATATGACAAAACTTGGAAATTGTAGATAGAACAGATTTAAAACAGGTGTTGGATAGTAAGGAAATGCCAATTCAAACAGTTGTCACATGATTTTTCTCTCCATAGCTTTGAAGTTCAACGTCAAACTTTTTATTTTAGCTTACTTACATAATTGTTCAACCTCTAATTTTGAAGAAATTTTTATTTCTGTTTTTATTCACGTTGGAGTAAAATGTGTTGTTAATATTTTTCCTGAAATTTCGGTCGATTTTGCGGCAAGTAAATATGATCACAACACGCCACAAAAGTAAATAGAGGTTTCTAAAATATGTAAGTGGTTGCGTTTTCCGCAAACTACTAGTATCGACTACTCGACTACTCAATTCAGGTCGGTCACCTGAGACCAATCTATCGCGGAGATTGAAACTTTTCGACCTTTTTTTCCTACAAAGTTAAACCTGTAATTCGGTCAGGTTTCCCCGTTACAAATTTATCAACAAGACACGCCCGAGTTCGGTCCGTCTCTCTTCCTGCGGCCGTACAAATGAACTTTGTTGGTACGAAGTTAAAAACTTTAAAAGTGCATCCGGCAACCAGAACTGGTACAGAAACTTGCCGTTCCGTATAATAAACCTGGAGGGCCGCGCGGCCGCAACACTTCTGTATTCATACGGACCCATTTCGTATTCACGATGTTAAACTTCACCAGAATGGGGAATTTAACTTTGTTTTTCGGCCTGAATAATAAATCTGAAAAGTTCGCCCTACGCCGCCGTACATACAATGGCTGAAGGGTAAAAATAACTTGCGGTTAGGTCCGTAAGGGAGTTGTTGGTTTTCGCGACAATGCGCTCTGAATTAGGGGATCATGAGGTAGTAATATAAATCGTTATGGGTATCTTTTGATAGAATCTTGAAAATTTGTTAGGTTTTTTTTAAACTAGATTGTCCGAGATATTATTTATTAGGTGTAGGGTAATAAAATGTAATTTATTTATTTTTGTTATCGTTAGCGACGATAATTAAACTTCAACGTTTTCCAATTTAAGTACACTTTCATAATAAAAAACAATTCTTTTACTAACTTAAATTGCATTGAAAATTGTAAAAAGTTCCGTTTGTGAGAGCCAGGCAACAAATGAATAAAAAAATATAAACTGGCTTAGATGATAGACATGCCAACTCTGGCTAAAAGTACAGTAGACGTTAAACTAGAGTTGAAATACCGTGCTTCTAACACAAAAATGTTGTTGCAAATATTGATATAAACCACAACAAATGCTGTAATACACAACAATATGCGAAGCAATTAGCAGTATGGAAGAAGATTATGATCGTATCACTATTAGAAAAGCGCTGATAGAGATAGACTACTTAACATATCTCCTAATATTTTAGAGAGTTTTGACCGCTCTACTAATTATGACTCGACCATAGAATTTTCTAACCATTTCAACAAGAAAGGCTTTGTTGCCATGCAGAGTAATCGCAGCGACCTAGTTAGTAAATCCTTAACTATGTCGCTGTAATTCTGGCACGTACATTACATTATATGGCCATCTTGAAAATCAGTTGGGAATATTTGTCAACAGAACGCGGCTTGTTCTTCTACAGCATTGTTGGCAATTTGCTGGCAACATTTGCTGGTTATTAAAAGCATCGTTATGCAAAATTCAATTTACGGTAAGTCAATTGCTATTGACAGAATACACCTTGCAAGCATTATTTTAGGCTGAAATTCAAAATATATACATATGCAAGGGAAAATAATTGTTCGTTGAAAAATAAGATGCTCATGTTGATGCCCAATTAAGTATATTCCTTGAAAATTTCAACAACATATCATGTAGCAATCTATTGATTGGTCTACCGGTTTTCAAATCATCTCAGTGCCAGAAATATTTGAGGCCCCTTCCATATGAACCAAAGAAAAAGAAAATAATCGTTTAATTTAAATACTATAAACTAATACTTGTCATAGCCGTTTTTTTAAAGCAATGTTATATGCCCATCATGAAAATCAGAATAATGGTGTCATAATGGTTCATAAACTCGTTCAAATCTAGTATGAAAGCATTGCTTTTTCACATAGGAAATGTGAATCCGTCATTTATACCTACTAAGGCCATTGTTCTAGAAACCTGAAAGGTTTAATAGTACACCTTAATCTTTGTCTAATCTTCTATTTTTTACGTAAAATTCTAAAAGTTGTTATGCAAGTTTCCAGGCCTGATTCGTATTCAGCGTAAAGAAATCACTTAAAAACATTATCCCAAAAATTTTCTTATGTAACCATTAAGGCAAGAGATCTGTCAAAATCAGTATGGAAAATATGAAAATATGATATATTACCATTTACAAAAAAAAAAATATATTATATCATAAATCAAAAACAATTGAAGGTTGGAAATTAAATTTGATATAAATATGTGTATTTTTACTTTATCATACGCAGTATATAAAGTATTGTAATCATGCCGAAAAAAAATTGAGATTTTAGCGGAAATAGGTCTTTATGGGTCCCCTGAACATTTTTGACCAAGGTACAAAAAAATGTCTGTGTGTGTGTGTGTGTGTGTGTGTGTGTGTGTGTGTGTGTGTGTGCGTGTGTAAACGATTTTTGTGACGACGATTCCGGAGAAACTACTAAAGGTATCGGGACGAAAGTTTATATTTAGAAGTTTTATAACCAAACTTAGAGCTGAAAAGCTTTTGGTTCCAAAGGGTCGAAAGGAACTGGTGGTTTATACTAAGCCTTTTTCAATGATTTTGCAAATGAGCCGCCATTTCTGTAATTTCGACAAAATAGTTAAATAATAAATTAAAGTAGAGGAAATTTTGAATAATTTATGCCTATGACCTTTTTTTGTAAAATTAATAGTTTAGCTTCAAGAGCAAATTCTATTTGATCGAGATCGATCGCATCTGCATTGGTATGAAATTACATAGTAGTCAGGATTTGACAAATATTTTTTTGGACTGTCACACTCGAAAACAGCTGATTTCATCGGAGGTTGGAGAACCGCTATGGCACGTTGCCACTCTAGTGCGGCAAAGTACAAAATTCAAATTTCAAATAAAATAAGATCACCAATTTGATTGTTTGTTGATAAGAAATATCAACCCGTTGTTATATCTAATTCTAAAAACGATAAATTGAGAAAATTGTAAATAAAGTATAGCGATGAGTGTAGTTATATTTGAGTATGTTGGTACGGATGTGACATCTACAGTGTTATGAACAAATATAAATCTGTCAGAATTTGAATTAGCTTTTTAAACTTGACGTTTCGTCAAAGTGGTACCAAACTAACATTTCCTATACAGAAATATAACCATTTTTCATTTATTTTTTTAAACACATATTTTTCAAAAAGCAACACAATAAACGTTGATGTCACTCCTGCCAAAAATTAGATAGCGCGACTCGCTCACATGCGACGGCGACGCGCCTTCGGTGACGCGCCGCATCACTGCTCGTCGCGCTATTCCGTACTTTCGGCACTTGTGACATAAATAATTATTATTCTAATGACGTAGTGTAGGTAGTGTCAAATGCTGATGCTTTGACAATACCTACGATTTATCCCAATAAAATAGATTCTCATGCAGCTAAACTATTAATTTTATATATTGTATGATAAAGTCATGTGCCTGGCCACATCAGATTTTTATAATTAAAAAGCTGTACGTGCCCGCGAAATTGATCATGTGTCCATAGATTTAATCTGTTGTCAATCAGGATATGATCAGTATACAATTTAAATAGATGCGTTATAGGATCACTACTTTAACCAAAAGACGTTAGAGGGCAGTTTAATCCAAAACCCCAAATTCTTCAGTTTCAATAAAAAGCTTAATATTGTCTTTTTAAGTGTAATGATTATATAAAATTGCTTACGGCTGGCTCGATTACAACATCAGCATTCTTTTAAATTCTCGGCGTTTTATTTCCAGAGCGAGCGCCTCAATTATTTTGTTCCCCCAAGTGCCTCGAGGCGCCATCTGTTGTAATTAATGAGTAATGATTAATTGGGCCACTCTTGCGAAGGTGGTTTACATCACCTGACGCTCATGCTCTCCCCCTGGCGTATTTTTATACCGACAGTGACCTTTCCTTCTCCTGGGACCAAATTCCACAGCAATTAGCCGAGCAATTATTTTTTACTGCCAGAAACTCCTCGGTAAAAAAGAATGAGGTAGACAATTCTTAATAACACGGGACATTCTTTTTTATTTTTTTGATACACAAAGAAACGGGAAGTAACATGAGGGTATTTTTGAACAATAATGGCGCAGTCGGAATCTTGAATTGAAATCCTTTTAAAAATCAATTCATCTACGTTTGGTATTATAAATGTCGTAATAAGTAATTACTTTTCAGTGACGTTGACGCGGTTATTTCGTAATACCTTTTCAACAAGAAATTTCCCGACACTTGATAATGGATACAACCCATAGATTGGGACAGTCTCCCGGGCTATGCCTGATGAGGGTTTCAAACGCTTTTATGATCTGGTTAATGTAAATGTGTCAGCACCTCATTGCCATTGAGACTAGAACGTTATAATATAATGAGCTGACCCATGCCCTAATGGTATATTAAATTTATCATTAAATTTGATAATCTGTTTTCGATTGAAATGTTAATACTACTAGGTATCCCACCGCTGCCACCAAATTCATTACTTGATGCAAAGGGTTTAGAAAAGTAACCACTAAATGTCATCTAAAAACATAAAACTGAACACATCTCTTTTGAAGTCTTGTAAATATAATGCTTTTGAGAAGGTTATTAATCGTATTTAAGCTAGAAACGAAAAGACCCCGGGGACCAGCCCTCTTTTAAAATCGTTTAAAACATTCGCCAAGCGGAAAATTTTTAATCTTAGAATTTATGAATTTTGCATGAGACGCCGCGATGAGGAGACCGATAAGTTTAAGGAGAGCGCCCTCTGTCTGCCGCGGCGAGAATTACAAATTAATACGTCGCCCTGCGATGCGCAGTAATTAATTCCGGACGAGTAAATTGTCCAAATAAAAGAGAAATCGGGCGCCTTTGGATGCCAAACTTCTCTTGGGTTGTGAATAATTTTCTTTGGTATACAGAAATAATTAGTACCTAACTTATAGTTAAGACTAGTGAATTATTTTAACCAAAAATAAATAGTGTAAAATGGAAAATACGAGTTTTACCAATTATGGTGGAGGCGACGGAATTAATAATCGACATATATTAATGTCTTATACTTTTCAGGTATCTTATCATTTATTTCTAAACCAGCTGTTCGTAAATTAATTTAAAGCAATATTTTATTGCTTTCTCCTCAGATTTAAGGAAATTCAGCAAAATAATCAAGTTTGATGAATAATATTAGAAATGAATATATTTGATCTATTTCTAAACCTGCCGTTTAAAACTTTATTTAATGTAATAACTCGTCAAAATAATCTAAATACTAATTAAAAGACACTCATACCGGGTGATCCAATTTCGAGGCTCACCATAGAGATCTCGATTATCAGTGGAGATATATTTTTGTGTTCATCAATTATCTGAAAAGAAATTTAAGCTATCATTTTTCATTTTGAAGATTCGCAAAAAAACTGAAATGTCAAGATATCGTTTTTATTTTTTTATTCAAAACCAAATGTAGCTAGACATTTGAAACAGAAACATAATTTGCAATACTTCAACTACTTGGTTTTAGATAAATGACGATCATCGGATTTCTAAGCGGGAAGTAGGCCTTAATTTGGAATTGCCGCAAACACGTGTTTGCAGACCATTACGAACAAAGAAATTGAAACCGTACAAACCCCACACAAGTCAAACTTTGCAGTTGTGCGAAATTATTTAAATCAATAATTTCCAAATTGTTGGATTGGCAATGGTGGAGTGGTGAATCCCCTGATTTAAGTCCTCTGGGCTATTTTCTTTGGGGAACTGTGAACGACGAAATTTATCATGATACTCGCAGAAATATCGAGGATCTGCGGGATCGAATAACAAATGCGGTCAATGCTATTCCGGGAAGAACAGTTAGAAGAGCATAACAACATGTAGAAAAGCGGGCACGCTTTTATGCCTTCAAGAAACTAGCGGCCAATTTGACATTTACATAAAAAAAAATCTTTATGTTGCATAAACTTGCTTCTTTTCCAATGATGATATTTTTAATCCAAAGCACTCTTGGTCAGTCCGGCGCCGGCGGTCTGTAACCAAGCTTCAGTTGGTTACTTGATAAGCACGACAAACAACAAGAAAAAGAAGAAAGTGTTTTTTTATTATTAAACCATTGTTTTAAAAAAATAATGCCAACATGTAATACATTTAGAAAATGAGAAATGACACGATTATTGGAAAATGTCAAAATTCAATTAAACTCTTAACTATATCACGCCTTTCGTTATTGGTAAACGGCATTTTACATCCACAATCAACCACCTAAAGGTTTGTACATGAAGGTTTTTTTGATTATTACATCTTTATTTTAAAAAAGATTGCTAACATGTTATACTTTGCGGAAAAGAGAAAAGACACGACTTTCGTAAAATGCCAAAACTAAACATGACGCCCATAAGAAAAACAAAAGTTGGCCATGGTTACGCCGCCATCGTTGATGTTATTTTAAATTAAAAAATGACACTGCATTCCTTGTTAAAAAGTACCTGTAAAATGTTTTTGTTTCAAATGTCTAGCTACATTTGGTGGTACATCTTAACATTTCAACTTTTGTGGATATCTTCAAAATGAATAATGATAGCTTAAATTTGATCAACACACAAATACGAAACTTTGCCAAATTTAAACATAGGCTCTATCTCCACTAATAAGCGAGCCCATGGTGAGGCTCGAAATTGAATCACCCGGTATATCACCGCTGATATAAATAAACCTTTGCGGAGGAAAAATTATTTCAGCAAAATCATCGAGTTTATTAAAAGAGTCTGCTAAATTTATCTCAGTATAATTCGCCTCTATACCCTTTTAGAATGCCGATAAACTGATTTAAATCACTGCACTACCAACGTACGAACTTCAAATACCGCCAATTCGGGATAAGAAGCATACTGCATCGGAATAACAGTGCTTATGTTGACGGGACCTACAACGTCTCGTGTATTCAGTTGCGGGTATGCAATATTCATGAACACAATTCTATTCGAGAAGCAGGTGCATTATGCATTAAGATCCACGGGGTTTTCTACTGTAAACATGTTTTCGTTACCGCATGCGAGAGAGCATAAAAGGTGGTAGAATTAAGCTAGAAGAAACTAGTTGGTATTCTCGCACAAGTTTCCACATATATAAATACCGCGAGCGAGACCTTTTGCCGTGTTCTGGTAAGGAAAATTTGCAACCGGAATATATCTGATCGGATGTTGTAATGCGGGGTTTTATGTTATTATTGTTCCCAGCGTCCACAATACACTGGTTGTTATGTAAATACCTACATATATTTAATGTGGTACAGCTTAGTTATTTTGAAAGAATATGCTTCTCCAACGTATAACCCAACTTGTAAAGATGGGGCAACAATCCTGAAACGCACAGTTTGAAAACTACAGATAGTTAAAGAGGTCAAAAATATGGACCCAATTTAAGAAACCGCATGGGAAATTGAGGTCACGTGGGGTATCTTGGGATGGCTCTCTTAAAACCCAGTAATTTTAGGCTTTCTTTTTTATTTAACTTCACTGAAAAGAATTGAAACCAAATAGTTGTATCGTTTACAATACATACAATACAAAAATCCATTCTGTTGTTACAAGAATTATCTTGTTGACAATAATGCATCATGTTTTCTTATTTTAAGGGACTAACTCCCTACTGATACAGACGCTTAACGTGAGAGTAGTAAAAATGATTTCATAGTCGTGATAATTTGATATTAGTTATGATAATTATTAGTTTTAATAATAAATGAATTGTGTAATTAGAGTTAAGGGTATATTCTACTGCAACATTTTTAAAAATGAATGATTTTTTATTGCACAACATTTATAGAATACATTGTAAAAATTTCAGAAAGAAAATATTACGATTCCATAGCCAAAATTTGAGCGGCCTACCGAAGCTGATTTTATCTCGATTATCGGAACCTTTTTTAACCGCTCTAATACGTATATACATCTTTCAATATTTACAAAAGATTGTTTTCTCTGGTATACCTCCATTTGACCTCTTTGAGTGAACAAAATTAAATGTTCTGGTATGTCGTTACACGTCTACAATTTAAACGCAGTTTACACGGAATCTTGTTTTGTTGGGTGGTTGACACGATTTCGCAAAAACTAATGGGACGAATTAAAAAATTGTTGCGGCTTTTTATTCGCAGATTACACACGGTACCGCGCAAACTAGGATTATTAACAAATATTGAAAATTGAAAAAAAATGATTATTTTTCCTAAAACAAGTTGGATAAAACATTTAATTTGTGATGAAGCAGGTTTATTCAAGTTTACGCGATAGCTAGTCAATCTGCAAATGCAATGCCGCAAGAATTTTTTAAGTCGGATCGTTAGTTTTTGCGAAATCGTGTCAGCCACCCAACACAACACGGTTACGAGAAAACTGCGTTTAAATTGTAGCCGTGTAATGACATACCCGAACTTTTAATTTTTGTCCACCCATTCTTTTATCGATATATCTAAAACTATTAACTTTATCACAATAAGTCATACGTCATTTTAAAGAGGATAAATGCGGGTATACTACTGAAAAAAATTTCTGAAAAATATTGAAAGATGTACGTATGGTAGGTGGTTAAAAAAGGTTCGGATAATCGAGGTATAATCGGCTTCGGCTGGCCGGTCGAATTTTGGCTGTGAAATCGTTAATCGTTCGATCTTTTTTTCTGTAATTTTTACAGTGTCATCTTTATCTGTAATTTACAGACGCTTTTAAATATATTACTATACCTATTTAAAAACCCTCTATAATCTCTATATCCTATAAATCTAGATTTCATAAAAACTAATATTTTAGTTAGATTATTTATAAAAATATTTGATTATTTTTCACCTAACCACCAGGTTAGCGTTGTTTCAAATAAGCTAACTTATGTATTCAGTACTGTGTTTCATGTAATCTTTGACAGGACCTTTCCACTATTTTTCTAATAATGTTTTAAGAGTATGTATTACTTATCAAGTGTCAAATTTAGTCCTATTTTCTAACCCTAATTTAAACAGCAAACAATAAAACAATTAGTAAACGTGGAAATACTAAATGTCCTGAAAACCCTCGCTAACTGTTTGGTCTCTCTCTTTACGACGTCTTACGAACTTTACGAGCCTTCGCCCGTAAATGACGTTATATTGATTATAAAAGTTTTTCCTGATGATTTACGTCCGGAATTTTACAACTTTCTCGTTTATTTGCGGCTCGTTTTTTACGGCCTTTTCAGTTTATTATTGTTTCCCTATAGATTTTCCCGGCCGCATCTTATCGGGAACACTAATCCCCCAATATCAATTCTGAAATATTTATCTCCTGAAATTTTAAAACTTTGCCCGTACAGATACGGGTAAAAATGTCCGTGTTTCTTTGATTTATATCAGAATTTTATGAAGATCAAAGCGAATATTTAATGAAAAACGCCAACAATGCATATCGCATTTGTGAAAAGTTTTATATTCGTACAGCAAAAGCACCTGAAACCAACAAACAGCCCGACGCACGTTTCTCATACTGGAAAAAGGACCTGTCGACATTCCTGGCGATCCTGTCGGCATTCCAAGTCGTGCCTCAAAGTTTCCTCTTCATTCCTACATTCTCCCCCTCGCCCACCCTTCCACCAAACTTTGCAAATGAACGCCCGTAGGAATTTTGAATGACGTTCAAAGGCAGAACCCGCTCTGCTGAAACACAGAGAGAAAAAAACTACAAAGACTGCCAAGTAAACGAAAGAGGCCAAGATGTCACCGCTAGAGCGTTAACGAGAAATTATTTCTGGCCTGCCCCTAGTGGCGTATAATGAAGTCGGGCGCCTTGTGTCGCGCATTTAATTAGTAAAAAGTAAAGACGTCCTTTTTCATCCGAGGACCAAACAGTCGAGGAGTAAACAGAACGTCGCCGAGGAGGAAATCTAACGGAAAAATCTATTAAGCGGCATGGCTTGTGTTTAATTACTTCGAGGTGGCGGAAGGTGACTTCGGGCTTAATTATAATTTATCAGGACGCTTGCCGTTCGGCTTTTCTGGTTTGTTTTCCGCCCTTGTTATGTGACAATTTAAGAGGTCGGTGATTTTGCTTGAAGTTGTTAAATGGTGCAGGACGAGTGATGATTGGAGAAACTCTTGTCATTTTAATGAGGACGACGCAGGTATTTGTGTGCCAATATTTTGGGGGATGTTTTATTGTATCTTAATTAACACAGTCAAAGTGGTTCCGGAGTAATACAATTTCTTGTAATTGGTTTCATGATAAAATATTTTATGGAAATTCATCAATAGAGGATAGACGTAATATAATATAACTATTAGTTTATTCCATTTTCCATTTGTGTAAAAAAGTTTACGTACCGGCGCATCCGCCAAATCTGACCTTAACAGAAATAATTGTTAAGGGTAATTTTAAACGTTTGCATGATAATTTTTAGCTTACTGGCGACCATTTTTGCTACTTTGCTTGTATCTGATAGATAAGATTTGATGTTCCGTTAAGTTTCTTCTAGTGACAACTTATTCATAGTATTTTCTTTGTGCTGATAAACATATATTAAAGTACTTTATAGTACAAGATACAAAATTGTTTTTTTGTTATTACTAGGTTTGTCTAAAAATAAAATTCATCTTCAAACTTCTATGAAATAACTCCAAAATAACTTTTTGCTTTGTTGACATAGATAAATTAAATTGAACAATCAAAACCAGGTATATTCAAAGATCGGCCGGATAAATAGTATTGCATTATTAATTACTGCGGTAATTATAGATTTATTTTACTAATTAAATAAATATACAACGTATAAATTTGTTTATATCATATTTTGACCCGCGTAATGATAGCACTTGGTAAAATTGCATGATTAATTAATATAGGAATTTCAAATTGATTTAAATTAATTAGATATAAAATGTATAAAGTTATCAATCACACCAATTACACACATGATAAATACTATTTATATGTATTCATAGTAATTTAAAGAATGTGATTACATGAAAAAGCAATAAATAATTAACTTTCATCTTGTAATGATCTCAAAATGTGAAATGAAAGAAGTTTATTTCTATATTTTATCTTCCTTTTAGTCCAAAGTGCCTTCTGCGCGTAAATTTTTCAGAACCGCTCTTCTCATGCAAAATTTTTTGAGAAAAACGGGCTACAACGTCCCTAATCGTCATTGACAGGATAGCGATCAAAAGCTGTAATATCCAAATTTTTAAATGAAACCATAAGAAAGGATTTTTGCAATCTGGTGCACAAAATGCAGCAAATTCAGGTTTATAAAACTGTCCCGGTATATAAGTACGTAGGCTTTCACGGCCAGAATCATTTAGTAAATAAACTGCTTCCGGGTTATGCCGTGTGTCAAGATTTGTTAATGCTGACGTTTCGCAAACCATGTTGCTAGCTTTTTCAGACCTAACTCAATACCCAGTATGTGTCTGTTATACCTGAAAAAGGACACTCATCTAATTTGAAAGAAAGGAATTCGTTAGTTTCTGATTTGCAATACTCTAATTACAAAATAATAAAAAAAAACGTCAAAATGGCAATTGTACACGTCTCCTTCATAGTAAGGCACGAAAAAAAAAATAAGTATGTAAATTTGTAAACCAGAAACAGCAGACACTAAAAAATACGTTCCAATTTATAAAAAAAAGAAATGGAAAATAAGAAGATTACCATCTTGTACTTAGTATTCTTCCTCTGATGTCCGCTGAAAGCTGTACGAGATAAGAAAGTGATAAACCACAATTTTTTCATGAATTCACCTCTTTTTATCAGACACGATCACATCTAAAAAAACATCTAAAATGTCATTTGTGTGCAAATCCGAATATATGCAAACTATTTTTGTGTATTGCACAGTAGAAGTTTTTCATGTCTCATTATTTCTATATATTTTAAAGTTTGGAACCTGTGTGTGTGTGTCCTCGATTCTAATTTTTTTATTAAAATACTCTTCAGTTGACAAATATGGTGAAACCAAATAATGCTTAGTACACAATTATATCTTATACAGGGTGTGTGTTTCATTGCAACTCAAGTTTTACATTGTCAAACATCAAAAGCTATTTTTTTTTCAGATGGACCACCTGTATGATAATACAATACAACTATTCCATATCTTTAATAGTTTTTTAGATGTTGTAAGATTTTTTGGTTATTTTTTGTCTCTAAAGTGATGTGAAATAAAAGATTAAACGTAGAGCTGCACATCTACATTGTACTAAAAATATAATCGGGTAAAAATACAAAAAAGTAACACACCCAGAAATTTAAAAGTCATCATAACAGTATGCTTACATTTCACTGCCTGGTAGCTAAGTTTCAAGTAATCCATACACAAGGCAGATATAACATTCGAACAACTTACAGGAACGGATTAGGGACGAGAGACAATTACACCAACGGATAATACCAACCATTAATTCTAAATTAATTATCTATCAATCACATAACCGTATATCTCCAAGTCGTGAGCAGCCCGCTAACGCTGAATGCTCGGTCTCGGCCCGTATTCGATCCATTAGTACTGTACTGCGGTTAATTGTTCGCAAAATCCTGGGTACGAACGTCAGTCAACGCGACTGCGACGTCCGCATGCACGGCAATGGAACGCAAAGGGCGTCCCTTTCCTCGCCAGTCGTATAAATTTGCCTGTGATTCGAATCTCGTCGTGGAAACCACTGACATATTGACCGTAATTATTGAATTATTGCCGGAGTGGCAATTAATGGATCTCCAACCAGTGTAACTTGATGAATAGGCTCAAAATTAGATGTATGGTGCTTATTAACGTGACAGCCAACGATATAATATGCGTACGTATTACGTATTGAATGAATTAAATGAGATTACGTGTACATCGGTATGATGTAATGGCTTCCAGGAAGTCGGTATTTATTTATGGTTACCTGGAAGAGCCAATAAATTGTATAATATTTGTAGAAGAAATACGTAGGTACAGGGTAGTCATTAGAGTCGCAGTGGTCGATAATACAGTTATCTTAAGAGATAAAAAAGAATATTTTATAATAGTATTTTGGCCTATCATTGTCTATAACTTAAAACTATTTTCATTTATACAAGTTATTGTACTTTGACATGGCGACATAAAATGCACAGTTTTTTTAATAGAATTCTTCTGTATGCCATACCGTATTGTGAATATGGTATGGCATACAGATGTTGTCTCTCCAACTGTATCAAGTTGTACCTATGCAAAGTAAATACTTTCTGACATATTTAATTGTTACAACTTTGTCAGATAATCACGAAAACCATGATGATGATAATTCGTATTCAGAGCAAAAGAAAGTATATTGAAGACACTAACTCAGTTTCCGTTCATGTTATTAAATATATTAATTACATCTTATTTACAAAAAGTATTTAGTATTTTTAGTATTTGTTACTCATATTGTCGTTCATATTATCCTAATTTTGATATGTCTCTCCAGATCAATATCCCATCTCAATCAATTAACTGTGAAAGTTCAATAAAAGTTAATTATTATTATTATATTATTATTAGTTTACTTTGCATGGGTATACCCTGTTATAATTCGAACAGAACTTCTATAGTGCACCACTATACCCTATCCGTCTATAAAAAAGAGGCGGATCATCCATTTGAAATAAATTAATTTCTCTTTTGTTGATTGCTAATTAATAGTAAATCCTTTATTCAAGTTCTGTTTGACGTTTCTGGAAATATGTAATTCACAGTTCTCCAAATTTCACGTGTTTCCAACGTTTTTTGTTCCATCTCAGAAACGTATAAATTTATTTTTATAAGATGACGAATAGTACTTATATCATCCGCTATAAAATGATTCATATGAAGATATGTATCGTATTTTTTTGTGAGGTATCAGTTATGTTATGATATAAAATTATACATCTAGTCCACCACTTTGTGGGCTGTATCAAAAGACATTATTTTTGAGATTCTGGATCAAGATTTGAAGTTGAAAGTTGTACCTATGGACCCACATTTAGGTCCAAAAAGATTTAGCTCATTTGAAAAAAAAATTCTTTATTTTATTTCGCTTAACTCATATTAAAGATGTTTGTCACTTGAAATGAACGCAATTGTTAGATTTGTCGTTCCCAGCACTATGACCTTGCATTTTAGAACAAATGCTGGCCTGAACGTTGTACTAGAGTAATGTTGTTCTTTATAATTTTAATTCACACCCTAATGTTCGAAAAATGAGCAACTAATTTTTACATGATTTTTACATATTAATATTGTTTGTAGTGTTGGTTGGTCACTTAGCGTCACTAAGCACTGTCTGACTTCTCAAAGTTGAAATTTAGATATTTTGGTTTTACTATTTTTAATTTTGATTGCACAGTTATGACCATAAAAAAATTCTAACATGCCTTTTAATTCTTTTTGTCTTTTTTAGATTTAACATGTCATGCTTTCATATGATTTTATCGAAAAAAGTAACCACTGAAAAATTTATGTAAGTTATGTAAGAAAGAAAGGTACAAGTACAAAAAATAGGTAAAAAACTAACATACCTACGCGTAAGGCTGAAACTTTTTATAAGTTTGCTCAGGAGTAATTTGGTCACATTTTTGGTATTTTATAATGTATTGCCCTGTCATTAACTTTGAAAGTTGAAAATTAAGAGAATATTGCAATACAATGTGATTTCTTAAGCGTTTTCAATAGAATTTTTGTGCTGAATACGAATACGGTCTCAAAATATGCCGTTTTTGTATTGTTTGTTTGGCAATTGTGTATAGAATATGTTTCAATGTTTCTAGAAAATCCGGTTGATAACTTGTAAATTAACAGGTTTGTTTACATTTTTGACTTGTTAGACTTATTAAATCATTTCCAGTCTTTTAAATACGTCAATTGGAACACCAGGGAGATTCATTAGGATCCCTCCGTGCCGTCAATTACAATTCCGCCACGCGGAAGAAAAATCTTTATCTCTTTTTTTTATTTGGCGCGAGCCGGGATCCCGTTAAATTTTAATAATTGTTTAAATTATCCGTAAAACCGACTTTTCGGCGTGAGCGGCCCGCCGCAGGGAATTATTTCGGGGATTATTCGAGTTAAGGCCTCCGTGAAATAATCGGGCCGCCTTGCTCCGGCCCCCGGGACGGCGGTATTTGCGGTCCCGTTTTAAATGAGGGTATCGCGTGCAAATTACTCCCGCCGCTGCCGAAGGGGTTAATTTACTCGCCGATATTTTTTTCCGCGCGAATTTGCGATCTTCCGACACCAACCCGCACTCTGTCCAACCCTCAACTAAGTCGACGTGGAAAAAGTCGCTACGCCTACGACTCTAGCGAAATTGACGCAAATTATGCCCTATTTGCATAATGAATTGTAACGACGTGGGAATATGGGTCGCCAGATAGTTTTTTTGTTTATCCAAAGTATGCAAATTGGTGCACTTGTGTAATTACGCGTGGTTTTTGTTTTCGTAGAAAGAAAACCTAGCCGCGGAGTTTGTAAAGCTAATGGGATCTGTTTTCAGAATTATGTACAAAAATATACATAATGCAGTACGTAATATAGTTATTCTTCATCAAATATAATATCACAATCCCACTACAAAAACACACCCACATTAACATTCCCCAATCCAAAAGGATCTTGTGTATAAACTAACGAACACCTGACTACGATGAACAGGGAGGCCGATATTTTGCCGGTGGCGTTGGTTTGTCACCAATTTCAGCTCACAACTGCGGTAGGATGTTGACAATTTTTTTGCGCTTAACACGGTTGGACTCCGTTTTTTTATTAATTTTCTCTAGAATGCGTTAAGTTGGGCCATTCGTTATGTGACAAAACATATATATTACGTCCTGTATATTGCTCCACATTTTTATTTAAAATTAGGTAAGTCACTTGTTGTTTGAAAAATAAAGAAAAATGTCAAAATTAAGGACATAAGAATGTTTAAATAAGTAAGTAGTTTTTTGAATGTTTACAGTACAGAAATGCACAAAAAATACAAACAGGACAACATTATTAGAATTTACGTTTTATTTCGAACAATGGCAACGTATCATTTTTTCTACACTTAAAAATCCACTCAAATGATATTTTACTATCTTACTTTTTTAAATGGCAAATTCGATATTTGGTAATTTTTACACAACTGGATTTAAACTATTTGAAAATGGCGGAACTATTTGCAAATGTATCCAGATTGTGATACTAGATTAATAAAACAGTTGTTGTACGATCAAAGTGGGGCTAATTTTAAGTATATTATTGTATTTTGTTATTTTTTACATCATAACTAGTGGACCTATAGTCCGCCTATAGTGTAGATCAGTGAATCGGTAGGTCGCAGGAATCGATAATATTATATACAATGGCTGTATAAAAAAAGTTCTTTCGCAAAATAACATTTTCAAGTTGAAGTCCAAGTTGACAAATTTGATTTTCTTTCCAAGTTGAATAATTTTAACAATAGGTAGGGTATGAAATAAAATTATATAAATATATAATTCTAATACAACCTACTTAAATTGCATAAATGTAAGTACTAAATTAACTAAAGTAAAAATAGAAACATCAAAAAAATATTTGACCCCTTGCAGAAGATCTAGATTGTTTTCAATTGGGCTAAATTTTCTGGTGGTACACGTGGGTCCATAGAGACCACTTTTTGACAACTTGTATATTTTGTTCCCAGCACCATTGAGCTTATTTACATGGACTAAAAAATAACCACTATTTGTTAAAATTAGTCAATTTAATGCCAAGTGCGGGAGAAAAATGCCAAATGTTGCATTACTGTAATATTTTTATATTATTATTTCACAACCTTTTGTTAAAAATTTTCAACTTGAAGAATTCTGTATCCTTAGTACAAAACAAACACATTTAGTGAGAAAAAATATAAACTATAGGCCTCTTCCGGGCAAATATTTTTTTCTTAATTGGGTCAATCTTTTTGATGTTATAAGTGGGACAACTTATATCAACTTGAAATTTAGATTTTCCGAAAATGTTTTTTTATACCCCCTACTGATTGGTTTTACAGATAGGTATTGTAGATTCATAACATTCAAGGTATATTTAGAACCTGTATCAACAATCAGCATGCGCAATGGAGATTTTAGAAGGGCAATTTAATAAACATATAAGTTCGAACAAACCTGTTATCTAATATAAGAATCGCATTTTTAAATATAATTTTCTCTTACTATTTAGTTAATGTAAGATAACTAGTAAAACACATACATATATGAACCTCTATTAAATTATGTATTAAATACACCAAAGGATAATACAATAGATAATAATAATAAATAATTGAGCCTTCTCAAAATTTTCCATAAGCAATTAAGAAGGCACCTTTTCGTACGTGAAACGCTGAGAAAAGCACGCCAAATCAAAATACTTAATATAGACAATTTATTTGAAATTCATGGCGTCTCAACAATACAATGTTAACCTGTGTTGAATTTTAAATTTTGAAAATATTTGTTTGGTAAGTTCCTTTAAAACAAATTGTTGTTTTCCAAAAATTGTATACAGGGTGCGGCAAAAGTCAGTTTACCAATTTGCATATGAGAGAAAAACGCAAAAAAAATAATGGCAAAAAAATTTATTTCCGAAAAGATATAACATCAAAAATTAAAAAAAAAAAACGCGCATGCACGAATACCCGACAGCGTAAACTGACTTTTGCCGCACCCGGTATTATAATACAAGTTCTATAAGACAAAAATTGGCGCTCGAGTTTGTTGTTGACGTCTTATAAAACAAGTGTTAATACTATTTTTTCTACTTTGCGACATAAATTTTACAATATATAAAGCAAAATTAATACATTTCTGTTAACATAAATCGTTAAAAATTGCTTTTTATTCGGTTACTCAGTGATTTATTGGTTGTTTTTCTTTTTGTGCTTTTGGGCATTCGCATTAGCGAATGTTCGGATTAACGACGCTCTACTGTAGGTATTACAATTAAAAGTACAGCCTATAAGTTTTCAATATTGCATCCAAGAATCCAATTTGGAATATTATACTACATCAAGTAAACAAAGTGAATATGAATCACTAGCCAGTTGTTTTTATAACAAATAAAGCGCGCATGCTTAAAAGTTATCTTGTCCGCACCGATGTTAACATGCGCTTTTGGGATTTACATGTTTACAAATTTTGCGCCCCCATAGTTCGTGTGCCTGGAGCAATTTGCTCCAACTTGTCCACGGTTGCAACGCCGCTGATATGAGGCAAGAACTTTTGAACTAAACTTTTCAAACGGTTTTTCATGAAAATGTAAGATGATCATTTCTCGTAAAGGAATTGTAATAGTTTTTGTGACTTCTTAGATATTCTATCGGAAAATGATGTCTTATTATTGTAGTAACTCAAATAACTTTTTAGTAATAATTAATAGGAATTTAGTAGGATGGCTAAACATTGATGACATAAATGCCAAAACTGTCCGAAAAAAGTGAATAGTTACGTCATTATAAGTATTTATCACGCGCGGAGAAAAAATAAGCACGCACAACAAAACAAAAAGTACTTTATCCACGATCTAACAAACGGGAAGTGCGTGCGGCGCCTGCGGCTTGCATATACTTTAGAGATATCACCCTTATCTCTGACATTAACCATTTAAATTGCTGATATTTATCCCCTTCCCTAAAGTACACATATATTAGTATACTGCGTGCCATAGAATATGCAACACTAAGTATCAACAAAATTCATTTTCATTTTTTATTTACCTACCTTTACAAAACAATAAACTTCGATCGCATAGAATACAATTGAACCATATCGAACTACAAACTGGGAGCTAACATAATTTTACACACCATACTCTTTTAAAATTTTAAGTTATTGATTATCCATATCTCGAAAAGTATTCATTTCCCTGGGGTCGCTTCAAGCCATCGCATGCACGTCCGTCCTGAAACAGAGAGGGGCGGCGAGCACATCGATAACTTTACACGATACCCAGCTCACGACAGCACGAAAATTGCTTACTAGAAAACAGAATTTCGTTATTACACATTTTCGTCTTTTACTTTTTCACCCTTTATTATTTTTATTTACTTCTCGTGCTACCGTCAAATTGACTTGGAAATTTCTTCGGGTTGTTTGGTCTGCGAATAAATTAACAGGCCACGCTGAAGAAATTGACGTGACCATGTCAAATATAGACTGTGTGTAAGCAATATTAATGAATACCGGTGGGGTTGGGTTATTTATGAAATTACTAAGCGTGGGTGGTATTAAATTATTAGTAGTGATTAGGCAATTGGTCACTATTGATTGGTGTTTTTCATTAGGGTAAAGTGGAATGACTTTTGCTATTTTTAGACGATTTATTGCCTGTGGTGAGTTTTAATTATGGAACTAACCTATTAATTTAATTTGTTGCATAATATCTTTGATTTGTTGATTTGTGACAGATATTTTCGTTCTATCTTGTTCTACGAATCAAAACAATGGAAAACATTTATGAATACATACAGTGGAAACATACCGTTATCTTTTATCTTATCTTTTGTAGTTTTTATCAGATTTATTTTTGGCTATCCAATACCCATTCGCCCTTTTCAAATGGAAACTCCAGTGATACAAAAAATATACGAAATCATATTAGGTTACTTATATTGAATTTTCCTTCGACAAAGTTACCGAAAATACTAAATATTAGGATGGGTAATGTTTAGAATACAAACGCGTACTGTAGAAAAATGGAGCGTGAACTTTGAAGGCGTCAAGATTATCTGTAATAAACAATAGTCTATTTTCAATTTTTAATAAACAATTATTATCATGTCTAACTTGTCTGTTTTCACAGTATGTTCAAACCATCTCAACTTTCTATGCTCCAGGTCTTCTACTACTCTTACGGGTAATTTCTGTATTGTTCTTAATTATAATAAAGGTTATGTGGTGAAATTTTACGTCCGCTAGAGGCGCTAGTAGTAGAAATATCCAGCGGTGCCATCTAACACGTAACGTCTCAAGCTGTAAACGTTTTAGGTATCAGATATTCGTGAAAAGAATACCAAACAAAATTTTTTTTTATGTCAATGTCGTTACTATGCTATTAAAATTCTCATTTGTGAATCAATCACAGCTTATGCTAAAAGCTACCGGATGAATTTAAAGAAAATAATTATTTTTTTGCTATTTACTTACCTACTGTTGTTTTTGTTGTTTTAGTTGTTTTAGTGCTCGGTTCATCTGTCTGCAGATAATGTGGACAATTTTTAGAACAGGCATAATAGGTTTTAACCCTAAAAATCGCAAATCTGTAAATTGGTAAATACTTACCTTCTATTTACTGCCCTGAACAAAGAACAAAAAGTCCTAAGAAATTATGTCTTCGTCATGTTTTTTTTGGGGTATGCTACCCTAAACTATCCTCACTTGTCTGAAATTGCTCATACCTCGATCAAACTTGGCATTTAGGTGTTTTTAACGACGCTGAATCTGAATATGGCTTTAAATGTCAAAATTAAAATGGCAGAGCCAAAATAGCGAAGTCTAGTTTAGCATTTTAATTGATTTTTGAGGACGTTGAATCAAAATATGGCATAGACCTGGCAAAATTCAAACTATAAGATCCAAAATGACGAACGAAGAAAATTGAAACTAAAGAAGACCGATTTTTTATCAAAAAATTGCGGTATTCTTGAATTCTTTTCATTGCCGACACTATGGAATCAATTGAGTACTGATATAAATGCATTTCGTTTTTAATTAAGCACCATAAGTATTTTGAGGAGTATAGGAGCGTTAGTGTTTACAATTGTAGACATGGGAGCGATTATAGAATGCCCTCACATACATTAACTAAAAATGAGAGAGGTGCCGTATACTTATGCCCTAAGTTGTGGAACACACTGCCCTCTACAATTAAGCAACTCTGTTTGCCTATCTCTGCGTGCTGGAGCCCTACTCTGTTTAAGATTTTTTATTGTTAAGTAAGTATATTTGTTGTCGATCTTGTATGACTTAGGTTAGAGCTTGTATTGCATACTTCTTTATTTGGTTTGGACGCTACTTTTGTTTGTATGTATAACTCTCTGTTATGGTTTTTTACAAATATTAATAATGAATGATTTGATTGATTCTAAACTTGGTACACATATCTACTAACACTTCTGGTACCTTGCGAATTTAAAAAAAGAAATGCATTGATAACTGGGTACGCAAGCCTACCTCGACCATGATGCTGCGTGGAAATCCGTGGTCTCTAGTTGACATGATTTCACCACTCGTTGTATTCTATACACAAGTAAAGAAGAAAATATTTATATTTGAGGAAATGGTGACTTGTCAAAGCAAAATTATCATTTGGCTCATAAAATCGAAAATATGTTTAGCAATAAAAGAGAAAATACAATAACGGATTAAGTTTCTGGGTCCATCAAGCGATAAAGCAACGTTTATTGAACATACGGTAAAAATTTCAAGTTGATATCCGAAGATACATAACGGTCTCCTAAATTTTAATAAAAAATCCGCCATTTTGAATTTTGCAATATTTATGCCAGAAAAACCACTAGGACTTTCAGTGTGTTGTCCACGTTAATACCCTGAAGGTATATACCTACAAGGTTAGTCTAAAATGACTGGGCTTATACGCTGGTTTTCAGGCAAAATCTGGCACATTAAAATTTTAAAACTCTGAAAAGCCCCTTTTGGGTGAGTTTCGAAAACCCACGTGATGAAGGGTCTGTCAGTAGGATCCTTTATCGAACTTTGCAACTTTCTTTCTCAACCTTTTAACTGAATTAAGAGACCAATTTGAGGCAAACAAATATGTTCCAAACCACGTCACGCGTTTGCCATTGATGAGGGGTGTTTTGTTTCAAAACGTGTTTGTCTTTTACTCATTTTATGCTAAACCTCTTCATATTCCGTCAGAATAAACAAAACATCTGCATAGCGCCAAGCTAATTCCACGTAGAACTAATTTCTGCGTTACATGATTTAACATAAATCTGCAAGCAATTCTGGTACCAATTATGGGCGGTCCGTTGCCGTGTAGAGGCGCACACGTCTGCGAAATGCAAATATCCATTACAGACATACTGTAGCGAATTTGGATAGCGCAGATCAGTGAACAGTACGCTCGCACGCCGTGCGAAAATAAGGGCTCTCTTTGAATTTAATTAATTTAATTGTGCTTTCTCGGACAGAGGAGTCGGCGGCATCCAGCCCTGCAAAAGTTTCTCCGAGCACTCTGTCGGGCACTGTGTTACGATAATTGCATTTAGAGTAATTTAATTTCGTAATCACTGGAGGCCAAGCCGGATTCTCCTACTGAAACAGAGAATTACAAGGCGCCGGCTTCAGCGCGAACGGTCGAAGTTGAGATACTCTCGCACTGGCACAAATTGCACCCCTAATGCACCCTTTACTACGTGATAGTGGACGATTTCGTGAGAGTGTTGTTGTTATCCGATTATTATCTGTAGTGAGTTGAGTAACAAATTGGTAGTTATTGACGTTATTATCCAGTTGTAGAGTTTTAACCAAAAACATACACATAGAAACGAAGTAAACCGGTTCTGAGGTTCTTCTGGTGTAAGAGATTGATAATGGATTGATTATGACACTGTTTTCGGTGTCATAATGAAAACCGCGAGCTGTGTTTTGGTGCAACCGTTGTCCAGTAGAAGAGAAAACACCAACAAGCTGGAAGAAGGCTGATATGATATTGCTATTAAAGAAGGGAAATACTTCCAATATAGAGAACTGTATATCAATTAACCTACTATAACCCCTGTGGTTAACAAATCTAATAAACAAACTGGATGTCTATAATCTTTATCGACCCTAAGAACATTAATCGAAAAGTGTGAAGGGGATAACATCCTACTACAATTAGAGTTAGAGGCTATAGTAAAAAAGCTTGCTCAAACCTCAAATGCCATGGTACAATGTCAAAGAATACATCTACCTTGGTCACCACACAAACTTTGGTAATCAATATCGAACCACACAAGTCACAAGAAGAAGAAGAACGCAAATTGGGTAAACCATATCAAACAGTGGAGGCCTAGCATATCTAAAAGAAGCGCTGAATTACCACAGAAGATGTGGTCGGATAAAGTCATCGAAATAGTAAGAAGTGGCTTCTCAAAATACAAAACTGGGCTTGATCTAGGGGAGGCATATGTCCAGCAGTGGACGACAGATGGCTTAAAGAGATTTGCGTGATATTATAAGTATTATTATATGTATGTATATGGGGTGTCCCACTTCTTTTCCCGGAAAACTTTTTCCAGATACTACATGTCCAGATACTGAGTAAAAAGTTTCATATGGACTTATTTGTTTTCTTGATTAATCAATATAACAAAACCGAATTTTAAACGGCTTTAACTGTTTTAGGAATTGACAACCCCTATAAGTCGACATGAAGCTTTTTACTCAGAATCTCATTTACTAGTAAAAAACAATCTCTAAAAAGTTTATTCAATTTATTTTAATTATTTTAAATTTTACTTAAATTTATTTACTTTATTGTTATGTGGTTTACTAGTACTTTATTGTAGTAATGAGTATTTATTGTGTTCTTTCTTCGTTTTCTGTGAGAGAATCTAGACTCTCAAATGTTGAGATTTTGCAATATGTGAGACAACATCCAAAGTTGATGGGTTAAAAATTATTTTTATATGTGCCTCGGTTACAGATCAATTGGGGATTAAATACTATAAATTAGAGCTTTCTACCAATGCTAGTTTACAATACAAAATTTTTAGACGTATAACTTGAAAACGCCAAGTCGAACATAAACGACGTAACTATAGAATTTTTTGTGGAGAATGATTAGATCTAGAAATGTCGTAATAAAACTCATTGTGATCCAATAGACAGTGAATGTGATTGAAACTGAATAACTCGTGAGGCAGATACGATATCGATGGGAACTTTTTGGTCGTTATTTGAAATGTCCATCCAAAGCTGTATACACTAATTCAGGATTTGAATTTTTCTGTTGTGAAATCGTTATTTTGGTAAGCTGATCACAACCAAAACATCTAAAGATTAGCAAGAAAAAAATAGGGTTAAAATATAAAAAAATTATTAATTAATTAATTCGACGACGTTACAAGTAAAAAAATTTAAGATCGGTTATTTAATTTGATATGGAAATGTGTATTTTGATGTTTGACGTACTCGCGTTTTAATTTATTAACTATCAAACTGGAAATAATCTAACTAGTTATTATGGAACAATAAATTCCTTATTTCATATTATTTTATTTTGCGAGACGCGTTAAGTAATGCACCAAAAACAAACACGTGCATACTTTGTACCAGGATATTATTTCCTCGTCGAAATTGAAACATAAAAAGACATTTCATTGTACGCCTCGAAAACAATTTCTTTCGACAAGAAAAATGTATTTTTGTACGGACCATTGACAGTATGAGTAATGAGTATGTTTTCATCAAATACTCGAGCAATATGCGTAGTTATTTTACATCCGTAATAGAACACGTTTTTGTCCAGGCAGCCGGTCCGCTTCGAGGCTAAAACGTGTTTTGTAAACGCACATATGCGATGTTTGGAATTTAAATAAAATTTCTATAGTTCAGGAATTAGACCAATTGGATAATATACTATAATATACTAGGTATTAAATCTACTTATCAGATTCTTTTTATTTTGAATACTAATAATAATGAGAATTCTAAGAATACTTTACTATGATGGTGTACCAAAGTTGTTTGTTTTTTATCGGTAGAAAATTTCTCAGAAAATTGAAATCTTTATGTCTTGGAAGCTGTTTAGAACTAAGAAATTGTCAAGTATTGGCCAAAAATCAATTTAACTGGTGTTTATATGATAATTTTAGACTGTTCAACAAATGCATAGTCACCTAGATTAATAAGACCATAACATGGTGATAAAATTTTGATATTCGATTCGCTTTTGTTTTTGTCGTCTTGGTTGAAAATACCACAAAAGTAATATAGGCTGCCATTTCTAATATCAGAGTTGACATCATTTCTCTCAAAGCGAGTTTTAAACGACGAAGTTTTTAAACGACATTTCTACGAAATTAATTTCAGAAAAAGTTCATCATTGTAATCGCAAAAGTTATATCTGTCGAATAACTTTAGTGGTTCGCGTGAAAAAATGTCTTCTTGGACATAAACCAGTTAAATTATGCAAAAGATTGCCCCAGTCATGCAATATCGGCTCAAAATCGGCCAAGTCATGACCACTTAGATAAATACCGTAAAGGTGATTTTTTTATTATTTTGGTGATAAAATTGACGATGAATATATGATTGAATATCCAATCACTAAAATTATATAGGACACCATTTAAAATTTAACAGTTGCGCCTATTTCCAGGAAAAAATGTAAAAGTCATACTAAGCTCTAAAATATCCAAAAAAAATATTTTTTGCCTCTTAACACTCCTTGAAATTGCATTCCTCTACTGTCTAAAATTAACAAAAATAAATAGGCGTGGCTACGGCGTGAATCACCAATAATTAACAGTGAAAATTAATAAAAAAAATAATAATATTTTTCCTTACTATAGACCTTTCCAAATAATATTTTTCTGGAACACGCTGTATAAAACTAATGAAGTGTAAAGTAGAAAAAAAGAAGAGTACTACAATAAGCTCGTTTTTAATAGTTACTACTAATGTAATTTTACATTGTTATTGCTTTTCCATATGCTTTCAATGCATTTGACCAAAACAAAAACGAAATAAAAATTACGTATTAATCTTGTTAGGGGTGATTTTGTTCGAAGGGTTATTCCACTCCTCTGTTCGCCTGTTATAACTATTATGTGTGCGCCAAATAAGACTTTTATATTCACAGAACTGTCATACGTACATTGAATGTGTGTGTAACAGTTTCATAGTGACACTTTCGGCATTTTATGTTCATAAAACTGGTGTGTATTAATTTTTGCTATAAAGTTGAACACAGGTAACACTCTGTTAATAAAACAAAATTTCTGGAAGTGATTAGATTTATATTTCATATCTTCTACACGATATCCGACGATGCAATAGGCAAAACTGACCGATCGCCCTTTAAGTTTTCAAAGAAGGGCGGTACGACAAACAGCTTGTTTGTTATTTTTTTAGGTCAAGTACTGGTACGTTGTCAGTCGTATTCTTATATTAAATTGTAAAATTAGGATTATAATACTTCCTCCAATCTATATACTTCTGCAGTTCATCAACTACAACTATGATAAAGAAGACTACGAAATGGACACTAGTCGTTATCAACAAATCATCTGGAATCTTAATCGGGGTCAAATTGACTCTAGTAGGGAGTCCGTTAATTTATAGCGACTCCCTAACGGAGTCAGGTTGACTCCCTTTGAGGGTTATCACCAAGATTCGTCCTCGCTTTAGAAGAAGAAAGAAGACCTCATCCACCTACCAACGCGGAAAACGGGAAATTTGTTTATCCTGTCCGCGACTGGCTCCGGTTCTTTACGATTGTATCCGGACAGAAAGTAATAAAAGAATATGAAAGTTTATCGCTTTCTTATACCCCTCCGCCCGCCACACATCCGGCTGTTTTCCACCCCTGTATGCCGATATTAACCCCGATAAATTGCTTTTTATCGCTTAACCCCACACCTTCAAAATTTATTACGATTGCTAGTTTTACGTTATTGTGGTTATTGTGCGTTTGTGACCCAAATGTTAAGGAGACACAATTAATTAAACGATATTATTAGTCATGCTGTGTTCTTGTTAAAAGCCAAGGTGGAAGTTTCACTCCAATTATCGTCGTTTTTTATTCGTGAATATAGTCCTTAACTAAATTGGCAAGTGTAAGTTAAATAAACTCTTGTATGCGACAAGTTTGTCTTTAATTATAAGATAAAATAGAAGTTAAGTAAATACTTGGAAGGAAAGTGTAACTTTGCACCGAGAAAAGCTCCCGAAGATGCTTTTCCCTGGTGTGACAACATAATTATGTCTTGTCTCTTGCCTTCGAGGAAGTGCCGATGGGGTGAGTCGAAATGAAGGAGTTCGTAATTTAATTAAACATTCTTTTCACTTAACTAGAAACACTCCGGAGAAATACTTACTTTTTCGAAAGGTTTTTTTCCCAGAATGGCAGAAGACTAAATTCAATAGTTTTATACCCATATTCAGAACTTCTTTAATTATAAATTTATATTGTCCACTACATATTTATTAATTCTAATAGATGTTAGACTCATAAATGTAGTACACCATATAGTTTGACTTTGCTATGCTTTTGATTTGCATAATAACTTATTTTAATGGTACAGTTCTTCCTATAGGAAGGATGTTCTAGTGTAAATGCGAGGAAAAGTAGGTCATTGTGGACCCACACCTTAGAATGAAGTTAAGACAGACTGGAGAACAACTTGGGTGAGGTTAGGAACGTCTTGAGCTCAAATAACTTGAAAACAATCTGTTTCCAACTTACCTGGGTATGTAATACTAGTATTTATGAATCGGAGTGGAGTAACCAGAGCGCGTTCCATTTACCCTATTCTTAAACGCGTTTTTTTACGCTAAACTTACCGCATTCTTTGGATGTTCTTATTGCCGACTATGCGATCAGCTGATTCCAAAATTTGGTACACCTATTTACTAACATTTCAGGACGTTCCGGATAACAAAAAATCATGGGAAACTACGCCGCAGATGCCCATTTGAGTAGTTATCCTTGATGAACCAGAATAAAAACATATTTATATTTGAGGAAATAGTGACTTGTCAAACTCAGTTTATCGATTTTACTGACCAATTCGACAATGGTTTTGCTATAAAATAAAAAATTCATAAAATAATAAAGATTCTGGTTTATAAAGCGATAAATCGATGAGGTCGAAGTTTCATGATGATTGGACTAATAGTTTTTTTTGGTAAAAATCTCAGAACTCGACTTTTGCAGAACTAGTAGTAAAAGCTAACAGGATATTTTCACTTAACCTAAACTGATAAAATAATGAGTATTTCTACAATTTTGCCCATTGGCCCAACCGCCCAAGTTGTTTTAGTCTGACCGTTTTTACCACTCAAGTAGACGGCGGTTGTTTTCACTTATACTATCACTGTGAATACACTACGGGTGCTCTGCCTAATCACTCCCGCCCTAGTTCGAAGGGCTTAGTTCTTTTCAGCCGACGCACTAGCGCACTGTTGTCTAGCAGCTGGATCGCTTCAAAGTTGTCGTGGTGGAGTAGACGATCCTCGTGCTTCTTGGCAAATTTTGATATTATGCTAATTACCATTTACATGCGAAGGTCCAGATGAAGATTGGTGTTTTTCATGTACCACGCTGCACCAACAATGGCCCTTAGAACTTTATTTTGGAACCTCTGAACGAGGCTGATATTGGACTGCTTAGTGCATCCCCATAACTGTATTCCATACACCCATACTGGCTTTAATAATTGCTTGGATAGTAGGAGCTTATTTTGCACTGACAGGGCTTGCGTCCCATTAGCCAATACATTTTGCGGAATTTTAGGTCGAGTTCGTTCCGCTTTTTCTTGACATGTACTTTCCATCTAAGCTTGGCATCCATTGTCATGCCAAGGTATTTCGCTGTATCCGCGTATGGAATATCGTTCCCATTAATGGTTATTGGAATATAGTTAACTCTCTAATTGGTGTAGTTTACACGCCTGGATTTTCCTTCATTTGGGTTGATGCGCCATTTCTTTGTTCAAAGCTTGATTTTGTTTGCAGCTATCTGTAATTTTTCAGTTGCTTCTTCGACACTGTCACTAATCGCCAAAATAGCCGTGGCGTCTGCAAATGTTGCCACTGTGCTTTCTCCCGGAACAGGAATATCAAGTATACAGTAGGTAGAAAAGTGGTCCCAATACACTTCCTTGTGGTAGTCCCGCATTGATATTGCGTAGCGAGGAGTATTCGTCATCCTGTTTCACCCGGAAGTGACGGTGTTTCAGATATGATTTTAACAGTTCTGTATATTCAGTAGGAAGCTGCTGTTTCAGCTTCTCAAAGAGTCTATCATGCCACACCTTATCGAAAGCCTGAGCCACGTCTAAAAATATTGCTGAGCAAACAAGCCAAATGTCCTTACTTATTGATTTTCTTTCATTTCACATTAATTATCAAACATAATGCAGTAAAAACATTCTGCGAATATGGTGTGTTTCCAAAATGCCATGTTAGAAGGTGTTATGACCAAATTCAGACAAGGTAGGGTAGCTTAGATAAAATGCCCCCAAAAACATAGCAACGAATGAATATTAATTACCATTGAACTTTACTGTGTTGCTTTAATATTGTATATATAAAGTCATATTTTCAAAAATCGTTTATTTTTCCAATTCAACTTTTATATAACTGTGCCAAAGTTCAGCTTCATAGGATTCAGTGCAGAGAGCTTCTAATGAGACAGGTAAAAATAAACAAAAATATACTGACAGCTCTTGAACTACTGAACTACTGTTTCTTTAACTAGAACTACAATTTTTATTCGGTTCTTTACTACTATTATAATTGGTTCTATTTGCCACTTTAATAAAGAACATTGCTCCACACGAAATTTGAGATAACTTAGCAATCCATAAACTTTCAGCTCATCGCAAAATTAAGATCACCAGTTACTCTACATCAATTTAACTCAATATCAGAGCGTCCATCGAGGCGTCAACAAAAGGTCAACAATAGACCGTATCTCGTAATGCGTCATTAAGGAACTGTCCGATGCCAGAGATGGTATCGGTATCGTAAAGCAGCCTACGGGTAAATTCGCTGGTATAGTGGCCGGTCTCTACTAATTACGGGACGGCAGCGTTCAGCTGTCACGTGCTAATATGATGACTTGACCGATCGGGCAAGAGCGTGGACGTGAGCTCACTTAACGACCGCCACCCTAACACGTATTTACGATCTTCCGGGCCGGAGTAATTCCGGTCTACTAAATTAGCGGTGTAATGCCTCCTTATTGCCGGTTTCAATGCGGTTCGGTAATTTGTTTTCGCGGAAGGTGATTGAAAATGTTGTGCTGACGGTTTCACTGACCTTGTTGGGAAAGTTTTTTTCCTCTGGAAAGTAATTGGCCTCTTTGCTTTAATCAGTGTTGAGGAAACTTGCAGGTGGTAACTTTAAAGTTGGAATGGAACTTTACGAGAAGAAGACTGTGAAGTGAACAATATTGCTATTTCATGAAATAAGCACTGAAATTACTTATTTCGTCTTGCTTCTGCAAAAATTGTTGTATGTTCATTGTAGGTGATTTTACCATATTTTTATTGTAGATTTATTGTATATTTATATATTTATATATTTATTGTAGATGACAAGCCTAATGTTTTTTATTACAAAACAGTTTATAATCTCACATACTACGATGACGAACCTTGTTTACTATAGGGACCCTAATGTTTTTTTAGATTTATTATGTATTTAAGTGGCGGGTTCCTCGTGAAGGACCTAAAAAGTACCTCAACTTTGGAACAGTTTTTTAAACAAATTTTTCTTTTTCTATATATTTATTATAGTTTAGCCTACAAAAAGAAATTGCCATAAAAAACTATACACAAGTGAATACTGTTGTAGGAAGTATTAGCTTCTGCGCGGCGTGCTTGTCGCAATGATGTGCACGATAGCTCCTATAAAAATAAACAGAAACCGAAATTACAAAAGTTCTGTGAAACTAAATGAAATTACTTGGAAGCTCAACCATTTTTTTTTAGGTTAAACGGGCTTTTTAAGCCAACTGCTGTTTAATTTTTAACATCGACTGGCTACTGCTTCTTTAAAAGTTTCATTTATTTTGATTTATGAGGCTTAGCCTCCAATAAAAAGTATTTTCTCTAAGGAAAAAACGGATCACTCGACAATTCAAAAGTAACCGCGCATGCCAGTTTGAAAGGTCGTGTTTCTAGTAAAACGGTGTAATAAACTCTACAAGAGAAGGTGGAAACATTAAACTTTTTAAAACTAAATTTCTATAAGAATTCATTGAAATATATTAATTTACTCAACATAGGCACCTAGATCTGTACATACTGTATCAACATTTCATATTCCTAGTCTAAAGCGTTAGCGAAAATTATCATTTGAATAAACACATAACTCTTTGCAGCGAATCTATCTGATAGAGTTATAGACTATAAAACAGTAAAACTTTTGAGAATCAAAAAAAGTGTTTCAGGGTCTTTATTTAAATACATCAAGGTTTCAAAATATAAAAGCAAAAAAATTTCAACCCGTTACATGAGAACCTTCCCTTAAAATCACGTTTAAAGTACCAAAATATCTCTCCCCTGGCCTTCATATCCCTCGTTTTCTGTCCTGGGCCACTGTTACTGTATATTTATAGTAATAGTGGATCAAAATAAGAAATAATATTATGATATTTCACGCTTGTACATAAAACTGGGATGTGCTTCTGTTCGACTTTGGTAAAAACCGTCACGTAAATCGTTAAAACGCTCTCATTGGTCAGTGAAAGTCACGGACAACGTAGTATCCTAGTTTAACTGCGGTGACTGTCGTCTCTCACCTGACAAGTTGCCTTTCATATCGCTCTCTCTCTCTCTCTCTATTTTAAACGCACTTGTCGAACATGTCGTAACGAAATTTTGTAATAAGCAATAATTAACAATCTTTACGATTTGTCAAAAAATTCTCTACTCGTAGCAACACCCATATAAATTTTGTCTGAACTTTTTTTTGTTATTTTTACTAAAGACCAAAAAGGATCATAATTATTATGTATATACTTTCTCCGACCTTTTGTAAGTTCAAGCTGCTTTTTTTGCAATATGTATTTATTAGCCATAACTATTCATCTGCCACAACTGTATCCCCAAAATTAATATAATTTCCAAAAAACTTGTTTTGGCTCTATTGACTTGACCAACATATTTCAGATAAAGGTAAGCGCAATGCTCCATATTTATTTTGAGACTCTTCTAAGGTACATATGCAATCTCAAAAGAAAGCCAAGAATACAGTCTAAATTTATACCAGTTAGACAAAAATCCCAAAATCAAAATTACTACTTTCCAGGTCATTCAAATCAGGAAAAAATGTGGCCAGGCACATGACTTTATCATACAATATATAAAATTAATAGTTTAGCTGCATGTGAATCTATTTGATTGAGATCAGTCGTGTCTGCATTAAAATAAAACTAGTTTTTAGCTAGGATTTGACAGATAAATAAATAATTCCTTTATTAACATAAAACAAGATTAAGTGCAACAAAATAATATTTATATGTAGGGCGGAGTTCAGCACACTTATTTCAAAATTGCCTTGCTCTTCTACTCAACCCTTTACGCAAAGTAGAACTAAGACATAATTGGTCCAATTATATAACAATAATTCCGAGAACTTATCAAGACAAAAACAATCAAAAACAATTCTCTAGAGTCTAATTACACGTAATTGCCGCAAATCCAGCCTCCGATGTGCGCTCAATGCCTAAAGTCCCCCCTGTTGAGCAAACAGACAATACTTCACCTTTCCCCCAAAACTATTTAACGATAATTTTTTCATATGTTCCCTGAGACCATTGTATATGTGACTGACCTGGTAAGAGAAAGACCATTTATACAGCTCAGTGGGATGTACTGTTAATATTTATTGTGAGATATTGTTAAAACATCAGCATTTGACACTACCGGTACTGTCATTAGACTGAAAATATTTGGCAAATCCTGGCTCACTGTATAGTTTTAAATCAATGCAGATGCGACCGATCTCGATCAAATAGAATTTGCTGATGCAACTAAACTATTAACTTTACCAAAAATTATCGTCGACATAAATTATTCAGAATTTCCTCTACTTAATCATACTGCGTATGATAAAGTAAAAAAAAATCTTTTGCAAAAATCCATAGACTTTACGATGTTTTCGTTTATCTTCCGCTGCAAAGAGATTATGTCCAAACCATTTTTCCTTAAAGCGGTGTACTTACTATTTACGTAACAACAATTTGTTACATAATGAGAATGCGCATTTCTCATTAAACCTTCTCATGTAAATCTGCCAACAACTCCAGTTTACCGACAGTACTATATTCCGTAAACGTTGAAACGCTAGCACCGCGTTAAAAACAAAGTATCGCGCAGAAGGAACTTTAATACCGTTTAACGCCGCGTAAGCGCTGTCCATCACAAGCTAATTGCGCTAACGCCATTACCTGCCACGCTCTGGAAACAGTTTACACAATTTAAATATCGCGTTATCCCCTCCATTACACTTCTAACGAGGTTTATTCAGTTTCGCGGACTTCTTGTTAACGATATAAACCGTTATATTTTATTTCCGCCGCCGACAGCCGAGAGAAAAGTTAACAGGACAGCCAGCTTGCAGTTTTCAGGGACTTCAGGACACACAGATAAATTTTAAAAAAATTGTCGAGCAACGCTTCGTTATTTTTATTTTTAATTCCGAGATGCTTTATGCGCTCATTGCGTATCTCGAAAACACGTCGAGGGAAAATGCTGATGAAAAAAAGCACTACTCTTTATTGTAATTTTTTTTTGTGTCCCCTCCGACATTTTTTGCGCGCTCAGTAATTTACATGTGAAATTAAAAGCTCATTGTGCTGAACGTTACGCGTTTTCGGCGTGTGTTCGCGTTAACTTCAAAGATTTTCAGCGGGTTTTGGGATTTTAATTACAATGAAACGTTTAGGTTTAAAATTAGGGTGGAACGAGATAAAGTTTTATTGGACGCTTTTGGATTTTTACTGTGGATGTTAAAGCGGGTATATGGGAGAGCTTCGTGGGGGTTAGGAAGCTGTTTTAGAAAATGGCATAGAATGTGTAATTTTCATATATAGGGAGCCATAAAATGGGCAGTTTGGGATGCCTATAAACGGCTATCAGTATAAAGTTGTTTCGTACACCGGGATCGTAATGTTCGATTTGGTGGAAAATACCCTCTTCAATGTCCGCGTCTGGCGGATACTAACCCCCCAAACAGCTATATTCTGTGCATTTAAGTCACCTTTCTTTCCGATATTTATCATTTTTATTACCATATTGGACCCTTATGTCGTGTATACATCAGAAGAGAATTTATGCAAACCACTTTACACTGGTATTATACAGATTACACAATCTTTCAAAGTAAGATAGTTCGATAAGTTCGACAGAAAATTGGAACTAACGCTACACGTATGTATTGATATATTTGATTTTTGAAATAGGATTCAGAAGGCTATAGTTACATTTGAAAGAATCTGACACTCGTGAAAAATGTTTATCGGAAAAACTGAGAGTCGCAACTTCTTCTTTTCGCCACCCGACCAGTTTTTCTACGCACTCGACGTACCTGGTATTGAGATAACCTTGCATTCTGAAATAAAATATTATTATACTAGTTTTATAACACACAATAGAAATTCACAATAGAGCTAGGGACAACACTATTAATTATTATCTCGCAACGATTCCTGTGACAAAAAACTGACATGACAAGCAGTGAATAAAGGATATAGATATAGAAACATAACCTAAATAGGTAACTTAAAAATAGTGGTCTAATAATTATAATAGTCAGAATAAAAGTATTTTGGCGGTGACTGATTAGTTATTTCGAAGAACAAGAACTTACTAAAGAATTGTTATAACGCTTAACGTTTAATAGCTGTGTCTACCTAATTCCGCTAGGTAGCCGTTGAGGCACTTACACGCACTAATAATAATTGAAACCAAATCCTAATTTCGGTAAAGTAGTATATTAGAATAAATTATACTTAGTAAAATTACATACGATGGAGGTAACACAAATAGTTGCAGACAACTAGAACTAAGGAAAGTTGGAATCGACGTACAAAAAAAGAATACGGTATTGACACGACCAGAATTCTGTCCATGATGTTTACGAAAACATATTCGTTACATGAACTTAAAAATCCTCAATACGTCAGATGTGCTATTGCTTGTTGCGTGTATGCTGATATTCAATAAATTATTTATTGCTCATATACAGTTCCGGGGCAGTATTTGAACCCGATCATATCTACGATGTAGGTGTGAATTTCGCATAACTCCTTATTCAGGTAAATGTGGTCCTTGTATTGTATCTGAAAGGGGGATTTGATGTTTAGTGACGAGAATGATGCACGGTCACTTACCAGAGTAGCAAAATATCACCGAAAACGTCATGGTGGCGTATTTTTATGAACAGAGCAAAGCTAAAAAGCCCCAACCCTTTGGCCATACTATAGCATGCTACACGCATGTTTTAATATGTATATAATATAGATATTATGCTATTTATGCGATTGCAAGCGATTTTAAAAAGGCAGTTTGAGACCAATCTTTGCAAAAAGTTAATAACAACGGTGTTGCAATTTGTTAATAACAAAGTAGAAAAACTTATTTACCTATGTATGCATACTACGTATGATATTTTGAAATTTATAATATAAGCGACTAACATTTTCTGGATTGTGATTTTATTTTAACTTGTACCGTTATGGTTGCGACTATACATAAATAAATAATTACGGCAATGCATTGTGGGACAAAAATAAACAAACATAAAAAATTCCGTAATACCGACCTTTTAGTATTTAAAAAAAAAATTGTCCCATTTACTATGGTAATGGTATTAGTTAGGTGGATTTGGGGTTTCTAATTTTTTTTTAGAATATGTAAATGCAGAAATATTTCTGCTTATAGTTCCTTAACACTCCTCTTTCTTAATGAAACGTCTGTTTCCATTTTGTGCCTCCACTTCATTTGAGTTTCTTTAGCGTTGAACTATTTTTTTACAAAGTATTTGCGTTTTTTTACTGCGAAATTATTTTACTAACTTTTCTCTGTGTAAGCCTTTTATTTGGAGCGAAATTTATTTAAAAAAAAAAATGTGGGATTAAGTATATCTAACAGATGATAGAAATCCAGTGGTATAGAAAAAAGTTATAGAAACTTACTTTGAAAACTTTGCAATTTGTTTCTTTAGGCATACCTACATTCTGACCGGCAGAAAGTGTGTCACTAGATGTATTAAATTTTTTTATTAACTTTTCAGAAAACTTAATTCTTCATAAATGCTTCTGGACGGTCTTATACATAAAATGCGAATATTAGAATGTAATTATCTGCTTACATATACCGGGTGTTACCAAAACTATGAAAAACTCTTAAATGTAATGTACCTTTATGTTCAAAGCTGTGCAAAAATGTTAGTTGATAAAAGTATATATTTGGAAATATTTGAGATCTTTAAATACGAACGCGAATATCTTCTCCGTTGCATATACAGTGTGTTGCCAAAAAGATAGCAATGACATAAGAGTAAATGTACCTTAATCTTCAAATCTATTCAAAAATATTATTTGAAAAAGTATTTCATATTATTAGAGGGCTTAAATAAGTAATATTATAATTACCTTCGACGTTCGATATAGCGGGTGTTCTTGCAACGACAGAGGAGATTATAATTTCTTTTTAATGCCCTCCATTATTTTCAAGGACTTTTCAAATAACAGGTTTGCTTAGTATTTAAAACAAAGGTACTTTACTTTTAAGGATTTTTTACTGTTTTGGTAACAGCATTTTAGGTTTAAAACGATCCAGCAGCTTTATATTTTCTGAAACTTTAATATAAAAATGTTTCCCACTAGTGTTCAACTTTAACTTTAACTTCGTGTTTTATCGGTTTGAAAATGGGGGTTTTGGGAAAATCTCTAAAAAGAATAAATTTTTATTCGATTTCCATTAAGAAAACGATCCCAGAGTTATTAATGGTTTCACAATTTCTTATTTTTCTTTTTGAAAATCAATGAATCAATAAGATAAACAGGGTAATACTTTTTTAAACGTGAGAAAGTCAGAAAACAATTGAAGGAAAATGTGTCTAATTTAATTACAAATTGACGTGTTCACGGATTTTTGTTGAATATATCTCAGTAACTAGACCAATACAATCAAGAAAGTGTGATAATTTATATTAAATTTTAAATCAGGAACTTACCTTCGGTTCAAACCTAACGGTTCATAAATTCCTGGTCAGTTCCTCATCGATTTCCTAGTTAGTATAAAAGCTTATTTACAAGCGAACTAGAAGAAGAAGTAGTTTTGACATAACAAATTTGTTTCTGACAATTGACAACTATACTTTTAATGTTGTTTCTCAGTAGATATCAAACGATTTACAAATTAGGTAAATTACAGATATGATACGTAGCCGTAACAGTGTTCATTACGATACCAAGAAGACAGTGTCACAATGGATTCATTATAAAACCAAAGCAGACATTACTATTCGGAAAAAATCATTTTAGCTCTGGAAAGAAAACTAATACAAAATAATTAACAGTATATTTAACATTTGAATTTTTTGTTTCAGTACAATATCAAGAAAAAAGAAGAAGTAGTCGACCCAATGCAAGAGGAACCGAACCCTCTGATGCGCAAAAAAAAGACTCCGGAGGAGTTGGCGCGCGAAGCGGAAGCGGAGGACGAGGACGAATTTACAAGTGAGTGTATGGCGCGCTTTTCGAACCTGAAAAAGCGCTGCGAGATCCTGTAGTTTGCTAATGTCACCAAGTACGCACCACGTACGAGAACGCCCCCTATACGTAGAGTCCATAAGACTTTCAACCCAAACCCAAACCTGCGCACTTAATGTTAAACGTACGACCTAACTAACCAGTTACTTAATTAATAATAATTCTCATCGTTGTTAAAAGTTAATGTTAAACGATAATTATTACATAATTTTGATTGATTATAATTATAATAATAATAAGTATAGTGTAACGCACGCAATTTTTAAACTTGCACTTATTAGATGGTTGACGTTTTTGGGTCGCATATGCAAGCAACATGGTTCTTTGGGCGTTTGATTGTTTTTACATGCCTAATTAATGTTTTAACGTTTAGAAATTGTTAATATCACAACGACTTAATGATTTTACGAGTAATAATTTTTGATACATATTATGTGAGGGACCAACAGTTTTGTGGTTTTTATAACGATACAAAGATATTATTATAACAGCTTTTCATGACTCCTTATTGATTTATTTTAGAAGATAGTAGCCTACGCCTAAAATATATATGTATATTTACAGTTTGAAGATTTATTATTTTTAGAAATTGAAATAACATTCTAACATAAATAGTCTTACTGTACTTACTGCATTGTACCTTTGTTACAGAACAAAGTCTACCCATTGTTTTACACATTAAACAAAATCCATTACAAAACTTACATCCGACCTATTTTACCGGATTTACTACAATATATAAATACTACCTCACTTCAGTTTGTACTTAACAATTTTTAACGATTTCTGAACAATTTCTACTACATAATAATAGGGTCATTATAAATAATTGTAGTCGAAGTAGGCCATGTCAATGTTAATAATTTTGTGCCGCTATACCCAAGCAACTGTGAAACGTGAAATAGGTTATGTAACCAAATTAACTTTTGTGTGTAGAACAAGTGGTATTCCATTCAAATAGACCGGCAAGCAGCAATATTTACATATGATTTCATGGCATACTTCGACTACAATCATTTATAATGACCCTATATAATACGGCACATCCGGATTTGCATTGACTTGGGAGCAAATTTTTAGTGGAATAACACTGATACTAGTTTGGGTCATAATAACTAATTAGTTAGAACTAATTACAGTTGTACGTGGGTCATTGTTATTTTGGATGATTACAGATATAAATGAATAGTATAATATAATGGTCTTAACAGTGCGATCTCGGAAGATTGTACCTGTGTTAATAAAGATATTTTAACACTGATTTCACTCATATATACAGAACTCCAAGGCGCACATTTTAAAATTATTAGCGTGAATACAGACTGTTCCATAAGGTGGCACCAACCCAAACTTATGTTTTTTTAATGGAACAACCTATATTTCGGCACAATTGTGAATTCCTTGCATAATTTTACGACAATGAAATATAACTTTATCTACCCTAAACTTTATACTTTTTGATTTATTGGCATTTTTATGGAAAAACAGCAGTCTAGATAAAGCAGTATATCTCAATAACTCTTTTTAATTTTATTGTGCACGCTTTGATTATGATTAAGTAACAAGCGTTGTATTAGCGTGATTGCCGACCATATCCAAATTGTGTACAGGGTGGTCATAATCTGCAACAAAACATAGCAAACAGTTTTTCCTAAGAAAGTAATTTTTTTTAAATGGAACACCCTATTACTACTTAATTTTTTGGAAAAAGTACTAGTACACACCAGTGCTAAAATAAACCGACATCGCACTGTTGAGACACCCTATATAGGCTATTCAAACTTAACATTCGTGGTATGACAGAGACCACTACAGGACAGGGCACGTTACTCCTTACATTGTAGATGGCGTAAGTATCTTGAAAAGAAAGTGGTGTGATTAAAATTATATTTATAATCTAAGATCCTATCAATTTTAAGGCAGCTAGTCTGCATACATCATGTTCATAATATTGGACTACGGCTATCAACAATTTTCGTTGCACAAAAGTCGATGTTCTGATTTGAATAGCCTCTACATAATAACTTGTTTGGAATCCCCATTTTTTGCATAAACAAGTACATAAGTAAATTAAAATACTAAATTAAAAGAAGAGTGTCTAAAAATCTACTGTTAAAACGAATGCATAATTTGTGCAAAATTGAGAATAAGTTCAATTTAATAATATTTAAAAAATATTAACACAAGGTTTCAGTTTTGATTTACCACAATCAACTTTCGTATCACAGCAATGAGATTAATCTAAAAAATAATCCAGTATCTTTTCAGTCTACATACCAAAGCATTTCACATATTTCCAAGTAAGTAATTTGTCAAAAATACAATAATCTAAGCCAAGCTAAATGACTATGCTGGCCAACAAAGAAGAAAATCGGACAAGATAAAACAGTTTTTGGTGTTCTTTTATTTCGTACAAAGTGAATCTGAAACAAGAAATTTCACATTGTGCCTACTTGTTAATTGATTATTTTTTCTATTAAGTTAATAATTATGGTATGTAACCTTATTGTAGTAACTTAATTTATTGTATTAAAACCAAATAAAAAAGGTGATATATTATTTTTTTATATCATTAACATATTCAACCCCTTGCAAACGTTGGAACGTATTAATATACAAATAATAACAAATCTTATACAAAACGTTAAGAAATATTCTGAAATATACACATATACGAGAATTAAGCGACTGGCGCCATCTACAATAAAACCACTAACGTGCCCTTGTGCCCCGTTTTCTATACAGAAAGAAAAGATAGTAAATGTCACGCGAAGTAAAACATCGTAGGGACCTATTCGTTATCTCCAATCCTTAAAAAGTTACAGCCGTTTGAAATATCAACAAAGCAAAGATAATAAAATATATACCAAATAGTTTTGTTAATATGTTAGTCAGATATAAGATTATACGTTCATATAAAACACTAAAAAAGTGGGAAATCTATGATTAAAATGGCCTAACCTGTATAAAAGTAATAAAATGACCTAAATTACTGTAATAGGTAATAAAATGACTCAAATTTATGTATAAATACTACATCAAACTTCCTATAATGGGCAACCAATCAATAACCACTTTATCTTTATATGACATGCAAGAACCAAATAAAATTAGGCTGATGTACAACGCAATCTATGAAAAGCCCAGGGAACCATGATTTGCGAATGCGATAGAAATAGCTGTGACGTAATAGACCTACCCCATTATTAGTACAATCATAAATCTTTGTGTATTTACGTGTACGTATTTACCCATGTGTCAAACATGAGGCAATCATTTTAACGTAGAGCATACCTCAAGGTTTTAACTAACTATCGAAAAAAATGATAATAAATCGACATAAAGAGAAAAAAAAAGATTTTTACCCCATTTACAATTGTGACCCTATTTTATTATATAACCTTTTTGACTGTTACTAAATGTATAAATATATTATCGATGTAGTTAGACTAGTTTATGAATAGTTGTCTATTAACGGCCGATGTTAAAATAGTTTTATGACAAACTAACTTACTAGTTTTTACATGATTATTTCAGAATAAAAACTCTAATATACAAGAAACGTGTATAAAAGCAATAATCTAATGGGAAACATAATTCAAATGAAACGTCAACTTTTTTAGCATCGGCCCCAATATTTATGAATATACACAGATATAACCACAATCCCCACGATGTTATTCTTTAAGTTCTCCATTTTGTTTTCGTTCGCTTCACTTTTGTTCATTGTAATTTTTCTTTGGCACAATTTACAATATACAACACTTTGCCTGAACATTCCCGAGTACAAATGATACAATAACACTTCGAGATTCCTTTGGAAGATAATATCAATTTCCGGTGCCTTCTACGGCTTAAGAGAATTAAAAATTCAAGACAATATTGGTCGTATTGCCAAAAATTATCGCATGTTTCTACTATTGTATGTACTTTATTGTTTTAACGACTACTTTTCACGCTCTATCTTTGCGTCACAATTGTTGTACGTTCCGTTCCTTCAAGTGTGTTGTTCTCTCGCTACATGAATGTTTTTTTGGTGTTTTTCTATGTGTATATTGTTCCAATTGTGTCAAATACGACGTATACTAGACGTTTTTATCCCCTGGTGCACTTTGTAATTTGAATAATGCGGAAAAATGCAGTGTAATATCGATGTTTCATTCGTGAAATATGATCGCGTTACAGTTTTATGCCTGCTAAACCGATATGGCGCTTTTTCGGCCGGCATAACAATAAATACTAGAGTCAATAACGCGATATGTATCCACGTCACGTTTTATGGGAAAATCGAAACGACCATTTCAAATTACAAAGTTGACCCACGGCGTTGTTCTTTTATCATATTTTTTGGTATTATTTGTTTCTTCTTTGTGTCCCATCCTGTAAAGTCCTTCTATAGATTAGTGTTTTTTTATTTGTGTTTTATTTTAATTTGGTAAATAGAATTTTTATATTTGGCGATGTTTTGTTTTATTTATTATTTCAGTATGTTTCTCCTTTCTGTAACTGGTGTTTGATGGATTTAATTGTGGTATAATGATGTTTATGTGTTTAAATGTGTACAGGCTACAAATTTGGATGTTTGTATTATAAGAACTCAACTATAAGAGATATGAAAGATGGGTTGTATTCAATGGTGAATACATAGTTTGTTTAGTTATAAACACAATATCGATATTCATCTGATACATATCGATATATCAGCCTGTCAGCTTGATATCTGATACATGAATGGGCTAAAATACCCACAAGGGGTGTATGAGGGTTTTTCAGAGTGTCAGAATAGCAAATCTGATGAAGACCTGAAGTCACTACACCCAGTAATGCAAAGTACCAAGATAACCTTTTGTGTTTGAAGTTTGAAACAAATGTCATTATTGTATTAGAATAAACATTGATTCTTGTAGAAGACATGATAACGTGGTAGTAGTACCACGATATCCAGAAAAAGAGCACTCTCATTTGTGGAAACCAAATATTATTCATAGCACAACTCCTTCATTTTGAACTGTATCAACAAAATAGGCTATTCTAGAATGAAAGGAGTGTTGCAACTGTACGGTATTCCAGATATGGACCTACATGGTATCCAAAGGGAGTACATGCGTCAATTCTTAGGGAACGCAAAATCCATAAAAAATATGCGTAATCTATTTAATAGAACTCCTTTACAACTTTTCACTTTGTCCTTTTCAATTTGGAATTGTTGTGTTTTATAAATTGATGAATATTTGCAAGCATTTGATAAATGCCATCTTGGCCTCTATAAAAATGAATTATATGATGAAGTTGATAATAATGAATTTTTTAAAAGCATTTCAATTTAAAGACTGCTAGTTGCTCTGCACTGGTGTGGTAATGATGGCCAATAAGATCGTATAGCCACCATCTTTTAAAAAATTACAGAACCTGTAGTTCTAGGCGGTGACAGTGCCTATGGACTAAAAGAATTGCTTATTTTACCAGAAAATAGAAATCTTTAATCATTTAGACTATAGTTTTCAACTTGTTAATATTATTTTTATTAAATTATTTAAATTTGCAAAGTGTAAAGTAAAAAGTTTCATAGTAGTTTTATGAAGTAAGCCCCAGGTTGTCCGTTTTTCGTGACAATTCTTTCCGGGCATTCGTTTATTTGAAGAGATACCAAAATGCTTTATGTAAAGAAAAGTTGTCTAATTCTACATTTTATGCTAATCAAGCTGTCATTTCTGAGGGCCTAGCTGGCTCACATGGCTTGTTTGATTTCTTTCTTCCAAGTATTTCTGCCTTGTGAGTCGTCCTTCCAATTCTCGATGTTCTTTATGTTGCCATGGGATATCTCCAATGGCGTCATGTTGTCATGTTATACTAACCAAGCTGTCAACTCTGATGGCCTAATTGCCCCATGGCTTGGTTGACTTCTTCCTCCCATGTCTTTCTGTGTTGTGCCTTTCCTTCCAATTGTTGATGTTCTTGAAGTTGCCTTTCTTGTTCTGCCAATCCACTTTCCAAGATCATTTTCGGCGCTCTGATGGTGTCCATTTGAGATATGTGACCAAACCATCTTAGTTTTTGGCTACTACTGTACTACTGATGCTGAAATAAAGAATGTTAAAAGATAACAACCAATTTTACTTAAATGGCAATGGAGTTTTTTCTTACACATCTTTCTATCTTGCGTCGTCTCCTTCCAATTCTTGGTGTTACTTGGATATCTCCCAAGACTCCGTTCTACCTCCTCCTTGGTATCATGGATGATGGATTATAGATCATGGATATATTAGGGTGTATGGAAACAGCGTTTTTTTTCGACATTCAAAATTTCAAGTTGATAAAAAGTTGTCCCTGTGGACTCTCATAGACCACAAAAATTAGCCCAATTGAATAATATTTAGGTTTCCGCAGGAGGCCTAAAGTTTAAGATTTTCTTTTAAAATTCGAGTTTTTTCATATTTCTTTAAGTAAAATTTTGAGTGGTTTTTCTTTTTCAAAACCCACATGTCCGCACGTAATAAAAAATGTAATGACAAATAAACTTTTATCAATATTTAAGCACATTTTTTAAATTATACGAAAATGGTCATTTTACGAAAACTTATATCGAATCTAAATAAACTACAGCCGATCTAAATGTTGGATTGGAGTAAAATATTATTGTATACGGTAATTTCACACCTTACTGTTAAACTTTTTGTATTTGAAAAAGAAATATCGTTTAATCTTTCATTAAAACAAATTCTAATTCTGAAAGAAAAGTATAAACTTTAGGCATTCTGCGGGAGACGTAAATATTTTTCAATTGCGCCAATTTTTTTTGTAGTATATCTAGGGCCATAGGGACAACTTTTTATTAACTTGAAATTATGAATGTCGAAAAACGCGCTTTTTCGATACTCCGTAAAACACATGGATTTTTCGTGTTGCAAACCCACTCTCCAAGATCGTTTTCGTCATTCTGGAGGAGACCATCATAGATTTGTGGTCAAACCATCTTAGTTTCTGTTTTTTATCGTTATTACAAAGCCTGGTTTATTATGCAGTTGCTGTATGGTTCTATTGGTTCATCGATCCTGAAAAAACGGAAAGATGATAACAGATAGCAAAACGAATTGCCTTTCAAACAGAAAAGTCAATTCCGTGATGCTAGGTTCCAAAGCACTCATTTCCAATAATTTATTGTTGCTTTTGTTTTCCAGTCTCCATCTCTTGCTTTGCTTGTTGGGTAACATATTAGCTTTTTTATTTGCAGCCCAACCAACTTTTGTCTGGTTTAAAAACTTTTTTGGCAAAGGTACTTTCGCCTTTTCAGCAAGCTCTTTAAGTGTTACCTTTTCAGGGGCTACTTTTATCTTCTCTTCAAATGCTTCTCTTCATGTTAATGACAGCCTCGCCTCATTCTTCAGGACTTATTGTAGTTCTTCTCCGTTATAAATCTTCTTGATCTTTATTTGTCATGTTCATCTTCTCGTGCCAATCTATCAAAGTTATTCCTTGTAATACCTTCTATCGTTACGTTCGCCCTCTCCACCAACACTTGAGCAGGTTCGACATTCTTCAAAACTGGCTTCTCAAAAATGCTACAAATATTCTTCCCATTGCAAACCAATTTCGACACCAATGTCTTGTTTCCTCTCACCTTGATTCCTCACGTGAATCAATCCCACTTCTGACACCCATTATCACAAAAACTGCTCAGCATATTTTTACACACAGTGTAATAAAATCAATCAACTTATCTCTTATTAAGAGTCCATTATACATAATAACATCCAAATGTGAAAGCTGAAACTGTACAAAATCCATCAAACAGAGTTGTGAAGAAACCTCCTCTGTAATCCAACTTGATCTTTATTAGTGTCTGTTTGAGATATGTGTAACGCGCTACTTTGTATTTCAGAACTGAAGAACACGATAGAGACACAAGTAAACGAACTGAAGTCTCAAATTGAAAGTAAATGTGTGATGCAATGAATACGATGGCGCGGCGTAAACTGCGCAACAGCGACACGTTTCAAACACTCAGCTCAGAGAGAAATCAACAGCTTACCATTAAACAACATCCGACAACATTCAAAATTGTTCAGTAGTTATGTAACCAAAAGCCCAAACACCACCGTATTAACAAGTTTTAGCGTAACCTGTGATCGGACTGTAGACTTGTGTATGTATGTGTAGAATTGGAAATTGTTTTTTCACCCAAAACCCCCAGCAATGTGTGAACATGAAAGACATATACGAACAACCCCTCAATAGAACGTAGTCGTGCGCAGATTACACCAACAGGTTAGGAGCAACCCGAGAAATGATATATTTAAATAAAACTTACAAAAGAGACTGCGATAAACAATTAACAGATATGCAAAGATATTATGATGACATGGCGTACCGATGTAGGGACGTTGTCATAATACTTTTGACGTTGTTACGACAGGTTATATAATTAGTCATAGTCTTGGACCTAAATTATTCGTTTGTATATTGGGATCGCCTCTGATGACTTAGTTTGTCATCCAAATTCCTCAAAACTGTTGATTCTAATATTTCGACCCGCTTAATAACTTGATTTGCCATCGAAATATTCTAAAACCGCTTCCTTTCTAAATCTTCAATTTACTTAAAATGTGCCTTATAAGTCGAACACACCAGAACAAAAGCTATCTAATCTAACTTTTAGGCTATCGTTTCCTTATCTCAACATTCGTCTTCAGTTCTTGTTCTCACCAGTGACGTTGAACAATAAAATCATCTTTTAACGAGAAAAAAGCTACACATAGTTAGTCTTCCTTTTGTAAGAAATAGGAATATTAGAATCAACACGTTTTCGAAATAAAAGAGAAAAAAAACAGCACAGTTTTTCATTTAGTTCGAGCTTGCCCGTCTTTTTAAACATTGTTGTTCGAAAATGCAACGTATTTATAATACTATCGATGTTGTTCGAATTTTTGGAAGCGGACGCATGGCCAACCCAAACCCATCTCATTTTTGATAATACGACATCAGCTAACCAACATATAGCTAGGACAGTTGGAAATGCGTCCTTGTGATTTTTGTGTAGATGCGAATTTTCGATAAAAAAAAACAATACTAAACCCATGACAATTGCTTTGTTTCGGTGTTGCATGTCACATGTACATTCTTGTTGTTGTTGCTCTCTGTCTCTTGTTGTCTTACTACTACTCTATTATAAAATTACGACCAACGTGAACGACGTTATCGAAAAGAATGTTGTAATATATACAGGATGTTTCACAAGTAGCCTGAACGATTAAGATAACACTAAGGAATATTTTTGAATGACTAGGCATTATTCGTAGAGTTTGTCAACGCGAAATTCTCTATTGGAAAGCTTAGTCACATCCCAGTCACAAAATTCCCTGGTGTAATGAATTTGGTTTTAAGTTTTATGTTTCGCTAGTCACTTATGAAACATCCTGTATATCTGTAAATCTTGAGCATGCGTGTCCTTCGTCTTCAAGAATCACAGCTTTTTTATGCACTGCACTTTATCCAATGCACTCTTTTGTTTTTATAATCACGTGACGATGAAAATACCAATAGTAAAATTATTTACGTGTAAGAGCATTTAGTATTAGTGACCAATGACGATAATAATTATTATAAATTAATAAATGATGCTTATTATTGGTATTTCGGACTAGTAGGTTTTCATATGAGTTTCGCTTAGAGTTTACTAGGTTTAAATCACTGTTTTCCGATGTGTGTCAATTAAAAAAAGTATAATGAACTTATATAAAAAAAATCGAACAAAAATATACTATTTCTCTCTGTAGCACTTAGCGGAACACTTAAATAAATTAAATGTATCTATGTCTATCTTATACTTACTTAAATATTTGCATCTGACTTAGTGAAACAAAGGATAAACTTAGGCTGAACTGTATGTAGGTATGTATGTCTTTACAAATTTATAGGTGTCGTTGCTCTGCTATGTTGTCTGAAAATCTCGGTGTCTCTTCTTCTTGTACTTATTACTCTATTATGTTTTTGGCAAAACGCATTTATCCATAATCGTGGAATTTGGGTGAGAACAAAATAAGAAATTTTATCATCATTTCCGTTTTTTTACTAGCCAATACTCAGATTGTATCTTACACGCAAATGCAAAACAATGCAACATACATTACTGTAACTACGTAATCTACTATGTATTTAGAAGATATTTATCAAGACAAACAAAATCGGACTTGGGTTTAAAAATTAATTTTCGATTTATTTATTATCAATCTCAAGTCGATTTGATGTCTTGATCAATAGATTTATGTGACATTCAAGCAATGTTTTATACTAATGGTGCGGCCACGCAAGACATTGCGATGAGTGTCGTTTGCAATACATTGGCTACGATGCCTTTGTACCCATAGAAGCGTGGCGAACAGTAGCGGTCGTAGCGGTCTGTCTGGCCGTACCATAACTGTTAGCATAGTGTGTGATATCATTACATACAACATTATCTAGCGAGTATGTAGTTTCTAACCGTATATTGTGTTATGCTATTGTCGAGTTTTCTTCCAGTTACAACGCTAGGTATTAAAAAATCCAAGTTTTGTTACTGGAGGCCAAAAATTCCCCTAGATCGTTTACGCCGAATTCAGAAAAAATCAATGTTAAAGGAATAATACCTCTCTATTATGATCTAAAGTTTGGAGACAACGACACATATATAATAATAATAAACATAGATTCTTACTAATGATGTAACCCATATAGGCTGAAAGTCCTTTGTAATATTACTAATTAAAGCTAACTAACTTAAACATTAAATTAAATAGTGTATAACGAGTTTATGTCTGACACATAAACGTCATAAGTCATTATGGAAAGATCGCAAGATTGTTCTAAATTTTTCCTTTCATCGACCTATAATTTCGGAATGAAAAATTTCTAACTCACGAAATACAAACTTCCTTAAACATCTTAAAAAATGGTACAAAGTTTTTTGATTGAGTGAAATTCATTATCAAGCAATCGTGCCGATCTTTTCAGCTTCCGCTTTAATAAGTGACGTAATACGCTAGTGATATTCGCAACCAAAAACTAAGAAAAAACAAAAATAACAGCAAAGGAGTAACAAAGAAGAACAATGTTGATGTATTGTTATACTTAAAAACCACTATTGATATTCGCAGTATGTATTGTAGATATTGTTGTTGATTCGAAAATGTTTAGTTCTCTATTTGTCGTTGCGTCCAATCACGCCACACATCTGATCTCAACGTACTACGTTTCGGCGCGTGGTCGGCCCCAGTGACAACGTAGTAGCCTTTTGTATTTATACACTAATTATATCCAAATGTTTCATGGCGCAGTGAGACGAAACACGTTTGTAGTTGCCAGAGTACCTCTAGTTAGGCTGTTCACGTTGTTATTATATGATGAGAAAAAAAAAACGTAATATTAAGGAAACCAGTGAAAAAAATGATGGTCGAGATAAGGTAGACATGATGGTTGTTGTTAGTCGTCAGACACCCCCCCCAGCAAGTTATTGTAATATTATAAAATCACTGTCAAGGATGGACATTAATAAAGATTACAGTTTCAATATACTGCGTTTTCGTTCTGCCCTCTGATCCCTGAAGTCCTTTGTTCTAAAAGAGGTCAGAGTTGACGGAGCTTAGAGCGGAAAGGAAGAAGTTTTAATCTTTTAGCGACACAATGGAATTTAGCGACGCGGGAATACGGTTAGGTAAGTGTGGAATCACGTCAACTGGGGTAAGTTTTAACTTAATTAACTTGAGCTGATTTCAAGCTATATCTTTCTTATTAACTCCTTCTGTGGTCAGTAAATCTAAAGTAAATCTAAAGACACTAATTTCATTTAAACTTGTCGAGTAAATTCTTATTGGAATCATATGTAGGTACAGTTGTAATGTGGGCAAAATGCCTTCTAAAAATTGAGCATTCTGTCGGAAGATGACTGGAGATGCTTACTCGCCATTTTCTATAACGGTCACTTCAACCCTAACTTTATATACGTTTACTAATAGAAGTGCACAACAAAATTACCTCGGATTCTATTGGCAAACGCTGTGGTCAACATAACCTAATATAATTCTTACCGGAACAAACCAATTATGATGGACAGGAGGCGCAATACGAAGGAAACCATTGCAATAAATATGATGAACACCATTCTTAAAGTATAGCAGAGTTCTCATGCAGTGCAGGTATGTTCTGAGTAATTAATTTCAATACAAACACTCCAGCTCAAGAGTTGTCCCCAGAAGAACCAGTGAAGACAATGTTTTGCAAAATACCAAAGCACAATAATAATGCATAATGAAGTGTTTATGTATTTCAAAGTACCCACCATGTTGTATCGTTAATGTTGTAAGAAATAAATTCATGGACAAGAAAATCCGGACATGTTCCAGTTTTTGGTCCTGCAGCTCATGAATGAATTGCCAATAATTACAATAGTATGGACAAATAATCATTTCAAAAATAAATTGATTAAGAATTCCTGAATGGAAACAAAAATGCACATAATGTTAGCTTCAAAAGATCAAAGTTAATTTTGCATACAGATTCAAGTACTGATGATATCGTTATATATTCTTCAACTCTATTTTTTACTTTCTCTATTTGTATTAGTTAGTACATTTAGTTGCAACTTTGACTACTCTGTGGTAGCAAGTGTATGCAGTGTCTAGAAAGTGTATACATCTACTAGAAGTAGTATACATTTGAAAAAAATGGGTAAACAGAGTTGATACTTTTACTAAAATGACCAGTAAATGTATACACTGACTAGTAAGTGTATACATTTACTCTAGTTTACGCTTTTACTGTAACATATATAACTCTTACGGAGGCTTGAAACTTGTGCGTTGTTTCTCTGAGAGTTCGTCAGAGAAAGTTGAACCACTGGAAGTTAAAATGCATCTACACAACAAGGGCAGGTCTAATTTTAATATACTAAAATGAAAATGCCGAAGAACATCACATTAGAATCTATTGCAACATATATAACAAATGAAAAACTGCTTACAGAAAGTATGCAGGCAGATGAGGCAAACAGCAATATAAATCAAATAAACTCTATTAAACAACTTACGCATTTTTAAAACAATATATGAGATGGAGAACAAACACCAGAGACTGTGGGGGCTCAGCCCCCACAAAAACACAACTTTATCCCATGAATACACGAACCAAACAGCATGAATGCTTGAGCGTCTCTTTCCTGCCCCTACATTCTCGAGCCAAAGCCTTAGACGCTTGCGCTCTGATATCACCCTCTAATGGTTAGTATGATACAAAAACGCCAGCGTGTAAATTCAAATCCATATTAAAAATTACGCGCGAAATCTCGACTCGTTACATCCCTCCGATGTTAAGATAAATAATTATTTGACCAAATATTTATCTCAAAACAAAACCAAATAAACAAATTGCTGATTGTACCATCTCCCCTTACAAAACAGTTTTTTAATTGCTAATTACAATGTTTGACATACATATTTTCCTCCTGTAAAATGTACACTGAAATACTAAAATAAAAATTACCGAATAAGAAAAAATCCAGATATTACACAATAAACCCAAAACGTATTCTGCGTTGGTCCTGAAGTCCGGCGATGCTGGTTCGACTTCAGATCTCCCAACCAAGCGAATGACCTGGGCCATATGCAACAAAAGAAAAAACAACATTGAAGCAGTATCATAGCAGTCCGATTACAACTTACATTATCTTTTATCCATCCTCAAATACAGCCGCTATCGTGAAATGACATACACTCGCTCCGCGCCCCGTTCTTCCTCCGCCCAGACTGTGGCGCAGCGGTAAACCGCTTGGCTATCAGTCTGGGGGCGTGAGTTCGATCCTCGCGCCCTGCTTTCAGAGTGAAGGTTTTTCTGTGGTTTTCCTTTACTCCTCGGCGAATGCTGAAAGCCAAACAACTTAAGGCGTGCCACAGACGCGGGCCATAATAATGATAATTCGGGCCTGCCGATGCCCCCGTAGTGGCGAAAGCTGTTGGGGGATGTTAAGGCGTGGATTATTATTATTATTATTATTTTATTACCATTATCATTTCCTCCTAGCGCCATCGCATTCCTTTAATCTCCAGCGGCGTCCATCGTTCCTCTTCCAAATCTATCGTTTACCTCTTTAGATGAACTACCTACAGGTCGTGGATGTTGTCCACGAACACCGAGGCCTTGGTGGTACATCATTCCAATTTCTGAATTTGTGTCGAGAATACATATTTTCACGTAAACCTTTGCAATTTGACATGCAGTTGTGTGTAAAATTACATTTTAATAACTGAAACTTTCTGGGTAGTTGATACTTTAATAAGTTGTTTGTCCACCTCTTGTTGAAACAGCCCGCAGTCAACGTGGCATCGCATGCACACGTATCCATTTCAATCCTGATGAATTGCAGCATATTTACTATTCTTATATGCTAAAACTAATTGTAATGCTTCTGGTAGTAAAACAATGCAATATTTTACTTGAAACTGTGACAAAAATTTAGATATTGGAATGAATTGAAAATCAAGAAGTTCCTTAGATACTCGACAAACTGCTTTGAAGACAAAAACCATCATTTTTATTCTCTCAACTTAAGGCTCCCGTCTCAATTCAAATAGCGAACTGTAGAAAACTTCAAATCTCCAAATCTTCGAAGTAAATAAGTCACCCGATGTTGATCGCGCTATTTATGTCTGTTTTTATTTCGTATTTATTACATTTGACGTATGGTATAACCTAAAGAAATTAATGTATAGTCAAACTGGACTGTTTGACTTTTCTAGTAGATGATATAGTACTTTCACAATCGTCGCTATTGTAAACATGGTTTCCAACTTATTGCAAACACGCACTACAATACTCCAGAGTGCAAGTGTAGAGAAGTTCAGAAGAAAATAACTTGTTAATAACTGTGTTAACATTTAATTATATTTTATAATGTATTACTGCAGACAATAATCAGACGCAACTGCCATCGAAAAGCATTTCTATATTTGTAGACCAAAATTTGCATAAATAATTTTCATAAATCTTGAAAGTCGTTTCCGATGGCAATTGCATAAGGACCTTCAGAATCGAATGGTAGCGAGCATTTCGGGATTAGCGCAATAATTATGACGTGGGTTATTTTCGCGTTTTCAAGGTCGTAGACGGGAGCATTAAACATACGTTTTTCACGTTTTTAAAGGTTTGTGATCTCTTGATAAATTTATTTACAATTTTTTGTCATAATAATGAAAATCGGCCTACAAAAGCAGCAGCAGCACATTACAAAAGTTATTAAACGTCAAAGTTTAGCAACATTCGTTTCAGCGTTGCTGTAATTGTACCGGTCAGTGTAGTTATTTTGTTACTAATCTCAAGGCGCCTGAAAATGTTGAATAAACAAGATCACAATTCTAATGTTAAATTATCTTCACTTCTAGAAGATTTCGTCCAATGTAAATGGGAATATAGCGCGAATAATGAAAGTTTTAATCGCCGTGAAACTTTCAGGCGGTGCAGCAGCACTATTCCCCGGTTGCTCGAATTTTGAAAGTATTTAACGGCCCGGTTAAATATGCAAAGGGCCCGAAGTACTTCGGGACAAATTTATTTTGCCTCGCAAATTGGGACCCGGCGCCCCATCCGCATAAAGGATTTGTTGAGAGTAATAGGATAATCCGCTCGTTTATTCAACTGGGGAAGTTTACCTTCGCGAACGACGCAAAACTAATATGGTTTCCGGAGGGCCAACTTTCCGGATTTGAATTATGTAGCCGGATTTGTCCACTTCGATTAAATATTTAGAGTTTCTCTTAAAGGTATTGCGTGAAATACACACAATTTTGCCCTTAGTTACAGGTGTTAAAGTAACTGTTTCTGGCACTACCCAAAAGAAAAATCTGTTATCTAGAGATAATAATATTAGAAAAACTTATTGTAAAGTTTATATATTAAATAACGTGATTCTTCAATATTTAATGCCTTATCTGTGTCATCCACTTCCTACCTAAGGTTAGCGAAATCTTTAATCAAGTCATTGGAATCAATTTTCATTGCCAGGTCCCTTTCTTTTGATAGCAGAGCTAGGCCCTTTCCTGTCCAATTGATGATCCATGAAAGTTCTTTATTGTCGAAAGTGTGTTAAATGCTCTTTCACCTTCGGCGACTATAACAGGTATTGTGCAAAAAAACTGATCGCAATACATATTTCGGGGAAAACACTGTGAAGTTGAAATTTGTAAATGGAATTTAATAACTCTAAGCCTGATATAATATCTTGACACGTGGCATTATGAATCTTTTTCATGTGATATATTGCACCTTTTAGAGATGATGCTGTCTTTTGAATATTTATTGAGTAAGGTACTGCACGAGTAATGTATTTCTTGGTGATTCATTTCTTGACAATTTAATATTGGTAAAAAGAAATTTTCAATGGTTTTTAAAGATGTAAAGCGCATGTGTAGTTGTCAAATAATTGCATCAAGTATAACAAAATAAACAGTTTTTTTTAAGTAGCCTTGTGTTATCCCCATCTGCACTCTCTTCGTCTGCTACTTTTCTTTTCTTCGCATTCGACCGGTTTTCACCATTTGGCGGTATATCTTCGCTTCAGTGCTGCATAGGCATTTATGCGGAGACCTTCTAGTAGACCTCTGTTACAATCAACAATCATTCTCTTAAAGAAAATATTTAGGTTGTTTTATATTAAGCAATATTCTTATTATAAGTATGTGTTATCTTAAAACAAAAAATTATGTTATGTTTCTTTATTTTTTTTTTTAATGAAACAGGTTGATTCCGCTATAGCAAGTCAATCTGCGAATTAAAAACCGCAAGAATTTTTTAAATCTGCCCGTTAGTTTTTTAAAATCGTGTCAACCACCCAACACAACGAGGTTCCGAGAAAACTGCGTTTAAATTCTAGACGTGAAACGACATACCCGAACTTTTAATTTTGTCCAGTCGTACTTTTATCCATATCTCCAAAACTATTACGCTTATCACAATAACTGATACGTTATTTTAAATAGGATAAATGCGGGTATACTACAGAAAAGAATTACTGAAAAATATTGAATGGTTATGGAGGTGGTTAAAAAAAGTCGAGGTATAATCGGCTTCGGCGGTCCGCTCAAATTTTGGCTGTAGAATCGTTAACTTTTCGAATTTCTTTCTGAAATATGTACGGTGTATTCTTTAACCGTTGTGCAATCAAAATATGTAATGAAAAATTATGTAATGAAAAAACTAGAATGTACCCTTAAGCCTAAAATGCAGAGAAAAATTCAAACTGGGAAGTAATAGATTAAAGATCATCGGGCCAACAATAAACAATTATGCATTATTATAGAAATTATAGTTATTGTTATTCTTGCTTGAGTTTTTAGTACACGTGGTAAACGTCGTTTTTTAATGTCCTCATGAGATAAAGTTTAAAACTGACAAAATCCGGAGGTATGGTAGCCTTTCAAACATATTGAATTTTAGGAGAGATTCCAGAAGTATTTTTGGAACAAAATGTGGTTATAAAATTACAAGAATAGACAACAAAGCACCGAAAATTTGAAACTGTCTAACTAGGTAGTTGACAATCAATAACAGTTTTAAGATTTAATATAAATTCATTCAACATTCATTCTTTGTTTGGAAATGTTAACCAAGTAATACTTTAAATATATATATTAATAAGTAATAAACACTAATTTATATTATAATATTTATTAAATGAGTAATACAATACAAAATAAATACAAAACTACAATATAATCCCATTATGTACTAATCATCCATAAGCTTCAAATACGTCTGAACTTTATTCTGCATATTTGCAATAAAATCAGACACAGACTTGAAAAACGTATCTATAACATTTTTATTTGATTTAGGATGTTGCTGAATATGCTTAACTACAACGGACGAATTATATCCATCAACATTACTAATGGTACCATTCCCAGAGTTCAGTTCAGTTTCTTCTGTGCTCTCCATAGCTTCAGTTGTAGTATGTAACGGACAAGTACTAGCGTTATGCTTTTCAGTAGATAAGAGATGTTTAAACTTTATTTCAGAGGAATTTTCGGAGTTTACCAGCGTAATTTCGTCTTTTGTTGGAAGGACTAAAGTAAAATCACTGGATTTCGAAATTTTTGGTACCATATATTTTTCATCTTCGATAATCGAGTTAAGAGTATTGTCCATTTTACCGCTAAATCCACGGATGTATCTTCTATACCTAGAAGATGCTCGTTCCTTGTTCCTAAACCTAGGAGCATAAGGTTTCCTTAGATTATCAACCAACTCCACTTGTGGCACATATTTTTCTTCGTAAGGTCTCAAAGACCTCTGTCTTCTATGCCTCAATTCTGATTTGATCAGTGTTATCAAATTTTTGGTCTCGTCGTCGATACCATCATTCCCACCGATTAGTTTTCTTGCATTTTCATTCTGACTTCCCTTATTATCATCCTGATTTAGCTTATGCTGGGCCAACCTTGACTTTAAAAACTTCACGTTGTTAAACGCTTTAAACTTATCGAGATCAATTTTAGGTTTTTTCAAAATAATATTTATCTTTTCTTTCTCCAGTTTTGGTAAAGTTGGTAGAGATAATCTGGGAGGTGATGATTTCTGGACTTTTTCGACTGCTTCTTTCAGCCGGTTCATCCTTTGCACTAAATTTACGTGGTCCTTTTTCGGTGTTAAACTAATTGGTCGTAGCTTAAGCTTATGTTTTCTGATGTTGTCTCTCATGTGACGGATGTTTGTGTTCATCAGTTGCTTGTAATGGAGGATGTCTTCTTCTGTGAAGTGTTTGTCTTCGCGTTTTGGGCGTGAGTGTCCCTCTTCTGCATAGTCGATATCTTCATAATCGTGTTCAAGTGATTTATCGGTTTCAGTGGACGCTTTGGATTGATTGAAGTAGTCTTCTACGTTTTTAATGGTTTTCTGGATTAAATCATCATCCTACGAAACAGAAAATTAAAAAAGTTATATTAAAAAAAAGTAATTCATAAGCTTTAGCTAAAATCACCTCATGGTTGATGATAAATTCCCTCTCATTCAGCAGCTTTTTGGCGGTCTCTTCGGGTCTATGCGATTCTATTCCACTTCTCGAATTTGTAAAAACCGGGCTAACAGGTTTAACATCATCTCCAAATTTTTCGTAAAAGCCATTAAAATTTTCAAGATCGTCCTGAAAGGACTGGTCAAAATCGTCTGAATATTCATCCTCTACATCCGCGTCGTCAAAATACTCCTCTTCCATACTCTGATGTTTCGCTGATTTCGTTTCAGGGTCTATTTCCTGTTCTTTTTCAGCACTGTCATCATCAGCCTTCATACGCAGGTGGAGTAATTTCGACAAATCCAATGGTTTTGGTTTCAGAAGTTCTTGTAAAGTTTTCTTCGGTTTAGCTACTTCATCTTCCACTTCTTCTTCACTTATTGATTTAACAGCTTTCTTAGTTTTCTCTCTGATTTTCTGAATTCTGTCCTGTAAAGTCTCCTTGTGCGACTCCTTGGTTTTGTTAAGTTTCTTCATCAGCAAATCCATATTTATATCTCGCTTCATCCGAGGGACACCCTCAAATGTTTGGGGTTGTCCAGCTCTCGTCCTGAAGTGTTTCAACCCATTATTTTTTTGACGCAATTTTCGCATCATTGGAGAATCTGATCTTTTGAATGGCGATAGTCTGGACTTCCTGCCATTTAATATCCTAGGGAAGAGTTTGGTTTCTCTTTTGACTATATTTGGACTATCCTTCAGCATTTTTGTAACTTTCAATACAGCTTCTTCTATCTCTCGGCTAGTGACATCGTCGAAATTAGCTTGTTTTGATTTCATCAATTTAAAATGTCGCTCCCTAATTTTTTGTGACTGTTCTGATAACGTTTTTAATATTTCTTCGCGAGTCTTTCCAAAATCACTTATCTTCAAAACATCAATTCTGTTATCTTCAGTAGTTTTAGCTGGAACCATTTTGGACGAATCATTCATAATATCTTTGCGCTCAACTTTCTCGTTGTTCATTTCTCTGTATCTTGAGAGCAAATTAAACGATTTATTTTTGTCGTGGTAATATTTCTCGTCTGTTTCTAGTTCTTTCTTCATAATAGCGTAAAGTTCGGTTAGGGTGGTCGTATTTTGATCGTTCATCCTGGCTTTCAATGCTGTTGCTGTTGTTGTAAAAACATCAGCGCTTTGTGCTTCGTGGATTTCTTCAATAATCAAGTTGGTTTCATCTTCATCATTGATGCATATCGGGATCCTAGCATCAGGAATAACGAAAAATCCAATCGACTTTGGAGGGACGGTTAACGTTAAATGCTTTGATACTCTGGCTCTTCGCAATTTTGGAATAAAGACTAAGTTTTCGTTAAGCATATTCATGGTGAGTTTTTGGCCATTTGAATAGATGTTCCTAAAAGTGTATGGGTTAATAATGACTATAAATGAAAATGTATTGGAGAATTACGTAGAGTTTTCTGAATCAGATGTTAGAATATAAGTTTGCACTTCGATGAGCTTCGTATTCAGTGGGTTTGCTAATGGAAGCTTCAACAAAGTTGTATGCTCATAAGAACCGTTGTTAACTACCAGCACAGTTATTGCACCTCTTCTTGAAAAGCTATTCTGTTTTTTGGAGCAGTGCCCGAAAATATGGGTTTCTGGGTGTTGGAGTATATTGGCTTTAATATCTAAGACGTTTCTTCCCATTAAAGTTTTATGGAAAATGAGAAACCAGAAATTCTAAAAGAAGTGGTTGTTGTTACTTGTTGTTACGATTAATATTTATGATAAATAACTTACAGGCGTATCTGTGATCAACTCATATAATCTGGGTTCCCTAAAAATTACATTATAACCCAGTTTTGCACCATCTCCAAGTTGCCTGGCCAATAGCAAACACGACGAAAAAGTGATTGGGCGATTTGCTTTTGGAATTGTTGTCCACGTGGGTAATATTGGAATTATTGGTGCAGATAATGTCCTTACCATTTCATCTCTAGCGGGAAATTGCTCTTCATCTGTAGCTCTAAATGGTAAATGTATAGACTGATAACAATATTACTGTAGTGAAGAATATTTACCCTTGCCACATGGTAGCATACGAAGAATTTTGTAGACTATTCATGTATTTTCTTATGGTTTCAGGGTTTTCTCCTTTCAGCCAATGGTCTAATTCGTTGGAAATAATCTTCCAGTTGGACTTCTTTGCTGGGAAAGTATCAAGTATATACCTAAGGGCCATCAAACCTTCCCTGTACTCCTCAAAGTTCTGACCAGCTGCATCTAAAAACGATTTATTTTGTTAGTTTTGTTTGTACAATAAATAAATGATTAAATACCATAACCAAGTTGCCAGAAGCAATTCATGTCGAGTTGAGAAGACAATTCCAATAGCGGGAATATAGTTTTTGAATTCCATTTCCCCTCCAGTTTTTCCTTGTCGTTTAAAGCAAATATCAGTGAAAGATTGGTATGTGTAAACCAATCGTTAAGAGAATCCCAGAAACTTGGAGTGTACGTGAGATATGCAGCATTTTCAGGTAGGTCTGGCTGGTAGTCTTCTTCGTCTTCAGAAAAATGAAGATATGACGTGGAAGCCCCAGCTATTCTCACATAGGCTGGAGCCAAATATTTTCCCAGTTCTCGAGAAGTTTCGCTGTGAAGAAAAATATAAATAATAATAGGTATATTGTGTTTTGTTTTATTTATTACGGAACATACCTTATATTTAAACAAGTGAATAACGTAGCAGGATCAACTGAAAAACTAACAAATTTATCACTAACAAAATTCAGAGATTTTTTCCCATTCAAAACGCATTGTGTTTCTTCGGATTTTACAAAATTAAACAGTAATAAATAACAAAAACGGATCCAAATTTGGACTTCCATTTTTTAATGTAATTTGTCACGATGATGTTAACGCAAACTGGCGAAATAAATAGATATTGCATTTTCAATAAAGTAGGACACGCATAATACTGCAAGCGCAGCGCGAATTGTTATTTTTTTGTCCGCGTAATAACAATTTTGCACAGGTTCTATGAACGTGCCAAATATTCGAACATAATGTAATTAATGCTAAATAAGCAATTTAAACATAACTATGTACAACAACGCATTTGAATTGTAATTATAAATTTTAAAGGGCGATTGTTATCTCTGTCAATTAATTTTAGGCAGTTTGATGTGTTATTATTACATATGCAACCTAATTAACGTATTTATTTATTACATTAGTTTTGCACGTTGTAAACGTATTGATGGCAAATCAATATTTATTACAGTAGAACCCCGATTAGCGGTAAATATCAGATAATAAAATAAACGCACAGATAAAATTATATTAAATATTTATACAGTAAATAACAACAAATAAGACAAGAAAAACAGTTGTTTGAAGTAAAATTGCGTTCTGCCAACCTGCATTGTCTGCGTGGACATTACACTAAGATCTGTGTCACCACAAAATCCATTTCTTGATAGTAATTAAAGAACTTACGGATTTTGGGGTATTTATAAAAAATAACAAGCAGTATAAAACTAAAAATGACCAAACCTACCAGTGATTGCACAAATAATTGTTTAGCCTTCAATCAGAATTGTATGTAATTATCAAGAGACACTTTGTGGCAAATGTGAAAAAGTAAAAGAAGAAATTTAATAACAGAGGTATTTTCTTAATATTATTGTAGGTACTACTACTAGTAATAAACTAGTCTTGCAAGTTAGCGCTATTATAGAGTTTGTAATATGTCTGTGACTATATTTGTGTGATATTTGTGTTTACTTCGTCAGCTCAAAGGTGAAAGACATAAATTAACTGTCTTACAAACATTGTGATGCCTCCTAAATTGCTCAATTTATTTTTTATGAGCTCATTAACCATTCATTTTTTTATTTGTTTTCATAGCAGATAAAACTTCAATTACACAATATAAGTAGTGATATCCACGGTCTACTGACGTAACTTTTTATGTGGGGGAATAATAGGCTGTGTTGATATGCCTTTTTTTATCCTCAATAATAAAAAGTCAATGACAATTTTGAACAAATAGACAAAATTGTCAAAAAATTCAGTTTTTTGTAGTTTTACCAGATTTTATATCGGACAAATCCGATTTTATAAAAAGAACCGACATACTAACTAAAAACAACAAGTTATTTGCTAATAATTTGTAGTTTTTGAGAGAAATGTTGTTGATATGTATGATAAATAAACAAAAAATATTAACAGCAAATCAAACTTTTCTTTTATTCATAATTTTCTGTAAAACGACTATTGAAAACGGTATACTGTACTAACACCTTGCATAATTTATACATGCTTCATTTTGGATACACGGATAATCAGGGTTGTACTGTACGTGCATAATTATTATTTAATCAAAGATACAGGAACTCAAACAAAAGAATCACAAATAGTTTATCATTGGACCTTAGACAATTACTGTCCACTTGTTGGTATTATTATCAGTTTGATAACGCTTTTAATCTTAAATCACTTAAAATAAACCGAATTTCCCGCTTGCCTCGGCGTGATAAGAATCGACGTACGTCCAATTTCGAACACCAATATCTCGATTTCACTCTCCCTCAAGCATATTCCTATCTCTTATCCCGCTTCACCGTATGACGTGCGATAAATAAGACATGACGACTACATGGAGGGTTCAAAACCACCAATGTTGACCAAATGTGAATCATAACAATTACCTAAGTATTAACGAATTAATGGTGTATTCAACTCAACAATAAGATTATTACCTATCAGTGGATGTCGCAGTGTATCTCAATTGTTATGTCAGTGCCAGCTTTGATAACTTTTTGAAGATGATGGACAATAATAAAACAGATACCAAAGTGTGCGGTGTATGCGGCGACAAAGCTCTTGGATACAATTTCAACGCAGTAACCTGTGAAAGCTGCAAAGCATTCTTCAGGCGGAATGCCCTCACAAATAAAGACTTTCGCTGCCCGTTCAACCAACAGTGCGACATCACAACGGTGACACGGAGGTTCTGCCAGCGGTGCAGGCTAGGGAAATGCTTCACGATAGGCATGAGGAAGGACTATATAATGTCCGAACAGGACAAAGTATTAAAGCGACAGAAGATCGAGGAAAACCGTGCTAAGAAACGGACAAATCCTGTTAGCAACTTCAAGCAGGGCTTTAAAAAGGTGAAACGTGAAGCGTCTGTAGACGACGACTCTCAAGAGTACGTCACATCCGATTACAGCGATATGAACAGCCCTCAAGACCAAGTAAGTCGGGATACTATCAATAACGTCAGCGTTATTAATTACACGAACTCGGAAGGTAAAAAAACTACGGAAAATAGTTTTGATTTCTCTGACGATTCTAATCCTCTTGTCGTCGAGGAGTCCATGATTAGAAATATGTTAAATCCAACACCGAACGGAAGCCTGAGTAGCAACGAAGACCCTGGAAGTCCGTTTTTTGGAAATAACAATGAAATAAATTGTAACCCGAACACCATTTCTAAAGAAGAACCAATTAAAGTTGATGAAAAGGCGAAGGATGTCTTAGAAGAAGTACAAAGGATATCTATAGAAGCAAACTCGATAGAATCTATACTATGCGAAGCTATAAAATTGGAATTCGAAACATATAGTTCAATAACGCAGTATCAGGCAAGTTCGCGGGAACTAAATGATGCAGAACGGGCTAAACTAAACGAATTAATTGTTGCTAATAAAGCTCTTCTAACGCCTGTTGATGATGATATCTCGACTTTGATAGCTGAGGATTGTAAATTTAAAGTTAGTTTGATGTAATAATTATTTAAACATCAAATGTTTGAGTTTGTTTAATTTTTAGGGTAAACCAGACGCGATATTGGCCAATCCTGCCCTGGTCGATGTGATAAACTTGACGGCAGTCGCGATACGTAGATTAATAAAGATGGCAAAGAAGATAAACGCATTTAAAAATATGTGTCAGGAGGATCAAGTCGCTCTGTTGAAGGGGGGATGCACAGAAATGTTGATGTTACGGAGCTTGATGAATTACGATGACACAAACCAAAAGTGGACGGTAAATATTTGAAGAAAACGATTTGTGTTAAAAGTAGAATTCTGTTTAAAAACATTTATTCTACACGTTTTGAAAGTAGACCAATAACATTTTCTGTCTTCATTTGGGGTGAAAGTTTGCTTTTTTAAATTATTATGTTATGTGGTAATCTTGATTAGTTTCTTTACAATGCCTCGATAAAATAATGAAGATTGATAAAAAGTTATTGAACGTTGAAATTGAGCAAAATGGGTTTTGAGAAATTATTTTTGACGGTAATGGTTCGATGGTTACTAATAAACATATTACAATATAATGTGGCAATTTTATTACATTTTTGTCTAATATGACGACATAGGAACTTTCATAGTAGCTATATTAGCGTTAACAATTTTGTTAAAACATTTGGCTGAATATCATGGTTGTTGGTAAAAATAGCTGAAATTTAAACAAATATATGAGTGGGAACGTAATTATTCGTTGAAAAATATGAATGCTTGTGTTAATATCCAACTAATAAAGCATTTTCCTTGAAAGTTTCAACTAAAAATATTTAAGAATGGTGGAAATACTAGCAATCAACTGAGTACCGTTTCACAAAACATTATTTTCGGTGCCAGAAATATTTCAGACTGGCTCAAAACAAAAAAAAAAGCAATATAATAGTTTAATCTTAATACTATAAACTAAAACTTGTCATAGCCGATTAAGATAGAAATATTTTCTGGCAAAATGCCAGCAATTTCAACTCAAAAATCTGTTTTTTTTTTCCCTAAAAATATGTAGTTTTTATTTTTTATTAAGTAACAAAACATTGTATTGAAACAATCTAGTTAAAAAAAATCTGCAAGATGGGTCCAGAAGTCTCCGATATATTTCTAACACTGACTTAGAGGACATGGGTGCAAGAAAATCGCGTTTATGATGGGCTTTAAAATGAGTAGGCAACCAAATACACCTCGTAATTTTGTTGTCAGTATTTCTCCAAAATGATTAGGTATTTCCATTCAAATTATACATTAAACTGAACTTGAAACCTTTGCCGATAATACAAAAAATATCTGGCTCGATTCTGTCAAGTGTAGGTGACGAATTTTGTGAATATCAGCGTTTTTTTTGTTGAACGCAAGAAGACTACGATATAGCGACCAACAATCTTAAAATCCGTCACCCAGACTCGACAGAATTGAACCGGATATTTTTTGTATTATCGGCAAAGGTTTCAAGTTCAGTTTAACGTATAATTTGAATGGAAATACCTAATCATTTCGGTTAAATACTGACAACAAAATTATGAGGTATATGTGGTTGCCTACTCATTTCGAAGCCCACCTTAAGTGGCATTCATACACCTTATACAGGGTCGTTATTAGACAAAAAGACGAAAGGTATATTAAACTAAAGAAAATAAGGTAATTGTTTATTGAAAAATCTGAATAGGTAGGTACACACTTTAGTATCTAAATAATAAAGCAACTTCTCCCGCTCATATCTGTAGCAGTTTTAAAAATATTTAAGGAAAGAATCTTAAGGGGGGAAATAAAAACCTTTTTTTTTGTCAACAGCCAGACAAGAATCTTGATGCCTAAGAAAATCAAAATAAGAATTTGGTTCATTAATAATAATCTATTAATCTAAACATATAAATATTAATTATAACGTTATTTCTTTCACAAGAAGTTGTGTTTTATCATTGCTTTCACTAAACGAACAACTGAACAACTTTATCTCAATATTGATTTTTCTCTTCATTACATTAGTTTTTTTAATTACAAATCTAAACTATTTTTATTTTATTTAATGGTTTACAGATACCACATCGGCAAGAGTATTTGAGCAGTTTGAAAGCAGATGTGCTAAAACAGGTTAAAGGAAACTTCTACCAAGAACACGAAAGATTTATCCAGACATTTGACGCAAAATGGAGATCCGATGAAAATATCGTACTAATATTATGTGCCATAGCTCTCTTTACTCCCGATCGACCAAGGGTAGTTCATCAAGATGTTATTAAATTAGAACAGGTTAGTATTCAATAATTTTTCTAGATGGCAATAAAAAAAATATATCAACATTTATCACTAAAACATATTTTTATTTATTTCAGAATTCCTATTACTATTTATTGAGAAGATACCTGGAGAGCACTTTTCCGGGTTGCGAGGCAAAGTCAACATTCTTGAAGCTAATACAGAAAATATCTGAGCTTCACCGGTTGAATGAAGAGGTCATCAACTGCTATTTGAACGTCAACCCTTCCGAGGTTGAGCCTCTTCTCATAGAAATATTCGATTTGAAACACTAAAATCCGATCTCCAAATTAATTTTCAAATATGAGTATGTCTGCAGTATAGAAGAATTAAGATATAAAAATACATATTTTAAAATTTCCGGTCTGGTATTTATAAAAATAATATAAAAAGTTTTTTTTTAATGGCAATAATTCCTTTTACTTCTTCAGTATCATTTATAAATACGTAGATCGGATATTTTTATACGCAAGATAGAAAATCAGGGTAATGTAAAATAAACAAATTAATATAAGAATGTAAAAAGTAGAGTTTTACGGAAAAAAAATACATGTGCAATATTAAATAAATTTATAATAATTTTAATCACATAACGATATCATGTATGTATATTGTACATAACTTTTAAATTATAGATGTTCCTTCTACGAGCTGTTATATTATTACATGTTTAAATAATAAATTACTCTATTTTATTTGGAATGTGCTTTTTATTGCTGAACACACTAGGACTCGTAAAACTGGCTTTTTCCGTTTCGACCGGAAACTGAACCGAGGCGCTTTTTATGAACCGAAGCAGCGTCTTTTCTCCCCAAAATAGGACTAGAACCGCTGCCAATGTTACGTATGAGACTCTTCAAACTTTTTGCTTGGTTATCGACAGCGTTATTTTCTTGAGCAATGGTGTAGAAGTCGTCATAGATGTCATGTGACGGAGGATCAATTTGACAGGGCGTTACAATTCCATCGGGGCCCTTGTCAATTAATAGCGCCAACCTTTTCTTCAGCGACTCGTTTTTTGCTTCCAGTTTACTTATTTTATTTGCGTCTTCTTCAAAACTCATCAACGTTGGAGTAGGCATGTACTGAAAATTAATAAGGATTGCTCAGAAACATTTTTAAAAAATGTAAAAAGAATTTTGAATCTAACTTATTCAGAAATTTTTTTCTGAAAATAATAGTTTTAATGGTAATAAAAAATCAGTAAGTATACTTCTTATTTACCAACAACTCTTAGCAAGCTGAATACTTTTTTCAAATCCACTTGTTTTAAAGTCATTGCCATCAATTTTATATTTCAATGTCAATTCCGTCAATACCATGTGATTGCCTATCTATGCCGTGTTACTGATTTAAGGTGACGTTTAAATTGGAAATGCACTTATAGTTTTCAATCGGTTATTACATATGCATGTTAAAGTTTGTGCGTTCGAAATATACGTTGAATGACATCAGTACTTTGCTAACAATAAGAAAAATATCTGGCTCAATTCTGCCGAGTGGATATTTTCAGCAAAGGTTCCAAGTTCACTAACTTATAATTTGAATGGAAATACCTGAAAATTCCGGTGTAAATCTTACTACAAAATCATGAAGTTAAAGAATATTTGGTTGCCTACTCAATTCTTGTCAAACCTTAAGGCAACTAAGTGTCAAATAAAAGGAAATACAAACGGAAAAAAGGAAAGAACCAACAGAGAAATCTAATGGAAGACAAAAAAACAATAATAACTAGGATTAGTTGTCTTCAAACTTGTGGAGTACAGTTTACAGTTACCAAATTATTATTTTTTTTATGTGACCAGGATGAGAAGCTTGCAAGTTATTTAGAATTTTAAGATTGTAAAACAAAAGCAACAAAATTTTGTATTTATTCCTTTACTTTAATCTTTCATCTTTACACAAAAGTAACAACTTTTAAAGCATATTTTTTAAGTATCCCAGTTCCAGCCTCCAGGGCTATTCAAAAATAACCACCTACAATTTTTTATTGGATAGTGGCTTGGGGCTAGATTCTTTTATAATTCTGTTCCCATAGATTCGAAAGTTTAGCAGAGTGATTTTGGTTTTTTAAAATTGTTGTGGGGGTTCGTCAACTTCAACAAGTCAAAATTTTAAATAAATACTTTTTTAAAGATTCAAATTAGACCAAAAAGTTGGTTCAACCGCAAACTAAATTTATCCTAGTTTCACAAAGCTTAGAATTTTTTTTTTTTTCCGAAACGATTTTATATTGTACTCTAAGGCAGTGTTTCCCAAACCGGTGTTCCGCGAAACCCTAGGAGCGGGGCGGCCCTATTCGACTTCCGTGAGCGGGAGGAGTACAGCGGAAGAAGATTGGGAAATGCTGCTCTAAGGTATAGTAGATTTATAGCAAAAAGAAAAGCATTAATCTCTTACAAATTTGCTTGAAAATCTCTACTTGAGCTTACCACATGAGAACATCCCCTTAACAAATGAAGGTAAACAAAATCATGACAATTGAACTGTTGTCATTTCTAAAACCAAAATATAGGAAAACAAGAATATTTACCTGAAAAACAGATGCCAGAAAATTATGTAAGGATACCAGTAACGTGTCCTGCCAATGTTTGGTAAAATATAACGAAAACGTTGGATTTTCTTCAGGATTTTTGATATACGGCAGCACTAAAATACTGATATGAAACAATCGTAACAATCACCGTAACCCAAAACATACTAAACCAATCTTTCCATTCGTCGCGACTCTGGAGCTCCAACGTTAATTTAGAAAAGAATTCAGCAACTTTTTCCGGTTTATTATTTACAATAGCATTAACAACATACATCTTAAGGACTGCATTTTCTAGTTTCTTCACACCTACAAACCAATCGTAAATATTTAACAACAAAATTAATGGATAAACGTACCTGAGATAAAATTGCTTTCTAACTTGGAGAACATGAGACTGTCTAAATGTAACCAGAGCTCACGTAAACCGGTTAGATCGTAAGTGTTTACCAAGTGGATAATATTATCGGTTACTCTGTCTACACGGAAGCCTTTCTCTTTGTCTACTTTGAGGTCAGTATCGAAAGCCTTGACGGTGGCAGTAAATCCTCTATATAATAAATATTCCTTAATTAGTTCATCCATATACTGAACATGGGCCATTTTTTTGGTTTAATTTTAAGGTTTATTCGAGACTGGGATTTTGTCTTTGTTTTGAAGTATTGACCATAACCTATTTGTAAACTGTCAAAACCAGTGTTGCCACCAACAATCCTTACCTGGCCGCTACCGTTCACGAGAAATTCCGCTACCGGCCGCTACCAAAGTGTTGAGTTTCGTCGACGGGGGGGGGGGGGGGGGGGGGGAGGAACAAAATTCAAAACAAATATTCGGCATACTATTTGGAGAAAGAGAAAAAAAAATTAATTTCGGGCGATTTTTGATGTCCCAGGGGTGATGGAGGGCCGTTGTTTGCTATTCTGCATAGAGATTACCCAATGTAAAAAAATCCGCTACCAATGAGCAAACGCCGCTACCCCGCTACTTTACAAAAAATCCGCTACCGGTAGCGGAATTCCGCTACTGGTGGCAACACTGGTCAAAACGCTAATACCTGAAAATTAGGCAACACATTTAGCATGTGTTGACAGAGTAATCTACTATATCTACAGGTCAATAGTTTTTTTTATCAATTTGTTCTTGTTGATTTCCGAGGATACAGGACTTTTTATGTAATTACTGAAAATCTTGTAGAAACTATTTATATAATTTCTTACCTATATGTACAATGTTTTCTGGCTGCAATAAAAGGGAATTATTTTTATTTGTTGCTTTTGTAGCATTTTGTTCTTTGGTTTCCTAAGTTAAATATGAATACACATGAATTCAAATAATAAAAAAGGAAGAAAATGCATACTAGAATAACTATACAGTTTTATTTCACATAATGTCAAACACAATTAATAAATTATTTCTCTTTACAATAATGCCAAACAAAATAATAATAATACTGTCTCATAATAAAAATATTAATTTTTGTTTCTGCTAAACTTGTGGATGTGAAAAAATACAGAAGAAAATACGACTTAATTAAATAACCACTATAATTTGTAATGGATTTGTATACATTGATTTAAAACATAAATGCGTAAAGACATATTATACTCATATATATGTAAATATATATTAATAATAGTTAATACGTGTTGTTGTTTAAGTAAAAAAATCAGTTCGTTCTAATACATAGATCTAGGTTTGTCTCAAAAGTAGAAAGTAAAGGGTACAAAAAAAAATATCATGATAAAACACTTATATATATATGTCGACAGATATACAACTATTGTAAAGCATGAGATTGCCAATACTAAGCATGTCACGATAATAATTCCGCTTAAATCGTATTACAACTCTCTTAAAGTGTTAACACATTTAACGCTACCTATCAAGTGGAGGAGAGACATCATGCACTTTCGTACGATACAAAAAAGTACCATACAATAATAACCCTATTAAAAAATAAAATTACGACTTAAAATTGCACTACACAGACCTATCCACACTAATGTCCAGGGTAGTAAGGGGTCGACGTTGGTGGCGGGGCCCCACCATGAGGACCCGGGGGAGCAGGGACAGCACCATACGAGTAATCATACCCGGGCGCGGGGGGCGCAGCCCCGGGGGGTGGAGCCCCCGGTGGGGGGTACATCCCCTGCGGAGGCGGCGGGTACTGTTGCGGTGGATATGCCGGATATGCCGGATACACAGGTGGTTGTCCATAATCGTAAGGGGCTTGCGGGGGATACCCTTGGGGCGGCGGGGGGTACCCTTGAGGGGGGTACATGCCATAATTGTATTGTGGCGGCTGCTGAGGGTATCCCATCATGTCGTAAGGGGGCGCCTGAGGGGGGTACGCGGGGTACCCCGCCGGGGGTGGAGGGTACGGTTGCATGTGACCGTAGCCGTAGTAGTTGTAGGGGTATTCTGGCGTTGGAATGTCAGGTTTTACGGGGTCTGTGGTCGTTGACGGGTGGGCCTCCGTCTCTGAGGAGTATGGGGCATCGTCGACTGGGATAACTTCTGGCTCGGACGACGATGATATGCTGTGAGCGGACTGGTTTGCGGCGGAATGCTGCGATGCCTCCGAGAGCTTTTCATCCTCCGGATATGTACTGGTTATGTTATCCAAAGATTCCTGAAACATTAAGAAGAAATTAGTATGTTTATTAGGATAAATGTTGAAAATATACAGCATATACAGTTTTTACTGAACTCTAAGCAGAAATTTCAGACAACAAAGTTTGGTAAAACTATAGTACTCTTTTTACCTTATTGCGCTGTCCCACTTTGAGATACAAGATACTTAAATACGTTGCTTTTAAGTTTAAAAGCAACTGTATCTGTTTTGTATCTGAATACATTGATTCACTGCGGACCCCTGACTTCTAATATTGTTATTGCTTTTTGTATTCGTTCTTGAACACCGAAATGACAAATAATAATAATAATAATAATATTAATAGCAAAAATCACATTAATTTAGCCTGATTTTAACCTACAGAATTCTATACTTCTTTCGTTATGCGCTTAATATCAATCGTCTAGGTATGCCAACATATCAACAAACAAAAATCACTTCATCTATTAGAAGAAGCAATATACAATTTCCAATAGCAAAACATAAATATTATAAAAATTTTAATTTGTAATATTACTGGATTGACTTCTCTAACTTCTTCTTTGCCACAAAATAATAAGTTTAATAATAAGAACTAATGGACCTGAATTAACACACATCACTCTAAAGATCTGTTAATGCATGTAAACCTGTATTAAAGTACACTTTCTTTTCACAAATTTCTTAGTATACATTCGAAAAAGCATATCAAACAATTAATAAAAGCTAATCTTTAATAGACGAACTTCGAAACTTACATTACTTACTTGGAACGTATGCTTATTCTTTGACATCATACTACTAGTGGTACGCTCCAGCCTCTCCAAAGCCGACGCCGAAGAAGCACCCTTACCGCTACTCTTCATAAAATTCTGGTGCCTGAAATTCTTCGCCTTTGTCGTGACAACTGGAGGCAACGGCACATCTTCTCCCACCTCCGCTAAAGCCTCTCGCCTTTCCAAAGAACTAGCCCTAGATGGAGGTGCGCTCTTAATCTTGGGCTCAACGCACAACGTCATCTCTTTCGAAAAATTAAAATGCCTTTTTTCTTGGTTTGACTTCTCCTCATCGCTGCTACTCGGATGAGATTCCGTTTCGCTTTTAGGCTGACTAACGGCACGCGCAATCTCCTGCCCTAAATTGTAGGGCTTCGTCTTTGCCGTTTGAACGCGTTTTGCGACGCTCTGCATCCTCGAGACCAAATTGGGTACGTTCTGTTTGATGCTCTTTACGCTTAGTTTTGTTACACCTGGGTTGAAGGGTTTTACGACGCGTTTCTGCGGGAGAACTGATATGGCCGAATTGTTTTTTATCGCGGGTGGTAGGATTGATTTGGCTTTAGCGGCATCATCTTCTGCTTTTCCCCGAACTTTGATGGCAGTTTTAATGGCAACTATTTTGCCGCTCTCCAGCTGCATGTAAACGCCCTTCGGTGATTTCAAGACGAGGACTTTCTGGCCTGCCTTTAGGACGATGTTACCCTAGAAATGGAAGAAAATTAAATGAAATATGTTGTTGGTAAAATAGTTATAGCTTACAGTAACAACAAGTAAAAAAAAAACAACTAAAATTATTTTAAAAATGCTTTGAGATTGAAGGAGTAGCAAGAGATGACCAAAATAAGTATATTTTCTTAGTAAACTTTTGACCTAAACACATAGACTAGGAAGTTACAGCAAGCTAAAGTTTCATATATTTACGAAAATTGTTTACAAACTATGAACTACAAGACATTTAAAATTTAAATTAAATTTGTTTGATGTGGTTCAATATTATGAACACACAGTATGGAAAATAGTTGTGTTGTGTCTTGAAATTGATAGAAACTTCCATTCTAAATAGAATTTTATCATTAATCGCAAATAACTTACAAGTAATTGAAATATTTGTTTCTTGAAGATGCCAAAAACTGTCAGAACTTTTGAAAGAAATTAAAAAATGTCCAGGAATATAGGCTATTCCATTCAAGAAAATTAAGTTAAACCAGTAACACATCCACTTCATACAAGAAAGTTTTGCATATTTTTTTGTGCAGGAAGTATAGATACCTTTGCAAGATAATCAATTGATTAATATGGCTACCTCTATATAGTTACGGAAATCAATAATAAATCAGCCTACAACAAAACTTAACTGTTTTGTTATTTTTTACATGAAACAATGTAGAAAGTTATTCCTCAAATTTAAGCTTTGTATTTTTATCTAAACTCTCAAAATTGATGATTTGCATCATTCATGTACCCACAACGTTTTCTTGAGGCCAAGTGCGGGTGCAAACAAAACAAATAAAACAAAAATGCCAGCATTTGAACCCTGATTTGTAGTGACTGCAAAGAACCAGTCATAAAATGTGTCCAATCATAAAATATGTAAAAATGGGTGGTATTGCTGTGTAGAGAAAACTACAAACTATAATAATATTGCTAATAATTCTGGGCAACTTGGATCTTGTGCATGCGCACTAGGCGTTCTTGGTCAAATGTTAATACTGGGATTATTTTTGCCTTTTTAGTATTGTGTTGTTGTTAGTGTTTCTTATGACACAATTTTTAACAGGAACTTATTAAATCAGTTTTTTTATTAAACATAAAAATTAATTCTACCTTTTTTATAGGGTCATAATTTTTTTTTACTAAATTTATGTGTCTGTTCAATTGATTATGTCATTTATTCTATTCATTTTAAGATATTTTTAGTTCCTGGTTGGTTACCTTATCAGGTTGATTCGTCGGAATAACAACATCTAACGGCAACGTCATCTCCTGAGCTGTCATTCCTTGCCGTTGCCAGTGTTCCGCGGGGATCCATCGCGTGGGTCTCTCCTGACCTTGCTGCATCGGTCGAACGGAAGCAACCGGTCGGTGACCTCGGGAAATGGCGCCGACGTTGTACGAAGGTTGCCTGGATGCTTGTTTCTCTCTTTCGTAGCCCTTCTTTGCCAGTCGTTTCTCCAGCTGCGACAGCTGTTTGTCCTTGCGATCGACGAGCAGCGATTCGTGCTGGAATGGTTCCTTGTTCAGACGTTTACCGTACTGGACGAGGACTTTTTGCAGTACGACATCTATGTAGTTGTCTTTTGTGTGCGACCAGTCTTTCTCCTCACCTTCCTCCGTCTTGTCGTCCCAACAGAGTGTGCTGACGTCTTTCATCGTCAGATGGGCGTCGGGGTTGCATTCGTCTACTACCCGATCGGACATACCTACGGAGCATTTGGAAAACTTAGATAAAACAGTGCCAAAAAATTACAAAACCAAATCAACCCAAATAGAGGAGCCTAAGACTTGGAAAACTGGTGACATTGCAAAGTCACCAAGTCAAAAGTCACCCTAAATTCCCTGTTTTTAAAGAAGAAGAGAAGAGAAACGAAGAACTAATTGTTTATTTTTTGAAATATTAATAAGTTAACATTTATTTTTCTTTAAAAAGAGGGAATTTGATGTGAATTTTGACACAATGTCACCAGTTTTGTTAGGAACATTTATTTTACTTTCCGAAACAAAACAATTGAGACTACTTTATTCAACACTTTTTTAACGTGCATTAAAAATTACAAAACAGTTTGAAAACTATACAATGAGTCAACAAATAAAGAATTTCCTAAACTACATTCAACCACAAAAAAAGGGCCACATTAAAATTTGAAAATATTGTTCTATAACTTTTGTCATCTTTTAAGGATTTTGATAATTATTTCAGCAAATTGTAAGGAAATTCATCAAAAATGTCACAATAATTTTGGTAATTTGTAAAAATGAAAATGCTGAAAACATATTATATTTGATACACACATGATGTTTTGGTCTTGATGTCAGATAAATTCCCAACTTTTAGGTTTTGCGTCACTCCAATATCTGAATGTTAATAAAAGACATACAGTTACAAATAAAACTTCATAATTTTAGGTTTGATGTTCAATAGCTTTTGCAATATTTGATCAATAGATGATTTTGTCACCAAATGTTATAAAATTCATTAAAAATGCCGCACAATGTTGTTTTGATAGTATAAGTAATAAAAAATAGAGACCATAATCTAAATTTAAATTGCCAAAAATAGCAGACTGACACAGAAGACAAGAAAAATACATTTTAAATCAGTTTTATAAGAACGTCTTTAAAAGAATCATAGAGAAAGTAAAGAAAATACAGAAATATGCAAGAAAACATAAAGCAACATACCACAATAAAATGTGGAAATACTAGACAACAAAAACACTAGTATGTTTTTTTTTAACTTTAATAGAAGCACCAAAATAATTAGTAAATTTAAGCTTACCGTTATAGCAAATACCCGAAAAGTAAAATACATAAGAAATGTTTGCTAACCTTGTTTATTGATTTGTCGATCGTAAATCTTCTTCTCCAAGCAATTATCGACAACCAATCGGTAGACGAAGCAGGGCTTCCTCTGCCCGTACCTATACACTCTGCAGACAGCTTGAGTATCGTGACAAGGATTCCACGATGCGTCAAGCACGACAACACGATTCGCGCCGATCAAATTAATCCCCAGAGAACCAGCTCTGGTAGAAACCAAAAACAGATATATCTTCGGATTCGAGTTGAATTCGTTGATTAATTTCTCTCTCTCCAAAGCACTGGTCGATCCGTCAAGACCTAAAAAAATATTATATAATTCGAGCAAAGAAGCAATTATAGAAAAAAAACTTACGATAATAACTTAAATTTTTCGCCCAATTGACGGATTCTCCTGGTACTTGGTTCATCTGTAGGAACTGTTCTATGAGATCTAAAGTGATCAGCGATTGGCTAAAGACTAATAGTCGATCACCAAGGGCAATACTCTCTCGGATAATGCAGAATAAAATCTCCATTTTTCCCGAGTTTTCTATGATGCCCGGGATGTAATCTTTGAGTAATTCAACTGCCCAGTCGTACGGGATTCCCGTATCTTCTCTGGCAGCTATTTTTGGCAAGGGGGTATCAGCATTTATTTTAAGATCATCGTCAATGGTATCTGGCTTCACTTCCGGCTTGTTTTCTTTAATCTCCAATTTCTCCTCTTTGAATTCATCAAATTCTTTCTTAGGCTCTAATTTAATATCACTAAGTATGTTGATTTTCTTCATGTCGAATGCGTCACCACCACTCAATTTTATATTGCTGATAATGTTGATTTTCGGTTTACTATCGTTACTATTTTCACTTTTTACGCTCACAGGACTTGGACATATACCTCCCATCATTATTTTATCTTCCTTTTTGATCCACTGCTGGTTCTGGTTGAAGTTTTGATTAAACGGTGGCTTAAAATCGCCAAAGTTCTCTGTTTTTATAGGGTCTTGCTTCCAGTATTGTTGGTTAGGATTTTGGTAATTTTGAAAGTTTGCTGGTGGTTGGAATTGTTGGTTCTGGGTTTGGGGTTGTTGTGGAAAGTTATTTTGAGGTGGTGAGGTGTTGGATTGAAATGGTTTTTGTTGTTGGTTATCTGGTTGGTTAGGCATTTCTGGAAAGTTAGTGTTTTGGGAGTAACTAGTGGATGTTTGTGTCGCATTTTGACTTCCTTGATATCCAGGAAACTGTTGATTTTGACTGGTTGGATTTGAACTATTTCCAGGATAATTTTGCTGATGGTTTCCTGAATAATTTGGATTTTCGGTTTGTGACAAGTTCTGTTGAGGATTTCCGGAAAATGGTTGGTTTTGAGAGTTTCCTTGGAAACCACTCGGATTTTGAGGATAATTTTGCTGTTGACTGCTGCCACCATATTCTGATTGATTCAGGGGTGCTGCATTTGGCATTTGGTATGATCCACTTCTAGATTGATCGTAAGTCTGACTATTAGGATATTGAGGATTACTGAAATTTTGTCCAGCACTTTGAGGCATAGATGACTGACTCGTTGAAGAAAATGAAGGAGACTGCTGTGGGTAGCTGGAGGATTGATTGTGAGGAGTTGAAGACCCACTTTGAGATTGAGAATGCACTGAATACCCTGACGATTGTTGTGATAAAACACCAACCGAACTTTGAGGATTGTTTCCAACACCTACATTGTGCTGATGGGGATTACCTCCAACATTTTGAAGATGGCCAATAGCATTTTGAGGATTATTTCCTAGATTTACAATACTTTGAGACTGACTTCCACTATTTTGACCGACAACACTTTGAGGCTGACCTCCCATAATTTGCGATTGGCCTCCAGCAATTTGACCTCCAATGTGTTGAGGTTGACCTCCAATATGTTGAGGTTGACCACCCATGTGTTGAGATTGACCACTGATGTGTTGTGGTTGACCTCCAATATTATGAGGTTGACCTGCAATATTTTGAGGCTGACCTCCAATGTGTTGAGGTTGACCACCCATGTGTTGAGATTGACCACCAATGTGTTGAGGTTGACCTCCAATATTTTGAGGTTGACCTCCAATATTTTGTGGTTGACCTCCAATATTTTGAGGTTGACCTCCAATATTTTGAGGTTGACCCCCAATATTTTGAGGTTGACTGCCAATATTTTGAAGTTGACCTCCAATATTTTGAGGTTGACCTCCGATATTTTGAGGTTGACCTCCAATATTCTGCGCTCCCTGATTTTGAGGATACGAATTATTTCCTGTATTCTGAGGGTGTTGCATTCCCATGCTCTGAGGGTCATTATGATGTTGTGCTGGTTGTTGAGGGTTGGGGATGTTTTGATGATACGTACTTTGAGGGGGCACAATATTTGGATTCTGCATATCAGTCTGAGAATAAGAGGTTTGTGGATTTGAATACACGTTGGAGTTTTGAGGATTCTGAGGTTGGCCTTGGACTGGAGTATTTTGGTGCGGTGAAGTGATATTTTGAGCATGAGGAGGTGTGTGAAGATTTTGAGTTTGAGGAGGAGGAGTGGGATATTGAGATTGGGAGGTTTGGGATTGAGGAGGAGTGGGATATGGAGACTGGGAGGTTTGACTTTGAGGGTACACAGAAGGATTTGTTGGTTGATTAGTTTGGAAATTATTTTTCCCACCCAAAGCATAGTTACTCTGGTAATTGCTTCTACCTTGATCAACATTCGATGTGCCTGATCCAATGTGGGCAACAGGTACACCTTTCTGATTATAATTCGGTTGATTAAAACCTGCCTGATCATAGTTGCCTGTAGAACTTGGTTGACTTGTGTTAAAACCACTTTGTTTATTTTGCGTTTGTGGAAAAGTACTTTCTTGATTTCCAGGATTATTAAATGAATGGTTTTGAGGAAATGCCCGATTTTGTGCAAAGTTCTCTTGAGGGTATGCACCTTGTGGATTATTTTGGTAAGAATTGGACTGACTTCCATCCAAACTCTGTGGATTTGGTTGTAATGGGAAATTTTTCGGTTTAGACTGGTTTTGTGGAAAGTTTCCTTGTGCATACATATTTTGAGGATTACTTTGATAACCACCTTGATTTGCTTCTAAAGTCTGCAGATTTGACTGACTTGGTGGAAAACTCTGAGGTTGGGTGTTCTGCGTGGCTTGAGGAGCCACTTTCTGTTGACTTTGTGTGAAGTTTCCTTGCACATAAGTGGTTTGTGGGTTGTTTTGGTAACCACTTTGATTACTTTCTAGATTTTGACTTGGTTGAGGTTGAGCAAAACCTTGAGGCTGGACAGTCTGCGATGCTTGAGGAGATGGTTTTGCTTGGTTCTGAGAAAAGTTTCCTTGCGCGTACATATTCGGCGGGTTATTTTGATATCCACTCTGATTTCCTTCCAAATTCTGGAGATTTGGTTGAGTTGGTGCAATTGGTTTCTGTTGATTTTGTGGAAAATTACCTTGGCCATACATATTTTGTGGGTTATTCTGATAACTATTTTGACTACCTTCAACATTTTGAGGATTAGCTTGAAAACTTTGAGATTGACCGTGTTGTGGAGTTTGTTTTCCGTGGTTTTGCGGGAAGTTTTCTTGTGGATAGATGGTCTGTGGCTTATTCTCCAAGTTTTGAGTGTTCGGCTGGTTTCCTGGAAAACTTTGTTGCTGCGTTGATGGAAACTGTTGACTTTGTTGGAAACCTTGGTTTGGAAACTTAGTATCTTGGGAATACTTCTGATTTTGTTGAAAACCAGGAGTACCTTGTTGGAATTGGTTTGAAAATTGGCTATTCTGCGAATATCCTTGATTTTGTTGAGTGTTTTGGCCTTGCTGGTTGGGGTTAAATTTGAAATCTTCGTTAATCGGATAATTTGATTTACTCTGTGGAAACTCATTTTGATACTGGTTGTTTGTCTGATTTTCTCCAAATGACCCAGTTTGGTTTTGGTTGTAATTCTGTCCGAAATTTGAATTTGATCCAAAATTTGAATTATTCGAATAGTCATACTCCATTTTAACTGGGAAATTCGGATTTTGGGGATTTGGCTGCGTCTGATAACTCTGGCTACTAGATTCATTGAAATTTTCTGGATGAATTGGTATAACCGGGTTGTTTTGAATATTCTGGTTATTTTTGGAGTTTTTACCCTTTTTCGAAGTGGCATCTCCGGAAGAATTGTACGGGGTTACCGAGGCAGCAGGTTTCCCGGAATTCTTAGCAGTTGCAGCTTTTTTCTTAGGTCCCCTCTTCGCCTTTACCGGTGTCTCAGTTGTCGAGACAGTTGTTGTTGTGCTACTTGAAACTTCCTCTAAATCTATATCCACAGCATCGCCTTTATCTTGCTTTTTCAAAAAGTAATACAAAACGTCAGGGTGGTTCCAAATTTTGCAGCAAACGGCAAACGCCTTTAAAGGATTTGGTACCGTTTGTGTCCTCACAACTTCGTTCATAAAAGTTTCGTACAACGTTCTTTGGAAAGGTGTCATCCTAACTAAAAGAACGTACTCTTCCTTTTGGGGTAACGCTGTCTGTAATACAGAATGAGACCTCCTCTGTACAAAACCGAGTAATAGAGAATGTAATACGTGCGCTCGGTATCGCATTAACTTTATGTCTGCTTCCGTGGAGTCTATGCACTGTCCGTTTTGGATGGGCCTTTCGAACATGTTGCAGAATTCTGTTTTTGTACCAAGATAATTAGGCCTGACGAAATCGACCATGCACCAGTACTCCATTAAGTTGTTCTGGAGTGGGTAACCCGTAAGGACTACCCTTCTCTTGGTCCTCATTTGTTTCAAAGCTTGCGAGATAGAGGCGTGAGAATTCTTGATTCGGTGACCCTCGTCGCAGATAACTAGATCGGCGCCTGGATTTACTAATGCTTCTTGGACCTCTGCAAAAGTAATGTACAAATGTTGTATTTTTTTGAATGTTTGGATTTTAATTGTTTTTGATTTAAATTTTTTAATTGTTTTGTTGAGATTAATATATAAAATAATATATTGATAATGCATTTTGATAAATTTATTTGGATATCTACCACAAACATTTGAGTGCAGAACATATGTCAGAACATCGGCAAACTTCCAATTACTAAATTTGTCAAAACAAAACAACCAAATGACAACTGATTTGTTCTTTTAGAGAAACTAGCCAAAAGGAAAAGGTCTGTACATTTTTACACTAAGTTCTCAAAAACTAGTCTCAATTCACAAGTTTTGCCTTCATATTCAGATTCTATGGAAAAAAGCAGAAACTATTGTCATATCGCAGGTTTAAAGATAAAAATCTTAAAAATGCTTATAAATGAGGATCTTTTACGAGGATGCAATCAACAGGTGCTCAAAGTTCTTAAAAACGCCTAATTCTAAAATTTTAAAATCCCATTATTTATTACTTTCCTTTAAAGTTTGGTTTTCTTAATAATTTGAGATGTCACTTTTTTGTATCTTTTTAAATCAACACAAGATCTTTTTTCTTATTTGACAGCCGGTAGCAAACTGAAATTATTATTTTTCATAAAAAATAGTTCAGCAAAGCAAGCGCTCTCTTTTTTAATATATATTCTTTTTTTCTATTTAATTACTTTGTACTTAAGACTCCCGTCTCAATAGTGAACTGTAGCAAAGTTCTCTCCAAAGCTTCGAAGTGAAAATCAGCAGATGTAGATGGCGCTGGTATAAACATGTCCGTTTAGTTTCAATTTTTTACATTTGACGAACCGAAAGCAATTAATGTATTGTTTATGTGGGTTATTTTTGTATTTTCAAGGTCGGGGACGGGAGCCTTAACACAGAAGCTTAGAAAATGTAACCAGGAGTTTTCAATAGACTAGGTATTTAATTTGTGTGTTGTGTGTGGAGATACTACTACAAAGAAATGCTGTCAGTGCATTATGGTCTTATGTGCATACATATTGCAAAGATTTCCCATAAAAATACAAACTTAAAGCTTTACTTTGGGGTCAATCCATCTGAAATGGTCCAGAAAAAGATAAGTTGGTCGCTTGACGATTTTAGAAAAAATTCATTTTTTGTTATTGCATTTGCCTATGTTCTGGGAGTACAAAACCATATTTTTTTTTAAATTATTTTACTCCGTTCAGAAATGGCGCCCAGTTTTGTGTCAGCGAATCCGACATTTTTGAGATTGGTATGTGTTTGCGTTAAACGAAATAACTTTCTTTGAAATTGTCATAGAGAGTTGAAATAAAAACCACTCGATTAAGCACATTCCAAGCTATCTGTTAGGTATGTAATGCATAAAGTTTACGCTTAATTTCCGTTTAAAAAAATATCTTAAAATTTACTTACGATAGTCGATTTGGTGGCGTTTTCATGATTTTTTTTAGACATGAAGGGGTACTTAATTTGTCCATTCAATATTTTTTAGTTATAACCTTGTATGCAAAGGGTTTATAACAAAAAATATAGCTTACTTACTCCGTCTCCCTATTGATGACAGGCTATTGAAATATCAAAATTTCTTACTTTTTACGATGTTTAATGTCAAATATCTCTGATGGGACCATGCCAAAAAATCTGAAACTTTCAAAATTAATTCATCGTTTTATAAGGTTTAATAATAAATAAAAACATTCTTGTGTATTGCACTGTGTTTGGAATAACACCCCTTTAAAATGAGAGAAAAATCACATGACGGTAAAACAAATTTCATTAAAAATTCTCAGTAAATACAAAACAAAGCATACCAATTATGTCATTTTTTACAAAAGGACATAGGCTAAGTGAACTTCATACGTTTCTGAAGTCGATGTGATGTAACATATTATTATACCTTCTGTTGGTTGAGGACAGAATTTGTGAAAACTTCTAGTTCCTTTTATCTGTTTGGATCTCTGAAATCTATCATAAAAAGGGGTTTTGTGTTCTGAAACCTCTTCTTTTGCCACTAAGATGTACTTTACCCCTGGTAGGTGTCCATTACAAAAGGAGTACATATCTTCTACATTAAGGATTTGGCTATGAAGTGGTCTTTGAAGACTGGCTTTAGCCACTAGTCGCTTCGTTGTCCCCCCTATACCGTCGCAAGCGTTTATTCCATGTGCAGATCCAAAAAAAGCCATTCTGTATCTAACCCAAAATCTTTTTTATGATACGATAAGTTTTTTGTTCTTGTATTGACTTGCTGCACCATCCGAGAAATATATAAGTTTTGATATGTTTGACAGATTTTGTTTTATATAATCAGTTAAATGTGAAAACAGTCACATACATATTATTAACTTTATTCAGCTTAAAATAATAGAATAATTACTTGATTGTACAACATACATATGTATTTCTAAATATTACTATACACATAATATCAGTAAGAATATGTTATATTACTGCTTCTATAAATATATAATGTAAATAAATAAATAGTTCCAGTAGGCTTAGATGTATTCGATATGTTAATGTTGGCCACTACTGGACTGTCCCCACCGCTCCCTTAGTTGTGAGCCTGTTCTAACAGGCTAACTAATGACCTGAGCCAGAAGCCAGGTGTATGTGACTGTTTTCAGAAACATTTAACTGATTATGTAAAACAAAATCTGGCATATCAGCATTTTTTTGGACGTGCACCTGGAAAAACGCATGCGACAGTATAGGGGGGACAACGAAGGGGCTAGTGGCTAAAGCCAGTCTTCAAAGACCACTTAATAGCCAAATCCTTATTGTAGAAGATATGTTCTCCTTTTGTAATGGACACCTACCAGGGGTAAACTACATCTTAGTGGCAAAAGAAGAGGTTTCAGAACACAAAACCGCATTTTATGATAGATTTCAGAGATCCAAACAGATAAAAGGAACTAGAAATTTTCACAAATTCTCTCCTCAACCAACAGAAGGTATAATAATATATTACGTCACATCAACTTCAGAAACGTATGAAGTTCACTTAGCCTATGTCCCTTTTGTAAAAAATGACGTAATTGTAATGAATAGTATGCTTTGTTTTGTATTTACTGAGAATTTTTAATAAAATTTGTTTTACCGTCATGTGATTTTTCTCTCATTTTAAAGGGCTGTTATTCCAAACACAGTGGAATACACAAGAATGTTTTTATTTATTATTAAACCTTATAAAACGATGAAATAATTATGAAAGTTTCAGATTTTTTGGCATGGTCCCATCAGAGATATTTGACATTAAACATCGTAAAAATAAGAAATTTTGATATTTCAATAGCCTGTCATCAATAGGGAGAAGGAGTAAGAAAGCTATATTTTTTGTTATAAGCCCTTTGCATACAAGGTTATAACTAAAAAATATTGAATGGACAAATTAAGTACCCCTTCATGTCTAAAAAAAATCATGAAAACGCCTCCAAATGGACTATCGTAAGTAAATTTTAAGATATTTTTTTAAACGGAAATTAAGCGTAAACTCTATGCATTACATACCTAACAGATAGCTTGGAATGTGCTTAATCGAGTGGTTTTTATTTCAACCCTCTATGACAATTTCAAAGAAAGTTATTTCGTTTAACGCAAACACATACCAAACTCAAAAATGTCGGATTCGCTGACACAAAACTGGGCGCCATTTCTGAACGGAGTAAAATAATTTTAAAAAAAATATGGTTTTGTACTCCCAGAACATAGGCAAATTCATTACAAAAAAATGATTTTTTTCTGAAATGGTCAAGCGACCACCTCTGGACCACTTCAGATGGATTGACCCTTTGAGAACATTTTGAGTTTTCCAGGTTGTGTTTATCAGCAATAAATTGAACAAAGAAAAAATTACTTATGTTACTTATAGTACATAAAACAAAGAAACCTGCGTGAGAGAAATTATTCAATAAAAAAGAATTCTTACCATCAAAAAGAGCCTTATTTTTGTCATTATCGAGGGGTTCCTGCAAGTGGGGTTTCCGTCTCGACTTCGGATGCTTGCGCAAAGAGAGCAACCTGTACTGCTCATATCCAATTAACAAAACTCCACCCTTATTTTTCCATTCACGTATAACCTTAGAGCGTGCCACCAATGTCTTGTGACTATCGTTTAACACGTGGAGATTGAAATTCCTCGGCCTTACTTCACCATGGGCGGTAAGCGGACTATTAGCTGCAGCCTCCTCAGTTGGCAACCACATATTAAACTCTGCCATCCAATTCTGTAACGTGTTTATCGGCATGATGCACAGGATGGTTTTTGCAGGAGTATGTCTCAGAAAAATGTCCGAAAAACAAACAACCTGTAAATAGAAATAGAAATGTTAGATACTTTTTAATGTTAGTATACAATATGGCCTTAAACTAACACTAAAAGATAAATGAAAAAAATCTTTAGTAAAGACTTGACCTTGAAAAGTGACATATGGCACCTCTGACAAAGAGAAGTTAGGTACGCAGGTTAATGCATAATAAAATAAGTGTTCCTAATACAACTGGCAACATTTCGAAACATTTTTGAATTCATCACTAGTTTATAGAGATATAAATAATAAATTCAACATCAATGTTATTCACTTATTGCTGCTTTTCTTTAAAAGCAGATAATTATAGTTAGTCTTTTTTTATTTTATTAGTATTCTAACCTGTAATGTCTTTCCTAAACCCATGGAATGGGCAAGAATGCATCCGAAACCAGTGGACTTCTCGAACCTATTCACACTTTCTATCACATTGTCGAAAAGGAATCGTACGCCACCGATCTGGTGAGGTTTTATTATTCGCGATATCTGAGGTGCCAGGTAGATGTCTGGTTCCTCTTCAGTATGGCCGACGTTGATAACAACTCGCCCTTGGTCATCAGGCTGATTGAACTCATCGTTCGTGTGCAAGCCTGAGTTGCCCGGATCGTCATTCTCATCGTCATTAGGATCACCTTCCGATTCTGAGACAACAATGCAGTCATCGTCCGAGGAAATGTCGATCGTCTGTACCGGTGCTTTTTCTGCGGAAAATGATAATAATTTTAAATGCTAGTTGGTATTAAAACATTCCTCATATACAACCAAATAGCGAAGAAAAAATATAAAAATTCTTTGCAATTTTTTACTCAATTTTGATGAAAATCGTATAATATTCTAGTAAAATTAGTGATTTATTAATTAATTATTGTAGTACAGATTTGATTAATCTACCATTCCAGGTTTTTATTAACAAACAATTGATGATTTTTTTTAATATACATAGAAAATAGTAATAAATAATAAGCAAAAAAATAATTTGTTTAAAAATGCTGGCAGTATGTGACGCCTTTAAATTTTGTTTGTTAAACAACTTAATAAAATAGGTGAATAATATGGTAATAATAATAATAATTAATAATATGTAATTTGACAAAATATGTCATTAAACATTTTCATCTTAACAGAAGTTTCTACTACAGTTGCACTGGCCTTAATGAATTCCACTGTATCATAATACTAAATTATTTTATACAAACAAAAGCCTATTAATACAAATCAAGCTGTGAAATCCGTTTTAGCACTTACGTTTTGCTTTGGGAATCGGCAGATGCATCTCGCCATCCTCGCTTTCACTATCGGTATCACTAAATTGCCGTTGAAACTGCGACGGAGGCCGTTTCATAACGGGGGCAATGCTAACAGACGGTGTTAAATTTCCCGGACCTTTTTTGACAGCGATCAAACTCTTTGGACTCTTATGAGGCGGGACAGCACTCTTGGGTACTTTCACCAGTTCGAAAGGCTTCTTGATCAACTTGGTCATGGCTTTCGTTTGGCCATTCGGTAATTTTACTAATACTGTGCTGCCTATTCGCGCTCCCGACGTGCTCGCTTTGGGAACGTTGCCCTGGAGGAGAGAGATGACACGCTCTTGCTGCATCTGCCGCTGGTAGTCGCGTAGCAACCTTTGTTGCTCCTGGACTCGTCGCAATCTTTCCATTTCTTGCCGTTGAGCTGCTAATGTTGATTCGTCTAGTTTTGTCTCGTCCATTACCTCTCTAATGTTGCGCCTTAAGTTGCCACCCAAGTTCACCCCCATTTTTCTTTCGTTAGCCAGGTCTTCGTCTGTAAATAGAGAATTAAAATACACTTATTATTCAAATGATGTACTTTATTGTAAAGAAAGTTGAACATTGTTCTATGGAACTTTAAAGAAATAATGAAGAAGGAATATAAAAAAAGAGCAATATATAACTGCGGAAATTAAACATAGGAAGGAACTGGTGGATTATAGTTAATCTAAAGATTACAGAAAACAAATTTCTTGTCTCAGAAAACTTGTTTGAATGCCTTATCCATTGCATCTGTAAAAGCTCGGTTATAAAAGATCTTAACACTTTAAATCTTAAAGAATATCTGTTTTTCACTCTATCTTGCGGTATAAAACCGTAAAAAGTTATCACTGCTGTTCAGAGGCAATTATTATTAATGCTATCAAATGTTATTTTCAATAATAATAATAATATACTTTCAAGAACAAGTATAATCAGTTATTTTTATTTACTTTAATATTTTCTAAATGCAAGTAAGTAGGAGTTTGCAATACTCTCTTGCACTTTATTTAAATCCAGGCTCAAATGTGAAATAATTTACGTTTATGCTTGAGAAAACAAGTGACGTGGCCAGGATCATAACTTTATCATACTCAGTGTCAAATGTTGATGATCTGACATTACTGTCAATAGAATCAAAAGAACTGTCAAATCCTGGTAAAGTAGTTGTAATGCAGATACGATAGATCTGTTGTGAATGTTTTGATGTGTGTAGTCGGGTTAATGGCGGTTTGAATAAAAACTGCAAAACGCTTCACTAAACTATTTATTGTATATACATAATGCACAGAGCGACAAACAGAGTCAACTGCTATGCATGATTTTCAAAGTTAAAGTTTGCTCATGCAGCTAAAATATTAATTTTACCAAAAATTGCAAAATTGTTGAAAGAGTAAACCTCGAGTTCCTTTGGGACCTATTGAACAAAACTTCTTTTAGCTCTAAGTTTAGTCATGAAACTTCTAAATACAAAGTGTCGCCCCGATACTTTTAATAGTTTCTCCGGAATCGTCGCCACACAACACGGGGTCATTTTTGCGAATAATTGAAAACCCCTAGTAACTTTAAAATGGTTTCAAAAATATCCTCTAGGCTGCGTACCGCCTAGTTTACACCTCAAACCGAGGGCCGATATCTAAAACCCTTGAGACCTGAGACTTTAATGACTTATTATACAACTTTATTATGTGTCCCAATTCTGAGCAAAATGGTGAAGAAAATAAAGAAAAATACAGTGGAAAATTCAATAAAAAAATTACATATAAATCAAATTCTGCAAGAAAACAAAGCTAAACTACAACCCGCCAGCCGCATTCGGCTGAGTGGGGTTATGATGCCGCCGTGAGTGAGAGAAGGATAGCGGGAGAAGTTTGGGGACCCCTGGTCAAATAGAAAAGGCTTATTTATAGAGTTTGAGTACTATATTTTGGAAGAATACCATCTAAAAGCTATAAACTTTTAAAAATTCATAAAAATATATTTTCTTCGTTTTTGTCATTTTGTCAGGTGCTATTTTCTTGCTGTTTCAATTGCCAAATTATCAAGCAATAACACATTTTTCGTTAGATTTTCAGATTTACACAGATAAAAAGTTAAGTTAGTGTATTATGACAAATCTACAAATTGGGCAATTAATAAATTAATGTAGTTACTTCGGATACAAGGACAATAAGAAAGATTTTTTTTTTGTTCAAATGGGAAATACTGAAATATAAACTATACAGCAAAAAGCAGCATGTGTTATTTTGCTATGTATCAAATTATTGCCATTTAAGCAATGTGCCATATTACGCATAGAGGTCAAAAGTTGTAAAATATTGAATTTTAAAAAGTTTTGGATTTAAGTGTTCTATTATGCTTATTTATGAGTATTGTCAATCCTTTCTCATATTGTTGTATTTTTAATAGATAAAAACAAAAAACATCATTCCTTCATCTAATCTTTTAATAAAATGTAGGAACTATTAGTGATTTTATGTTGACTACATAATTTGGTAGGTTTGAAAAATGACAGTTCTAGGCAGTGCAGTACGTGAATGTCTTATGTTATATTTTAAAAGCTACAAAATTTTCATTTTAATTTTTAAACTTTATTTTGTTTAGGAAAATGAGAATGTATTCTTTTTGTTCACTTTTAACAACACTGTGCGACACCACTACAAAATTGAAGGATATAAAATATAAGGAGAAAAACAATATATGTACAAACAGAAGAAGAAACAGGGAATATAAGCAATTATAAGCAGCATAATTTTGTCTGAAAATCAGAAATCACCTCTGAAATCGTAAGCTTTTAGACATAAACGTAAAAAGAAAAATTTATCATTAATTTCTGTTGCATGTTAAATGCAAATGTAGATAGTTCGGAATGGTTGAACTTACCAGATTTCTTTGCCGGTGTTACGACTACTTCATTTTCCGACGTGACCTCGCTTTTCTTCGGTTTATCACCCTTCTTTACAGTTTCAAAGCTAATCTCACCCATTTCCTTCAGTTTCTCCTTGATATCGTACTCGTAATCGTCAGTTTCGATTTTAACCTCGACAGGTTTTGAATCTTGATCTTGGTTCTCTTCAGTGGGAAACGGAGCGTCAACAAGTTTTTCCAGAAAATCCGTGCTTGTCTCAAGTTCAGACATAGCGGATTCTTGGTTAGAATTTTGCGACTTGTTCATCATCATTTCGTCTTCTGTTTCAATTTCCGACTCCGAATCGAAATCCGTGAGCTCGGCGTCACTGAAAGAATGTTGGCTCGTATCATCGCCAATTTTCTTGAAATCGAACTTTGTCCTCTTGTTTGACGGACCTGCTAAGTTTTCAAAATTTCTTTTTAAACCTTGCGAGTCTTCTAGTATTGCGTCCTGGCTGTTCATTTCGTCTTTGATCTCCTCTTCCATCGTATCACTGCCACTTTGCTGTCCCACCTTGTCTTTCGGTTTCTCAAGACGTTGTATAGTAACATCTCCGAGCCGTTGGAAAACAGGATCCATAACGATTCAAATGAATACCGATTTTAGTTCACATTATCTTCATATTTTCGTGCAGCAACGATTTGAAATTGCCGCCATAGCGAACCGGCTATGTAAACAATACCTGGTAGAAATTCTTCCTATTTTGCCGAAATCATCTAGATATCGAGTTTCACGAGGCTTCCATTCGTTAGTTTAAATTCAATTGTTCTAAACGACGAGGTCTGAAAGCGGAAGATCACGGCAAAGTTGTTCTTGATCATGTAGAAGAGAACGCTACTTTGTTGTCAAACAAATCACATAACATCACCATTCTTAGCACATGCACTACCGTAGTTGAGTAATATTAACACAGAGATTCGCTAATTTCCAAATCTATCACGATTTTGCTGTGGTTTCGGTCATTTCCAGTTCGCAAAATATGGCATTCGTCTCTTCTATAGGTAATATTCGTTTACCAATAATTTTTGACAGTAGGGGCGCTGTTATCGCACAGCAGCACAATAAGAAAAATTCCCAGATCTCGAACAATAAAATTTCTTGTACAATAATTTCAAGACGCCGCGTGGTTGTGTGATTTTAAAATATAGTTACAAAGAAATTCCATTTCGTATAATAATTTTGATGATTGCAAAATTCGAAAATGTGCAGAAAAAGGAGAACATGCGGGATGGTTTACCGTGCCGAATCTAATTTATTGATCGCTAATTTCAGGTCTTCTAATTAGAAAGATTGGATACCCGGGCTTAACGAAACAATGTTAACGCATTGAATATAAGTTTGTAATAATTATCTGCATTAATTCATTCAGAATTACTATTAATCTGTGATTTAATTTTGAACTGGCGCTTATTTTTAGTTCTTTTTTTGTTTGCCAACATAATAAAAATTAACCGAACAACAAAAAATATGTAAGGTTATGTTGGGGTTTTTAGGTTAGAAGTTGTAATTTTGACGCTTTTGTTCGCTGCCTGTTTTTAAACTAAATATCTAAGTTTATATTTTTTAAAATAATAATGGATACTGATTTAGCCGAAGAAGACAGTAACCACCAAAATGTAGAACATATTGATATTGAAAATACTAACGAAGGAAATGAATCCGACGATGAAAATGCATCGCTTAATGTAACTGAAGAGAATCCCATTGCAATTGCGAATGATAAAGCTCCTGAAACGTCTAATGTCAGCAAAGCGGCCACAGAACATAAAGATAAGTTAGTAAAACTACCGTTGATGAGGGTGAAAAATATCATGAAAATGGATCCCGATACTCACCTAATCAATAAAGAAGCAGTATTCTTAACTACGAAGGCAACGGTAAGTTACAAACGAATAAAGTTAGTATATTTCAACATATAGGCATTTCTAGGAATTGTTCATTGAATATATCAGTCGAGAGGTAATGAAGCATGTTGATGGAAAACGGAAAATGGTTCTAAAGAGAGATTTTGACGCAGCTGTCCATACAACGCCTAATCTATGCTTTTTGGATGGAACTATGGAATCCCTCTAATTTTTGTTGTTATGTAACTAATGTCGTATATTTATATCTATCTGTGAATATTTGTAATAATAAAATTTACTTAAAACAATTATTTTATTTCGTTTATTAGTCTTACGCCAGTAACAAGTTCCCAAATGTGGTCTATTTGGTAAATGTTTTATTTAGGAAGGAGCTATTTAATAAAATTGATTAATAACCGTATAATTAATCTTAATATGTGATGTGGAATGTAATAATTGCCCTAACTGTTATTGATAGTATTGGCCCCTGTGTTTGAAGGCTCTTAACTCAAAGCTACTAAACAAAAGAAACGAAAATGTCACTCTCCTGAATAATTTCTGTATGACGATCACCATTTTCTGCCTCTATTTGCATTTTTAAATTAAAAATCAGTTTAGGAGAAAAAATTGTAAAGAGAAGCGTTACTTATGTAGAAATTTAGTTTTCTACATATATAATTAAACCTGTTCATTATACATACCTTTTATCAGCACGTTTCCACATAGCATAACATTTTCCATTAACCTACCTCTAGAAAGTAGTTTTTGATGTTCCCCTATCTCTATATTTTTGAAAAATTGCGTAGGTCAGCGGTCCCCAAACTACGGCCCGCAGGCCACATTGGGCGGAGTGCAGTTATGACACGGCCGTGGGCGAGAGAAGGATAGCAGAAGTTTGGGTACCCCTGGTATAGATAATAGATCCTGATTATAATTTCTCAATCTTTCTTTGGTGTCCTGGTTATTACTGAAAGTATGTCTTATCTAATACAGGATGTTCAAAATGTTCAACTCAAGTATTTGTTTGAAGTTCTAATAGTGTTGTACATACTGTGAATACCACTTATTAGGAAGTCAGAAATTCTTTTGTATGGGTAATTTTGTCATTATTAGAGATACGAATATATTTTGACAAAATCATAAAATGTAACTGTTTTAAATATGGTCATAACTTTTTTGTCCTCTAATAAGATGCCGTTTTGACATCTTAGAGACTTTCTCATTAGACTTGATTTAATACAAATTGTATAACAACGTACTCATGTCAAGTGACAGTAATTTTTCGGAACTTCATTATCTGTACTTGTATTAAGAAAGCATCCTAGCATTTTTTTATGTAAATTTGAAACTAAGTACATTTTGATTTCATTAACTTGAAAATCAAACTTACCATATTATTATGATCATTTTTTTTATTATCATCAATTTCCACTTCGTTCTTCCTGATAATTTCTACTTTTTACCGGTTAGTAGTCTTAAAAAAAAGTTACTACGCAACACACTCTGTATAGACTAAATCTGTGCTTCACAACTGGGTCTCCTGTAACAGTTTATTGACTTGTTATTACTGTCCTTCCTCTTCTTATTCTTTAGAAAAAAGAACAGAAAAAAAAACAGTTGAACTTTGATGAAGCGTTTATTCTCTTGAACAGCATTAGATTAGTAAAATAAAGAGCAGAATAATTCAGAATCACTTAAATTTCTTCTTGTTGTTTCGACGTCGCGAGTTTTGAGAGGTGTCCGAGGTTTGGCCGTAGAACTTATTTAGCAGGTTTTCGAGGTTGGCAGGATCGTCGGGCGGCGCCGAGTGCCTCCCGGCCGACGAATGTCTCTTGCAGGAACTAGACGAGGTTTTTCCGAGCGCGATCCTATACTGCACGTTATGCGAGTCCGGCTTCAACTGTTTCAGGCTGTTCTTCTGGCAGCTCGCCCAGTCGGTAATGTCGTACACTCCGCCGTCCATGCACGCGTAGTAATTCCACAGGAATCCAAAACACGTTGCCTCCGCCCAAATATCGCCCTCTCGGGCCCCGTGAAATATCTTACACGAGTTGCAATTGCGGGCGGCGTAAATCGGCCGCTCCATTTTCGTCCGCTTGTGACCGTTGCCGCAGTAACTACACCGGATTGTCTTCGCCGCTGCTTCTACTTTCTGTTGGAATTGCGCCAAGAGTTCTGTCAGTTCCGTCCATGCTTGTTCGACCTGCGCCGATTCTGCAACGCCTGTAAGGATAATTTATTAGTCCAGTTCTTTGTATTTACATTGCATTTCGATACAAACAACATCTATATGGAATTTGATGATAAAATGTATCATATAATTACCTACATATTCATTAGTTTTTTTTGGTAATTTTTTTGCAATTGTTTTAAGGTGGCTGTTCAAACGGTCCAACAAGGTCATTATAAATCATTGTAATCAAAGCAGGCCATGCTAATGTTATTTAATTTTTGCATTACACAACCAACTGTCAAAACAATATATTTAGGGTTTACTGTGTTTGTTCAAAGTAAAATTTTTTACTTTATTGGTAAAGACAAGGATACAAAAGTCCATAAAAAAACTTGAGCATTGTTGCAACTATTTTCTAAAAAACTAACTTTTAAGTCTACCGTTTCACATTTCATGAAAGAAAAGCCTACCCCAATAACTTGTTATAAGTACCCCATATTTGTTTGTTGGCCAGTTTTTTTAAAATGTTTGCCATGTTTTTTCCACAGGTTCTATTAACTAAAATAAGTGTTGATTCTTTTTCCAATATTTACCACACTATTGTGATATCGTGTTGATGCCAGACATTCACGTCATAAAAATTACGAATGTCTGGTGTTTCAGGGTTAAAATGATATTTAGTGGATTTCAAAATTTGTGATCTTTTCCAAGAAAAATTTATTTGATTCATTTTAAGAAATTTGGAGAAAGATTTGAGTTATAAGTGTTTTTTGTTTGTTATTACTGTTTTTGCCACTATAACATATATACTTGTTGCAGCATGTGTGTTGTGTATGGATATCATTGACAAACCTTACTCTGCTTGACATATGTTATTATAACTAAAGATGACTATACAGACATATTGTATTATACAGACATACAGTAATGATGAACTAAGATAAAGAATATAATAATAATAAGAATAGAGTAATCAAATGTATAGAATAAGGTGATATTCAGGTGGGATGTATATTTTTAATAAAAAGTTATAGACTCCACCTGGATTTGAACCAAGGACATTTGTGTCGCTAGCACATGTCTCTCACCAACAGAGCTAATAGGGCCTATGCCATATGTTATCTCTAATATATGTTAGGTAAGAGCATTGTGCTAGCGACACAAAGGTCCCAGATTCAAATCCAGGTTGTGGCTATAATATTGAATTTATTAAAAATTTACAGCTTGCCCGTATATCACCATATTCTATACATTTGATGATATGTAATTATATTGTTATTAACCGGTAATTTCTTATGATAAACTGTAAACAATCTGACATCTGAATTTTACAATATCTATTTATTCCAAGAATAATTTTTATTATGTTGTTTTTTGTAATTGATTTTTATCTGTCTAATTACAATAATGCAATTCAGTAGGACACAAAGTAGGATACACAGAATTTTCATTTTCAGGATTTCAACATTTGAAATAACTAGATACCTACATTCAAATGAAAAAAAAAATCTAATACGAGTCTAATAAGATAGACAAAATCAAACATTAAACCGTGTCCTTTTAACTATAGAACAAGAAATTAAGCATGTAATGACAAATTGTAGATTTTTGCTAGAAAAACGGAATAAACTCGTTATTTCTGTGTAGATTTGGATTCCGTGGAAAAAGCCATTATTGGTCAGTAAATCTGCCGTGAGTTCTGACATGTAAACTCACAATTTTGTCAAATTATTCATAGTTCTGGTATAACTTGAAAAGGTGCCGTAAGAAATAAGTTCTTTGTGCCAAACACGCACCACCCTAATACGCATACACAGTTGTCCAAAATTACCCCCTTTTTTATAACTTGACTTACCACGATCATAGGTGGCCCTGCGTTCCGGTTCTCCGATCATATCGAACGCGTGAACGAGAATCTTGAAAGCTTCCTCGGCGCCCGGCTGCTTATTCTTATCGGGATGCACGAGCACAGCCTGCTTCTTGTAGTACCGCTTGATGTCGTCATCGGTGCAAGTCGACGTAACACCCAGTATACTGTACGGATCCTTTCCCTTACAGGCTAAGAGTCTTTTCATCGCCTCGTCACCCGTCTGCGGCATGTTGATGTTGTACTGAAGGCCGGCCCGCACAAACGTCCGTTTCTCCTCCTTCTCCTTCGGCTTCTTGAACTTCTCGTAGATCCACGTGAAGAAACGCACCCGCTTTACGACATATATCGAAGTCTCCTTGAACATGGTCCAGTGCGTTACCATCCATGACCACATAAAAGACAAGCTAGAAACGGGATTAGAAATATAAGTTTTGTCACTTTTGATGGTATAGAACATTAGATTTTCACAACTGTTATAGTATATAAAAGAAACCATTATTTCACAGTACTAGTGAGTATTTTATTCACCAAAGTTTGGAAATGGTACATATTTGCCTTCATGTTTATTGATTTTTTCTTAAGAAAACGTGTTTTTGATTTTGTGTAAATATATAGGAATATGTACAAGCATCCCACGTTCATTCCTGCAGTTATTCTGTTCATGTTTTTATTTTTCTTTTTTAAGAAAGAAAATGACAATAATGATAATTCATATCACAAAGTACAAAAACGAAGAAAGAATGAATATCACAAATATTCAATTGACAGCGGTTTATCAAAGTCTAGTCTGTTTTCTGAACAAATCTACATTATTATTAAGTCTTGTTCAGATTTGAAAGATTTGGTTGAAATGAACGAATAATAGTGCATGTAATGTTAAACAAAATGTTTGCAGAAAACACAAGGAGGTACAAATGAGTCATTGTCATTCTGCTGAGAAAAAGTGTGATATCTATCTTGAGTTGAAGGGTTAAGTTTATGGACATAAAAACATATTTGCAATGAAGAATGTCATATTTTAAAATCTTTAAAATTTAAATATAATTTTATTTAAAAAATCACTGTTTTGAACATAACATAAAATTCAATTTTTCTTGTTTGATTGGTTTATTGTCTAAAATCTGCAGAGCATTTTAAATCTAACAAAGAATTATTAAACTTTGGATATAATAAAAATAAAATGTTTGAAGGTTGGAAATGTAATAGATATTTAAATTTTTGTTGTGGGAAAATGTTAAAAATAAATAAATAAGCAAGGAAAACTATGTCAGTGTTTTAACACTCGTTATTATAGTGATTCAATGCATTTAATCTCGACAAAACATTTCAGCTGTCCCTTTAAGTTACTTAATTTATAATAGTAACAAAAAGCTAGAACAAATTATAAGAAGAAGGTTACATTTACAAATTCTTAAAATGTGAATGCTGCATACATTATTTACACAATATGGTCAGTCTGCAGTTTTGCAAAAAATGGGACAAAATCATGGATTTTTTTCAAACTTAAGCAGATGAACCAAGTGTGCAACACAGCACATTTGAACAAAAATGCCAACTTTTGTAGTTTCTTTTTCTCAGTCTCAGTCTGAGTTTGCGTTAAAAGTTATTTGATACTTGTGATATCAAGCTCAACCTGTTAAAAGTTTATAAAAATCATAAGGCATAAAAAAGTTGTTTTCCAGTGTTATTAAAACATAAAATGTGGACAAATTTTTAGATACAGCTTTCTATCTACGCAGTATTTATTATTTATGGAGTGTTGCATCATAGTGAAATTTATTACAGCTGTGCATTTGTTTTGTATTTTTAACACACATCATATCTCGATATTTATGCCTTTTATCAAAATTTCTTAGTAAATACAAAATATTATTTATTTACACAATATTGTGCTGCAGTGACAGGAAACCCAGTTCATGAGTCAGAAGTTCACGACCCACTAGATTATCATATATTTCAGCTCATTAAATATTTGTTTCAAAATCACATTTCCTAAAATTGTTCAAATTTGTATCTTGTCTATAATTTTACAATTTTTAAATTTCTTCCCTATCATAATTAAGCAAAGAATCTGACAAAACAAACTCTACATTCTGATAAAGCCAGCTAGAATAGATCAGGCAATTAATTGATTTACTAGCACAGATAGCCAACATATTGCATTTACAATGAGATTAAGAGATGAACATCATATAGAGATAATCATATAACTAAAACATAAAATAATAAACTCACCCATCGCGCCAAATTTGCCAACTCATACTACAGATGTCCGAAACCAGTGAGAAAATCCAGAAAATGAAACCAACAAAAAATTTCCACCAATTCTTCAGATAGACCACCAACTTCTGTCGATACACTTCTAAAATAGAACGTAAAATAAAATTCAGATTGTTAGAGAAATCACAAACATTACCAAACGGTACTTGACAGTCACGTTTCCTAGGGCGCTGCCCACGTCTGCTGTTATGCTGTTCCGAATTATTTGACGTATTATGATTTTTCTGTTTAGTAGCCGATTTAGTTCCTTTTTTAACAGCGGTTCTACACGGAGTATAGGAGATATCATTTTTGCTTGGTCCGGAATCAGTGTCGGTGTGCTCTACGTTATTTTTAACCGGCTGTTTACGTGTAACGTTTTTTTGGTTCGGTTTAGTGACAGTTGCTTCCTCATTTCTTTTCTCTTTAACTTCTTCCGGTTGGGAGTGATTAAACGTGTCCGAAACATTATCCAAAGAAGCCCATTTACGATTTAAAGTTGTCGACTTTTCCTTGTTTGTTTTCTCGTTCGTTTTGTTGACGTGATTGGTCCGTTCAACAACCGGGATATCTTTTATTTCGTTATTAGTGTTGCTACGGTTTAAACCAGTGGTTTTTTGAGATTTTTCCGTCTTGACGTTCTTCTTAGTTTCCTTCTTTTGTTTGACGTTATTTACATCAATTTTACTCGGTTTGGCACTGGTTGTGTTCGGTACAGACTTGAGTAAAACATCAGAGTATGTCGGTCGCATTGGTTTAACTTCTGCGACCATTCTTGGTTTACGGATATCTCTCGTAAACTGAAAATTATGGAGATCGTCATTTTGGGGTTTCAGGTCATGCTTGATGTTATTTAAGCAGTTGTTATCGCTTTTACTACCGAATAAGTTGGATATATTCGAAGTAGAAACATTCCCGAAGGGTGAATATGTGCCGTTTGTATTCGGGGTCCAATTACCGACTAAATTATCGATTAACGGAGTTCGATTTTGTACGGGTGGTGGATGGTTGAACACTCCACCGTTCATCTCTTGGTGAGGTGTTAAATAGCCGTTATCGGGCATATTTTGATATACGTTGTGATATTTAAACTCCGGAGAATAGACACCGATATCGGGCATGCTCATGGTGGTTTGTATGTTCGGGTGAACATGCATCGAGAAGAGACCGTCATCGTTCAAATGTTTCTCGTATTGGTCATGGAAAACTGGATTTGTGTGAGGGGCGAAATCGAACGGTGATTGCGCTCCTTGCATGTTAATTTGGCCTTCCGATCCGTGAATGTTGAATGGTGTCATGTAGTTCGCTTGGGGTAAGTCCCACGTTTCTTGGTTTTGAGGCGGGGGCGCGTAGCCCACTTGCCTGTACTGGTTATCATTTCCGTGGATGTCCGAAAACATGTATCCCGGATATTGCACAGGATCACTTGATTTGTTTTGCTTCGGGTCGCTCATTTTCGATTAGCAGATGCCGCATAACACTAGTTGGCCGTGATTCCTTCCAAATTTGGCACACATGCGGCACTGGTTACAGGCGAAAACGGTAATTTGGATTATTTATTGTTGCATAGTCTGTCAAACTGTCAAATGCCACTAAAAATAGCACCACCACGCCACCAATGTCAACAAAGTGAAACAAGATTCCGACCCGAGTTCATCTCGTCGCTCGTCGTCGCCTGCATCAAAGTTTCACCTCTCAACCACAGATGTCGCCATGTACAAATAAATAACTAAAATACTTAAATAAATAAATAATGGGATATTATTTTAAAATTAAATTACATTATGATTATACATCAACCGGTCGTTTCCAAAAATTTTTAACATCCAACACCGATTTATCACAAACATATGTACTGCGTATTGCGTCCCTCATACCTGCTAACAGCACAAAAAACTTGCAGGCCTGCCAGTGCGTTTTCGTGAAATATCTTACAGGCAGATTTTAAATCAGTGTTGTAGGTTTTGTATTTAGTTGAGTAGTACCTATTCCTTACGTCATAATAAACGTCGGGTACGTTTTGACATGGTGTTCGCGAACTATGCATTATTATAGTTTAAGGGTTGCAAATTTTGTTATCGATATTTGGACATTTTTATTGAGGTTTTAATACGTAGTGTTTCAATTTGTTGCTCGACAGGAGAGAGATGAGATGAGTACTCAAATGTTAAGGTAGGTAATTTATAAGAACTTAATTTTTACATTTTTATTGGTCAAGTCAAGACGGTCCTGGAACTAATATAAAAATCGCCACATTTTGGGTACGTTTTTATGGGAAACGCGGAAACTGACTTTACGGCAGTTCTGGTTGTGCTCATGTTGTGCTGCTTGGTGAATACCGACAAAATATTTATTTTTAATTAAACATTGACACCTATTATATTGAGCAACCGCCTATTATCCTATTATGTAGGTTTATGCGCGCAAAAAAAGTCGTACAGAGATATATGTATAATCGTTATATTAGGTAATTTTGGCTTTTCAACTTGGCAGTTAGTGCATGTTTCATACTTATGATTTATGTCAGAATTACACCGTACATAGTTTTAAGCCACAAATCATGGAACAATTTTAAACGTAACCGCAAAAATCATCAAAGAATTAGTAACATAAAAAACTCTAAAATGGTGAGATTTAGGTATAGGGAAACCTTATTTAAAATGATGTATTTCGACACGTAGATCCCAAAAATAAAATTAAAATTAAATCATTTCATTTAAAATAACAAAGTTGATACCGACTTCCGGTGCCCGGACGTGACAGTTAACTTGAGAATATTTTAGCTGAAGACCCCAGATCGAGTAAATTCTAATTCCAAAATTACAAGTTTCCAGAAAGTAGAACATGAGAAACTTCTAATGTACCAGTTCCGTGAGATATCCTGTATAATTCGTCACAACTAATACTGTGGAAGGCTAGCAGACAAGGAAAATCGGCAACGTTTACTTAAAACCACACATAGCATAACAAACGAACGGTTCAATAAAATGCTAAGTTATTATATTTGACAAGCGACGGATAATTCACTTCTCGCACAGAATAAGTAATGATAAAACTATATATAACACCAATAAGAATAAATTTGGAATAAATACACCAATTTATAAAATAATAAATTGGTGCCCAGCTAGCTTCACGTTACTTAACAACGCACTATATGCATCTTCCTCTCGTACCTATCACGTCTGTGTGTGTTTGCGAGACGCGCCAGTCATTTGTTTCAAGCCCGTGCTAACCTGTCTGCTGACCCCGGTAGTTGAATGAAAAATGTTAGCGTCTTCCAATTTTTCCGCGTTGTTTGTTTTAATAACTATCAGTCTGTTGATTTATAAACTCGTTAAATGTGTAACGTTTGGTGTAGTGATATTCCGGTTGACTTTAACATTAGATTTACGTCGAATTTGAAGAGGACAATTGCCGAAATAAGGTAGGGTGTTTTTCTATTTCACAAGCGCTGTTGATTTTATAGGAATGGTTGCGTTCTAACAACAATATTTTGAATATACGGTGTTCATTATGTGAGAATATGGTTATAACGGGTAAATTTGTAGTATTGTATTAGAGGTTATTACATAGGATGACTCATTAGAGCCGCCGCACAGTGGTCGACAATGCGAATCAAGCCGTTGAAAATTTCAGCGGTATGGTCCAATTTAATCCCAAGTGACTTAAAACCAATTACATAGTTAAATGTTATTTTGGAAAATTTAGGTAAACTTAACTAATGGGCTAAAGTCCGACGTAGATTTTAGTACTAATTTTTACTTTCCTCACCAATTCTCGCTTGTCTTGTTGAACAGTTTGTTACCAAGTGGTTGTGAATGTTGTTGGTGTAAAGTTTAATATGTCCGGATTGTGGAACTAGACCGACGTAAAATAAACAAGTAAAAAAAAATACACCGTATAGGTTATAAAATAACCATTTACGTCTAGGATAAATTTAGATGAAATACTTTTAGGTAACAGAATCAAAAATATAATATTACTTATATGAATAATTTATATTAGAATACTAAAAAAAATCCACGTTCTTCCTTGTAAAAACAGTTTTTACAAGGAAGAACGTGGATTTTTTTGCTGTTTTACAACAGTCCCATCAATATCTACCACCTTGTAGTTTGCGGAATATACCAATCAATTTATATTTTGTGTTGCCTAGTGTCTTTTATTGTTAATATGCCAAGATTTTAAGTCTAGTTTGGGTCATTGTTGTCCGCAAATGACTTTTAATTAATTTTAATTTCCTACACCTTTCACACGAAGCAATTGTTTGTTAACAAATTGTCATAAATAACTTTAGTGCGATCGTTACATTCGGATGAGATTCTATAAAATCGTCCCATTCCACCCACGATGAATTTCAAGTCTAGAGACGCCCAATTAGAAACTGTAACTGGCCGCTTTTAAATGTCTTCTCAACCTTTTGGTATCTCTAAGAAGAGTTGTGTTTCTGATACCTCATCATAAATAACAGTAAATTTGGATACAGCTAATTTCAACTTTTCAGTGTTCGCCAAAAGTAGTGTTTGGCTCCACAACTTCGAACAATGAAGCTACTTCTTAAATTGGCTTCGATCTAGATGGAGTTCACTACTGAATCGGTCAAAACATTCCAACATATCCTTTGCAAGATCAGAGCTCTGTGAAAGTCCTGCATCGGTGGCCAAATCGCACAGACCATTCGTTTTTTACGACGAATTCGTCGTTTTATTGGTTGGCGTAGTCCTCCGATTTTTTCATAGCAAAATCTATTGCCTCTTCTACAATATGACTTTTCTTCAATAGATTTATACGAAGTGTCTCTATTTTTATAGCTAACTGATCAACACTCAAGCCTTTACTTTGCAACGCAATCTGCGCACACTTTATTGCCCTTGGAAGAAAAGATAGCAAAGAAATCACACACAGCAGACACAAGGTTCTGTGCAGCACCTCTGGTGCCTAAATTTTCGTGATGATCACACAATTTCTAAATTGCAGCCACAATCCCATCAAAATGTTCAGCTAATGCTTTTACTGCAGCATAATGAGCACTCCAACACGTTGTTGGGAGTCTTTCAACAGATGGTTTGCTGTGATTAAGAAGCACTTCCAAGCTGCTAGTAGAAGAAAAAAAAATTAAATATGGTCTCTATCATTCCGAAAAATGTTACACAAGATACATTTTGTGCAAATGAGTGTTGGCCACATAAATTAATTGAATGATCTATATATCCAACAAAAAATTGCTTTGAGGTAAACAAAAAAATTGCTTACAAATAAATCATAACCATGTCTACACATCAGTACTGCCACTTATAAAAAATCGCAAAACTGTAGTGATTGAATAACTGCCACTTATAAATATTTTAATCTACAGTAATTATTTATTTAATAACTTACAAGCATTTTTATAACTTATCACAATTGATAACTAAATCTTTTACTATGGACAACTGGTTAAAATGGCTTCAAGTCTAAAGTGATTATAGTTAAAAACACTGTGATGGTTTTTACAAGTCTTTTCTTTCACGGTCGGGTGTCACCCCAAAACGGATGGCACCCGGGGCGGACCTATCTATACATGCAGTAAAATATCCAAGAAATTATAAAAGTATTGTAACAGCGCCGAAAAAAATTGAGATTTTAGCGGAAATAGGTCTTTTTTCTTGTAGATTACTTATTTGAAAAGCTAGAACTTTTGAATGGTAACACCCACCGTTATATTATTTCTCACTATAAGTGATAATGACTCAGGTTAGTTTGCATATAACATGAGCAACAATAAATTTTAGTGGTATAGAAATACATATATACTGGTGGATGTCGCCATGGTAAAACCACTACGTTGAACGATGAGATGCTTTAAACAGGAGCATATTTCATAAATCTACTTTGCAACTGTTCACTTGCAATTTGCAATTTTTGAAAAGTGCAAAGTTTTCAGTGTTTCGTATATAGGTATATTTGATGAGCTTTGCCAATTTTCAAGTTTTCACTTTGCGCTTTCTTTTGCAAATCGCAAAGAGAAAAGTTGAAAACTAGTTTTATGAAATAAGCCCCTGGATTTTACAATCAAGAGATAAATAGATTATTGATTGGATAACCCCATGATGCACTAACTATTCTGACTAAAAATCAATTAAAGCACAGTTAAATTGACAAGTACACTCTGAGTTGGTCAACTTTTGGTGGTAGCGACATTGCAGATCTGCTTGTCTGACGCAACATTCCAATATTTTACTTATTTGGTAAGATTTATCTGATCTGGAGGATCTTTAAAGTTACGAAGTAGTGACGGGAGATTCCTGTTCTGTGTGGCGCCGCTTAGACGAGATAAGGGTTGATTTTTTCAACTGTTCCTTTTCCTCTCACGTGCATGCAGGGCGAATATATTTAATTATCCGCCGTGATCATGTTAGGGAACATTGGGTTCTTAACCGAGCATGCACGCAGCACGTTTGTAAAAGGTACCGCTCTGCGCCGTCGGCCATATGCAAGCGAGATGTCTCCGAGATTTTATTATGCGTAATTATTGAGGTAATTATAAAGTAGGCTTATTTGGACCACCCACTTGACGGTGGCGGTAGGTGGCGCGCCGTTCGGCGGCTCGGCCGGCAAGTTCGGTCTGCGCGTACGCGGTAATTATGTCATTTAAATTAATACAGTGATAAATTAACAGATTAAATTAATTACGTGGTCGTAAATAGAAATTTGCATAGTTATATGATGCCACAATGATACACATTCATGGGGATTTATGGCGGTGTAATCGTGCGGGACTTACTGCGACCAGAAATATGAGGTTTTGAGGAATGGTGGTGGTGTGCGTTTGCGGCCATCCTGCGGCCGCAATAAATGTATCACCAGATAAGGAATAACTAACTGACCGCTACAATTTGTGCTAGATTAGGGCCGTATAGTGGCAGCTTGTACCGAGGTGCGCGCTACGATTACATTGAATTTTGTCTGAAATTGTACGGTATAATTAATTTTTTATTTTTGTTCTTTTTTGATATGCTTAGATTGTTATGATGGGAAACGATGACATTATAATTATGTACTTTGCTTGACAACTAAAGTATGTATTATGTACTTTAATAGTACTGCTTTAATAAATTTATTCAAAATGTTCAGGTTACTGCTACAGGTTACTAATAATTTTAGTGTACCTTTTTAACAATATAAAACTTATTAGGATAGAGGATTTGTTTTTAGAGTGGTTTATAACCGAAACACATTCTGATCGATGTATCAATTTTGTCTCTTATCATCTCATGAACTTACCTAATTAGCATGGAATATTATTAGATTTGATAAATTGTATGAAAATTAATAGTTGCTGTTACATTTTGAAGCTGTTGATTCTGTTCTGTGTTTTGTTTGTGATTTAATGTACATTATGTTGAACAGATAAATTAAGGAACAAAATCACAAAACTGGTTTTAGACTGTTAAAATTTTAGGTTTTAATAATTTAAATTGGCGAAAGACATTTTTATCTCCTACATGATCATAAAGTGACATTTTACTTCTTGCTTCTTAGATACTTATTGACGATTAAGGTTATAATTTTGACAATTAATAGTCTGTACTGTCACTCGGCAATGTCAATTAATGGCGATTAAAGTTATAAGTTTGACAATTAATTGTCTGTATTGTCACTCAACTCCGAATTGTTTGTATTGTTATTCAACTCCGTAGATACGCATGTCACTTGATAACGTCAAAATATTTATTAATATTATTCAAACGTAGGAACAAAACCATTTTAGGACATAAATTTTTTATGCACCTCGGGCATTACTTGATGTTTATACCCTTGGGCGACTTAAAAAGCTCTCGGGCCTATCGGCCATCGACTTTTTCAAACGGTCACCCTCGGGGCATAAACAATCCGTGTACTGCCCTTAGTACATAAATAACAATTAATGCTTTTTATTAACGAATTAAAAATATATAATTGTACAACGGACGTAGTAAATTTGAGTATTATTATTTAATAGATTATATTATTAATTGTATTTACCTTTATCTATATTATATTATGTAAACAGATTACATTATTAATCGATCCGTATATAATAAATAAATAAATATAATTCCTAGATACAATAATTATTACTTTTAATGATATCTTGTAATAAGGTTTGACATAAATTTTGGGTTTACCTTCTCTACATTGTTATGAACTGATTTGGTTGACGAAATATGTGTAATTAGGTAAATGTTTACATTCATTGTTATAGTAGCTGAAAAAGACAGATCTTCCTAAAGCCAAAGTTTTCTTGGCAAAATATTGAAGAAAATTAAACAAAAATAATAACTTATCATTATTTTATAGTCGCTGAGTTTCCACTATTTGTTATACCTACAGTGAGCGCGTAGAGCATGGTAAGATGAAAAAAAAAACACCGAGACGGTTTGTTGTTTTAAAAAATCTGTGAACATGACAGTTTTTCGATTTCAAATTACACATTGTTATGAAAATTTTAATATCCGATGATCAATTGTAACCGATTTTTTGCAACCCTATAATTTTTAATTGATTTGGGTAGATCTTTAAGGTGCGTTCGCATTAGTGTTAATGGCAGTGGTAGCAGACGCCATTATAGTATTTCTAGTGGAAAGTTGCTAGTGACTCAAGTTTATGTACATGCAAACTAATATGTGTCGTCACTATCACGAAATGTGAGAAATACTATAATTTCGTATGCTACCACCGCCATTACCACCAATCGGAACACACCTTTAACGTGTCATAATGGTTGCAGAATGATTTAAATAATTTACTAGCCTTATGTGAAAATGACCAAGAAAAATACAGTTGAATGTTGATAACTTCATTAGTAAACATGGATTTTGTAAATGGAATATGATTTTTTTTTGTTAGAATTATATGTCCTAAAGACATCCAGAATATTTTCTATCTCGCAAGATTTTCGATAAGTGGGGTTAAAATATTTAAAAAAACAACTTTGGTGATTTTCTGAAATTAATACCAGCTGACTCCATTGTCCTAGAAACCTCAAAAGGGCTTCATAATCAATCAATTTTAAGCTTTTTTCAGTTTTGAAATCGTGAAATCTTTAAGTTTGTTCACAAATGTTCTTGAAGGCTTTACTACGATTTTTTGTGCTGTGGAAACAACCAAAAGAACCGAAACCGCAAAAACCTGTCATGATATGTAATTCAAATCGATCGACAACGACTATTTGCTTTCCATTCATACAAACAAGATAGCCAATTAATCGTCCCCTAATTTCCAACTGTTTTTCCTTACTTTTAGTTAGGTAAATTCAAGAAATGTTTATATGTATTACCATTACGACAATTAATCCGTCAAAATTAGAATGGCCAATATGGGGTTGCCATATTGATGACGTCATAAGTGAAACACAATTAAAGGTCGGAAATTAAATTTATTAAAATATGTGTATTTTCATTAGTTTCCGAGATTTTAAAAAATAGAAATCAATTCGTAAATTTTGCCGAAAAACGTATTGGAAAATACGCTTAATAACTACCAGATTAGCTGACTATTTGCCACTCAATAAGACTCAGTGTCAGATTTGTTTTTATCATGATTTTGATCAAAATATTTGATTTAACTCAATCATAGTTCGATTCATTTGAGTGAAATTCCTACTAATATTGTAATTCCTACTTAATACTTTCTATTGTTTAGTTAATTGTTATGACTTCTTTTTACTGCTTTATATTTTTTTTGCTCTGCGATTTCGATAAAAAATTCTCTCGATAAGTATTTCTGGCTCGGCTTGAAATTATTCCTGTCTCGACAATTGAGTTAGTTCCAACAAATATCGATTATACAATTCCTCATTAAGAATTTTTATTGCAAGTTTGACCTTTATTCAGTTTTGTTATAAATACAAGTTTACAAATTAAGAAACAATATATTTAAATTATTGATTCAATATTATAATATATCATGCGTGAACATTTTTAAGCTTACAGATTTAAAAACTGGGCCTTCTTTATCGCGCAACTCGGATCTTGTCCGGGTTGTATTGGGCGACACTTCGAATTTATTCTGTATGTAGAAACATTGTCCAAAAAAATGTGCATTATAAACGCAACAAAAATTAGGTCACTGACGGATCAATATTGAATTAAAAATAACTGAATCTACGGAGAGAATGGACCTGAATACTATCATACTAACAAAATTGAAAATTGTCTTAGACAAATAAAGCAAAACACCACCAAACACGAGAGCATACATACAAACAACATACTGCAAGCATAAACCTATAATTTGCTGTTGCGAAATATATTGGTACCTCAGAGCCATCTACAGTGTCCCGTGAGCGATAAATCAAGCTCACGTTTCCGTTTTCACTCACTGAAATATTTCCAGCGGCCGATAATAACTCACGAACTCCTTAAAAGAGTGTTAACTCCATTTACCTCGTTGCTTCGGGTAGAATTAATTCGTGTAGATAAAATGCCTAGCCGTGCTAGCGATAAATAAATAAAATCTTAATCCGAGCCGCCAGTGTCTTATTGGCGAACACGATTACCGAGGCGAGATCGTACACCCACCCCCTCTGGCCGATTTTAACCCCGCATTTTGCGCCGGTCTACGTACCATCCGAATAGAGTGTGGCCTCAGGTGGGTCGGACAACAAAAATGGAAATAAATTAAAATGGTAATCTGGTCAGCTCGTAGCTGCGTTTTTTGCGCGAATAAAACTTTAAAAATCTAATACGTCATTTAGATACGATCTGGCGGAGTTTAACCATGGTTTAACACGAGCACCTCACGCCAGTTCGCACAGGGCCGAATTCAGGCATATTTATACGAAGTAATGTAATCAGAATTAATAGAAATACGTAGACTAAATAGAAATAAAGCAATAAGGGAAATGGCGTTTAAAGACTCTCCATTATTATACATTTAGCTGATAATTATCCGGATTTTAGAAACAAAATCTAGTCGTATTTTTTCTCTAGTCGTCCATTGCACAAAACGATCTTGATATTAACAAATCACATAAAAAGCATGTCCATCACAATTAAATGTTTAGAATGGGAACATTCTTAACTCGAAATGTTGTATGTTCATAGAATACCATGCCATAACTGATTTTCCGCTATCTCCGTATACGGGCGTAACATTAGTCTGAGATACGTTGATGACGTAAGGCCCACGTCTGTTTTACTATTTACCCCGTTCAGCAAGACTGTATATTGTGTTGCATCTTGGTGTCGCATTATTGCCTTTTTAACCAATTATTAAGTTTGTTAAGAAAGGTTTCAGACATTACCTACTAGATCTGAAACTCTGTAAGCAGAATAAGAACAAGATTGTAATTGTTCAGTGAACAGATTTCATTTATATCACGAAGAATAGCAAAACTCTTGCAAATTATTTGTGAAATTTCATAGATTTTAAATAAATTTATGTAAATTAAAACATGACTGTGGTCGAGTCACTATTAGTAGAGCGCTGAAAACATAGTATATCTCTCTCAGTTGTTAGGAAATTCACAATTTAATCTATCTCTCTCAGCGCTCTACTAATAGTGATTCGACCATTCATGTTTATAGGTATTTTCGTCTTACAACAGGACGCTCTATTACCCGTTAAAATATTTTCAGGAAAATATTTAGAACAGGTTTATACAGTATCTCAGCAATTAAGAATGGTAAAGATCTCCGATTTCTTATCTGATGTTTGAATTAAAATACTACAATACTGTCATAAGAATAATTTTTTATTCATATGTGACTTCAGAACACGTCAACATGATTTATTTCAATAAAATTGGAATTTTTAGTAGTACGTAAGTACCAAAAATGTGGCCAGGCACATGACTTTATCATACAATTTAGCAGTGTTTCCCAATGCAAACGCTGATGTTGTGACAATACTGTCAATAGTATCAAAACTATCAAATATCTGTCAAATCCTGGCTAACTAGTTTTAATGCAGTACAAGCGATCTTTATCAAATAGAATTTGATGATGCAGCTAAACTTATAATTGTACCAAAAGATGCATAGACATAAGTTATACAAAATCGTACAAAATCGTTGAAAAATGCTACATGTAAACGTCCAGTTCCTTTGAACCCTTTTTACCAAAAAATCTTTCAGCTCAAAGTTTAGTCATGAAACTTCTAAATATTAAGTTTCGTCCCGATATCTTTAGTGGTTTCTCCTGTATCGTCACCACAAAAAAACGGGTACACAAACAGCCACACACACACACACAAACAAATGTTAAGGGAATACAAAATGATATATTTACTCTAAAATCTCAAAAAAAATATCGACACAATTGCAATACTTTGGTATGTATGATAAAGTAAAAAATGAAAGCATAAAATAATATATTTTACAAATTATTTTAAAACAATATCTTTAACAACAGAGAATTTGATGTAGTTTTAGACGTAATAACAGTTTGGTTGGGAACTGTTAATTTGTTAAGCACAACTTGCGTACCAAATTGCACTTGGGCAGAGATTCTGTATGTCATTGTTGAATGTCAGGAAATCATTATTTTCTAATCTCTTATATTGTGCCTTTTACCACATTTAAAATTTATAACATTATTTTTTCTACTTTGCGTTATGAACTCATAACGAAACCGGTTTATGTGTCGTTATGAAAACACTAGCTCACAAACATTTGGTAACTTTTAGTTTTCCAAGATTGATGATATTGACGTCAAATAAGTGTCAAATAAGGCTGACAGCTCAATCGCTATTGGCTCGCGTCAGTCGTATTTGTGAATTTTACTACAACTACCAAATGTTGAATATGATACTACTCTAGATTGTAAGATGACAACGGCAATTTTCGAAATGTATGTAAATTTAATGACGCAAAGTAGAAAAAATAGTAAATAACACTCGTTTTATAAGACGTATTGGCGCACTCGTTCCATCATTTGGGCCAACACTACTCGTGCGCCAATGTTTGTCTTATAAAACTTGTATTATAATATACTATTATAAATTATTAGTTTATAATCCCTTCTCTAGTGATTTTTATCTTATTAAAAATATATAAAATTACATTCATTATGTACATACCTAACTACTGATGGTTATCAGTTATAACCGAAATCATGCAGTTACTTAAAATCTCCTTTACTTTATGATACGTAGTATGATAAAGTATTTTAATCGTGCCGAAAAAAAGAATTGAGGTTTTAGCGGAAATAGGTCTTTTTTGGTCCCCTGATCAGTTTTGACCAAGGTAAATCAAAAAAGTCATCAAATAGAATCTCATGCAGCAAAACTATTAATTTTATATATAGTATGATAAAGTCATGTTCCTGGCCACATCTGATTTTTTCATTATATGGGGAATTGTAATGTGACAATTTTTATACAGGATTCATAATTTATAATACAACAATAGTTTTCATTTTTTTTTTTATTAAAGAGGATCCTGAGCCGATCCTGGACGTACCAGTCCGTTCGAAAATTGCCCTCGAACGCTAGCTAAAATATTGAGTGCTAATATTCATCACGCAATTTTAAAATGGCTCCGGATCCCCGGTGCTTTACCTCCTTTTTCTTGCCCTCTTTCTTCGTTTTTCGCCCCCGGAGTCGGTCGCGTTCCATTCGTTTTTCTCTACGCGCGCCCGCCGCTCATGACCATCTGATAACGGCGTCGTTGCTGCGCCACCACACGACCATTCGCAGAACTAATGATATATAACGAGATTTATTATGTTCCGATTGTAATCGGCCAGTTAATACCAAGGCGCGCAATATAAAATTATATAAGGGGAGGAATTTACGCTCTTCTGGAATTTCGCAAATTGTAGATCATCGATTTTTTTTTAATAATATTCGACGTTACGTATTGAGAACATGAACATAGCGTAGGATATGGCAGCTTCTAATAGTTGTAACATAATTAAAACTCTTACGTAGGTATTTACAAAATTAAATTAACAAAGAAAATAAACTACTTCCGGGGTATGCCGTGTGTCAAGATTTGTAAATGCTGACGTTTCGCGAACCATGTTGCGAAACATGCTATGTAGGACAGACAGGACGAAGTATCGAATGTCTAGTCAAGGAGCACAGTTGAGACACTCGGCTACGCAAGATTCAACAGTCCGCTGTTGCTCAACACTGCCACAAGTCGGGACACACAATTAATTTCGATGACGTGAAGATGTTGGCAAGGGTGGGTAATTATCATCGAAGGCTTATTAGAGAAGCCATCGAAATTTACAAACATCCTGACAACATCAATCGCGAGGACGGTACTGACATTAGTAGGGTCTGGAAATCGATCCTAACGCGGTCAGGTGGAAAAGCACATGGGAGCGGTAGCTCCAGACGTACGCAGAGAGGTGTAGATTTAGGTATATAAGGGAGATATTCCTAGAAGATCTTCAGTATTCAATTAGCTTTGAAGAAGCGAGCAGCATGGTACGCGAATCGTCAGCATTTACAAATTTACAGCATAGCCCGGAAGTAGTTTATTTTCTAAATGACTGGCCGTGAAAGCCTACGTACTTATTTAAATTAACAAAATTGACTAGTTATAACGTTATCGATGTGTTTGTTAAATTGTGTTATATAAGCTTTACTCAAACTTCAGTTTTAAGCATATACAGGGTCAAAACTAGGATAGTTGTTTTCTTGCCAAACACTTTTTTAAATGAGGCCTTTTTTAAATCAGATTTTGACATCAGAAAGCAAAGCCTAAGCTGAGTCCCATTACGTACAGAACACTCTGTATATTTATTTTCAATAACCCTTTGTAATCCTTTGCCAATTTTTATGATATTTTCAACTATTGTAAACAAATTCATCAAGCTTATAATAAGCCTTTGCAAGTGTCAGGTTTCCAAGTAAGTACTCAGTTACAAATACATTTCAATTTCCAACTATTTCAGTCTTTTAAGTACTCAAGTTAATTTTCTACTGCACAAATTTAAAAAGAATGTAAAACACACTAATCCTCCCACAGGATCCTCAACACCTCCGCCGCGGTTCAGTTCACTCACGTACAACGGCGAAATACTCAGAGTCAACTGTGACGACAATGGCACGGTGGAATGGTTGAAAGAAACCGTGAGCCGCATCAAGCCGTGGGAGGGAGCCACGCTGGACGTAGTGAGGGTGGACTGCCTTCCCAAGCTCACTAAGGTGTCCCTTTGGATACCTGAGCAGGGGAAAAAAGGCGAACCGGACCGAGATCTCACGATCAAGGTCCTAGCCTGGCAGAACCCTGAACTCGCCATATCCAAGTGGTGTGTCTTCCACCATGAAATTAGAAGAGATCCGCTTGGACAACTTTTCGTCTTCGGGGTCGATGACAAAACCATCGAAACCTTGAAACACAGGAAGAGCAAAGTCAGCTACCGCTTTCTGGCACTCACTGTGAGAATCAGGGACGAAACACACGAAACGGAGAAGGAAAAGGAGGACGGAACAATCGCCCCACCCACACAAGGGGAAAGCGCCAGTTCCACTCCCATGGAGACAGACGTCGCTCCTGCCCAACAGCAGGCAGACGACGCTGATCGACTCCTCTCCCAACCCAAAGAGGGAAGTGCTCCAGACACACCCATCCTAGCGGACAGGGCACAACAGCCCACCGCAGGAGCATCGCAGGAGCCCCCTCAATAAAAAGTCAACTAGCCAGCGGATAAAGAGGGTCCCCAACACCAACGCAATGGCTAGCAAGACAACACAGGTAATACAATGCAACCTACATCACAGCAGATCTGCGGTGGCGACACTCTGTCGCCACCTCGATGTGATGAATAACACCCTGATACAGGAACCGTGGATCGTTGGTGCCTGTATCAAGGGCTTTGGAAAACTTAATGGCACTGTTTTTAGCAAACCCTCAGAAACGAAGCCTAGGGCAGCCATATACGTCCCCAGGCAATATCAAGCTACATTCGCACCGCACTTGTCAACCTCCGATCTAGTAGCGGTCCAACTTGACATCACCACGACCTCAGGGAAGGAGAGGACAATACTGGCCTCGGCCTACCTCCCACAGGATGCTTCCACCCCACCGCCAACCAGAGAGCTGGAAGCCCTAGTTACCCATTGCACGAGGAACGGTATGAAACTCATAGTAGGATGCGACGCAAATGCCCACCATGTCGCCTGGGGCAGCGCCAACATCAACTACAGAGGTAAGCTACTGCATGATTTTATAGTTAGCAATAATCTAGATATACTTAACCGTGGCAACGAACCTACTTTCGTAACGTCGCGCAGCCAGACTGTGATCGATATCACACTGGCCTCAAACAGTATATCAAACACCATAGGTGACTGGCATGTGTCAGATTCCGTGACCATGTCTGATCACAGATGGGTACAGTTTTCAATAAGGGCCAGTGAACGCTCAGTAAAACTATATAGAAACCCTAAACGCACAGATAGAGACACCTTCAGTGACCTACTAAGCGGGAAACTTCAACTACTGTCCCAAACAGTACCACAAACAAACAAAAATCTTGAACGGTATGTAAATACTGTCCAAAACACTCTAATCAAATCATACCACAAAGCATGCCCCATGCAAGCGGCTGAGAACAATAGTGCCACTGCTGCTTGGTGGTGTGCTGAACTGGAAAACCTAAGGAAAATGGCCAAAATTCAATATAACAAAGCCAAATTCTCCAAATCAAATTCAGACTGGGAAGTTTTCAAAAACACCCACAAAGAATTTAAAAAACTCGTAAGACAAAAACAAAGGGAAGCATGGAGAGCCTTTTGCGGGGAAGTGCAAAGCACTACCGTAGTTGCCAGACTAAAAAAGGTCTTCTCCAAGGATCCACTACCAGATATAGGCATCCTTAAACGCGAAGATGGGAGCTTCGCAGATGACCTAGATGAAAGCATGCAAATACTAATGCAATCTCACTTTCCAGGAAGCACACCCCTAACTGACAGGAAGTGGGCGAGGAGCGCCCAGGTCAAGCCCACACTAGACGACTGGCACCTGACAGAACGCCTAGTGGACCTGGAGAAGCTTACCTGGGCCATATCAACGTGTTCACCCTTCAAATCTCCGGGACCTGATGGGATATTTCCCGCCCTATTACAATGGGGTCTGGAAACCATCAGTCCCCACATTATCAACATTCTGCGGGCCAGTTTAGCACTGCGCTATATACCCCGGAAATGGAGAGAAGTAAAAGTAATCTTTATCCCCAAACCAGGTAAACAAGACTACTTCAACACCAAGTCGTACCGACCAATTAGTCTCACATCCTTTCTCCTGAAAACCATGGAAAAATTATGTGACAGACATCTACGGGAAAAACTTTCCGAAACAATACCTCTACACCCAAATCAGCATGCATACATGCAAGGAAAGTCCACTGAATCTGCACTGCACATGGTAGCAGGACGCATAGAAAAATCACTGGACAACAAGCAGTCAACCCTAGGAGTGTTCATAGACATTGAAGGGGCTTTTGACAAAACGATGTTCCATAAAATTAAAACCTCTCTTATGGAACACAACGTAGAAACGTTAATAACCGAATGGATCGGTAATATGCTGCAGGAAAGAGCAGTAAACGTCAATGTAGGCACCCAATCTGTAAGATGTCTTGTAGCCAAAGGGTGCCCACAGGGTGGAGTTCTCTCACCCCTGCTGTGGAACCTGGTCCTAGACAGCCTACTAAAGGTTCTAAACCGAGAAGGGTACTACACAATAGCTTACGCAGATGATCTAACAATTCTGCTTACAGGTAAATTTGAGGATACAATATGTGACAGGATGCAATCCGCCCTCAACTTAATCACCACATGGTGCAAAGACCACTCACTCTCAGTCAGCCCTGGGAAAACAGAGATGGTACTCTTCACCAGAAAAAGAAAACTACCACAACTACGAGCACCCACGCTCCTAAACACCAAGCTTTCCTTTGCTGCCAAGGTGAAATATCTGGGCATAACCTTTGACAGCAAACTAAGATGGGGAGACCATCTGGAAGACAGAGCAAAAAAAGCACACATATCTTTTTGGCAGTGCCGCAGAGCGATAGGACGAACGTGGGGGTTTTCGCCTAAAATCGCAATGTGGATATACACCGCCATCATACGACCTATGCTAACCTACGGAGCAGTAATATGGTGGCCCAGAACCAAACTTAAGACGGCTATCAAAGACCTCAATCACATACAAAGGACCGCATGCCTAAACATAACAGGAGTCATGCACACCACACCGACGGCCGCGATGGAGGCAATGCTCTGCCTGCCGCCCCTTGACATTCATGTGGAGGAAGTGGCCTTGGCGGGCATCCTCCGGCTCCGTACGGCAGGATTCTGGGAGACTGGCAGGGTTGGCGAGGCTCGTCTCCACCTCTGGCGCGAGGCTGTCCTACGCACACCTCTCCTTGAGGCTCAGGTAGATGACTTTCCACCCCGCTATATCTTCAGAAGGTCCTTCACAACATCCCTCACACCACCAACCCAGGGGGAAAAAACAGGATCTGTCCACATATACACAGACGGTTCAAAATACCCACATACTTCTGGTGCAGGAGTGTTCTCCCGAGCACCGAATATGAAAATCGGTCTACCACTAGGACGGTACACGACTATAACACAAACAGAGCTGATTGCCTTAACAATCGCAGCCAAAACTATTACTGAAAAAGGTATAAGTGGCAAAAATGTGCTGATCCTAACGGACAGCAAAGCAACAATACAAGCGCTGTCTAGACCTCTAACAACCTCCAGACTTGTACAACAATGCACCGTAGCCCTGACAAAAGCAGCACAGGCAAATAATAAGGTATCCATCCACTGGATAAAGGGGCACGGTAAAAGTAAAGGGAACAAGGAAGCGGATCGCTTGGCAAAACACGCTGCGAGGACTCCCTATATAGGACCTGAGCCAGCGATACCACCGACCCTAAAAACAATACTCAACGAACTAAGAGGAACATCCCACACTCTCTTCAGGAGCCGATGGGATGAAACCACCAAGTGCGTCTTTGCAAAGGAAACCCTAAGAGCCCCTTGCCCAAAGACCACAATGTACTACCTTCAACTCACCAGAAGCAACCTCAGACTGCTAACTGGTATCTATACAGGGCACTGCAGGCTAAAAAAGCATCTTACCCGCATTGGAATCTTAGAGGACCAAATGTGCAGAGGATGCGAAAGCGAGGAAGAGACGGCAGAACACTTTCTGTGCGAGTGTCCGGCACTTTCGACATTACGTCAACGTTTCCTGGGTGAAAGATGGCTGGATTTATCCGCCATCAGAGGGGTTCCGCCGAGCGACATCCTCGCCTTTACGAAGGCCGCAGGATGGCTCGAGGCAGACACAGCTTAGGCCACATGAACCCCTCGGAGGTTAGCAAAAGGGGCCTAATGAGGCCTAGGTGCTGTGGGAATTGTCCCACCCTCCAAGATATCCATATTCCATATTCCAAAACACACTAATGGATAAGACATTATTGTTGGGTTTCGGCACATTGTAAACCAATCATAAAAGTTAACTAGCATATATTATAAAAATCTTGATGGTTTTAATATTTTTAAAAGAAGAAATACGATTTGCTGTAGAACAAACCTGTTGGTTGAGAGAATTGGACAAACCCTGTAAAGAAATTAAGGTACTTGTCAGGATTTCCACATCTCTCCTTACAAAGCCTGAGGTGAGGATGGATCTTTATTCAATTCAAAATCTGTTTCTTTTGTGGAAGGCACACAGTTTCAAGTAACCATTCGCAATTTTAATTGTGTTAATGGTAATGTTACTGAAGTGAGAGTTCTTTTTTTAATTGGTGCTGGAACGCAATAGCAAATTTCTTTAGTGGAGACACTGGTACTCCCTGGTAGTAAGACACTGCCCACTTTTATTTAAAACTGTCTCTGGATAATAAGATAAATTCAAAATAGTCGATTCAATAATGTGAGATAATTGACACCTAATTTTCTTCTCAGTGTGCGAAAAAAGATCAAAATCGATTAAGTGGTTGAACATCAGTAAACATTAAACAACATTATGAACATAAAAATACGTACTGAATGTCCGAAATTTTTTGTCTGTGGGTATATTTAGGGATATATCACTTCAAAACTTATCGCCCTCAGTAACTTGATGATTTAAGTTTGTTTTATTAGTAAGTAAGTATAACTTAACATCTAAAAGATTAACCATCATTTTGAACCTGAATTCTTAAAACTAGGTGATTGTCTCTAACGGGAAATCCACTGATGTCCTGATGACAAAGTAAATTTGTCCTAATGAACATACATATTTCATATTTTTTTATTAGGTGTTTACAGTTCTGCCTCAAAAAAAAATCCAAATAGCTATACATGAATTTTCTAATGGAACAACGAATCCAAAACCTTAAAATCTGTACTTTTTGGTATTTTTACTTAAAATCTATAAATGGGTTCACAATATAAATTGCGTTGAAGCGCTTGATGTGTATACATGAACTTACACACACTTACTGCTATTTGTTGTGAATTTATTTTTGTTGGGGCATGTGCTGTGACATTTACATATTATATTGTTAAATATATTCAAAAATAAATTCCTTGCTAATTATTATTATGAAATGCCAGGCTGCCTTTTTTCTTCTTTTCAATAGATTGTGGTTTGTTTCTCATTTTCGTAACATGGTGAACATTTTATTACATGTGTGCTTGAATTTAAGATCTACCTGAGGCTGAAGTTAGGCTCTTTATCATTTGTATAATTAAAAAGTACTAAACGGACGACCGTAATGGCTCATTGAGGAGAGACAAACAAAATGTGACGTGACAATCAGCCGGACGTTAATTTTAAATTAAATTAAAAATTACAGCAATGACATGGATCTGAACCAGGGACCTAATATAGTTTACGCTGTTATACGTACATGTACAGAATTACTTTGAATTGCTTTTTACTAATTTCCACAATATATTGAATACATATTAAAATGTTATTACAAATACTATTACCCATATAAAACATAATCTAAAATACATACGATACACATTAACGTCAACTAAATATTGCATCGATACGCGATGGCTTAGAGGCTTTGTCATGCAAAAGGGCACAACAAAGTCGCAAAAATTTGCATCCATGGCCAATGTTTACGATGTAAATGAGGGTAAAGGAGAAGGCCGCCATTATCCACCTCTAATATATTTAATATGAATGGCGAACGACCGATAATCTGAGAATCAAAACGCAATTAATCAAGGCCTTCCCGATGCCATTAGCATAACGGCTCATAATTTAATCATTATTCATCGAGCCCGTCTCCACTCGCACAACAATGACTGATCTTTCACTTTGGATTTAGCAAAAAACTATTACTTAATTTTAAAATTATTTAGGTACGTACTTACAGCAAGTTTTTATTGTTGATTTATATCTTATCTTCTCTTTTTATTTTCTTTTACAACCGCGATTTTATACAGTTTGTCCTTTCACAGTGAGTCACCGCTACTTTTCGTGAAAAGGACTACCTTGAGAAAACCGGGAAATTTTGGAAATAACCCTATTTTCATCTTAATAACTCTTCAAACAACGTTCAAATTTACTCGCTAACGGTAAAATATGGTGTAGACACGCGGATGGAAGACAAATGTCGGCCATTTGGTTATTTATCCGTTTATTATGCGCATACATTTTCGCCGGGTGATAATCCTGCCGCGTACCGCCGAAAATTGTAACTATTCGATTTCGTTTCACGTGTTATTAATGCCAAACAGTGTTCCGTGTGTCGATATATCAAAGTTTAAATTGGTCAACTGGGACCCATAGATGTCGTCAATCGACTCGAAAGTATGTAACTATCTGACGTTATTTGTTCTCGACACGATCGTATTTTGTCTCAAAGCACAAAGAAATTTGTTTTACGTAAATGTGTTATGCAATGGCTTATGCAAAACGTTTATCTGTCTATTCATAAAACATAGTCGCTTTCGTGTTTAAATATTGAAAGTTTATGTGATGCAGGTGTGGGCATTCCTTTACTTTATGGAGGTTATTAAAACAATGGAATAATTAACAAATACAAAAAAGTATGAACACATCTAAACACATAGATGATGAATTATCATCTGAATTACTGGACTACTTTACAGAAGTTATCGATAATTTATTGTCATACTGTCGGGAAGTATAGTTTAATTACATTGTATACTTGAGGCCAGGTTATCCACCCCATCCAACCTGCAGACAGTTGCTTGACCAGAAATGCAGACGTCACGTGGTACGCGTTCAAAACGTGCAAATTAACATTAACTTATATCAAAATCCAAAACAGCCCAAAACAGGTCATGACGTCTTGCCAAATTTAACATAAAAGCCAGGGCATGGCATATGAAGGGGATCAGTAGTTTACAGCACCTGAGTATAGTATACGCTCAGCTATCGTGTTTCACGGACTCCAGCCTGCTGTAGTATTGGAATTCCGTGTGGTCAGCAATACACGCCCTATGTAAACAACGGTGCGAGTTTTATTTACATCTCCATCATGACCTAGAGCCGTCCCCCATTAAGAGCTACGTAACAATACAACCATAAGCCAAACATTTTCATAGAAATAGAATCTAAACTAAATAGAGATTAGAAAATGTCTTTATTTTTCAATTCTGGTACGTCTGATACATCGTTTTTGTACGAGGCGTTTTCAAGTTATACGTCTTAAAAACGTCATAAGCACGCAAGAGTGACAGCGTAATTATGTGCTGGGTGATCCCTTCTGCGTCCCAAGTACTTGAGAACATGATTGATGTATTATATTTTATAGTAAGAGAAACAATAGCATACAGTTAAAACTTGACCATTTTCGATTTGTCCGATTTTGTCGACGTAATATAACGGGTCATTATAAATGATTGTAGTCTAAGTAGGTTGGGAAATCATATGTACAAGTTTGTGTTTGGTGATCCATAAAAATTATTACCGCTGTTCTGCACAGAATTTGTTCTTTTTTTGTTTTTTTTTTTAAGAGGTTTAATAAAATATCAAATATATAAATACACGACATTTCATCTCCATCATATTCCACGCCTGGGGATTGGGATGCTGGTCCTATCTCGGGCTGATGGCATTGAAGGTGCAGTGGTCCTGTTCGTCAGTTATGTTTGTTACATTTTGTTCATTTTTAGAATGGACTTCACTTTGAGTTTAAAAGTTATATATTTGAGTCGGCTTATGTCTCTGGGTAATGCATTGTATCTGTGTAGTACCTCCGATGGAATGGATGAAGCACATCGTTCTGGATGTATCTGCTTTATAAGGTGTTGTCTATTTCTCGTTCCATATTTTGCACTTCTTCGGATTTTTTAAACTTTATTTTAGTTTTTATCAAGTTATTGTTTATTTTGTGTGCTAGTAGAATTTTAGTTTGTAATATTAATTGAGGAATGGTTAATTCGTCAATCTGTTATATACATCAGATGATGGTGTTCTACGGTCAAGACCATAAAGAGTTTTTAATATTTTATTTTGCTGTCTCTGTAACTTGCTTATCATCAATTTCGTTGTGTTACTCCAAATTGCTATCATGTAGTTTACGTTGGATGTGAATAAGCAGTGGTATAGTGATTTCTTAAGAAAGTCAGGAAGTATGGCAGTTACTTTGTGCAATAGTTGGTAGTAATTAGTTTTTGTATGTGTGCATTCCATGTCAGATTGTCTTGTATTATCCAGTCCTAGTTATTTTGTTTTCCCAGCTCTTTTAATTTGTGTGTCATTGAAAATCACATTTAGTTCTATGCTTTGTTATTTGTTAGAGAATAGGATATATTCCGTTTTGGCCTCATTGACTGTTAACAGTATGTTGTTGAACCATTTTACTAAAATTTTTATGTCGTCATTGATATTCTGTTGCAGTTCTTTCGCTGTTTTGGCCGAGTAGAGGATACAAGTGTCATCAGCATACATATAGAATGTTCCCTTAAGTTTAAGATCGAATAAATCGTTTGTGTGTAGGATATATAAGAGGGGTGGAATTATTCCTCCTTGTGGGATACCGAAGACTGCGTACGCAATTTGGCTGCACTTGTTCTGAGTTCTGGTAATTTGTGGCCGTTGATCTATGCATGTTTTTACTAAGTTTAGAAATTTTCTTCCTAGAATTTTAAGCTTTGCTACTAAATTATCTGTTGATATAGTATCAAGGGCTTTTTTCAGGTGTCGATGAATAGGCATGCTGTAACACTTTTGAGGTCCATTCTTTGTTTTATATCCTCAATTAGATCCAGGGCCGCTGACGTTGCTCCAGATCGCTTTTGTAAGACGTTCGTTAATGATTTTGTTGTTGTTTGTTGTTGTTGTTATATTTCATATTCTACTGCTTGATATTATTTTTCGTTTCTCCCAAGCGGTAAAAATATATTAACATGGGCATGGCCTACTTTGACTTCAATCATTTATAATAACCCTGTATATTAATTCAACCTCTTTCAACAATTTTTTAAATGGAACTCTCTGTATATGGTTAAATTCTTGGAAATTACGATTTGTTTACATATGAAAGTATTACGATTGGTACTTTTGTGCGAAAATCAATTGTTTTGGAGATAATTAATTTTTCGTCAGCGTTGTATGCCCAAAGAGTTTCCATTGTTTCTTCTGTCAAAAATACACATGCAGACATAGCTAACGATTAGATATCTTCTGACTAATAATAATTAATGGTGTTTTGGTGTACATTGGTGTACAAATTAGTCTTGGATATTATATTATATTAAAATAACTGATTTGCATAATAATGCAACTAAAAACAAATTTTCTCGCTTTATAGACAGCCTACTTTAGCGACGCTTTGACAAAGAAACAAAACCCTTAATCCCGTTAATTGTGTCGAATCTGTTTAGCCGAATTTTGCATTTGTAAAGTCAATACGGCCAAGACCAGGGACACCGGGCAGGGGTGGCTTGATCCTGGGCGTGTTGGGAACGTTAGCCGTACTCCCGGTTCACACAAACGGCGCCTGCCGGATTATTCTAAATAGGCACATCAATCACGGTGACGGGTTGCGTATGTTTCGCATACCCCTGTCGCATGCGACATTTTTTACGTCACAATTTGTACGCCGTTTGTTTTTAAACAAGATCCTTTCTTCCTCGCCCTCGTCCTCCCTCCTATGTAGTTCCTGTTTCCGTCGACTGCCTTTTGAACGCTTCATTGAAGTTTTGGCATTGTTAGATTCGATTTGACACTTGGAATAAGTGGTGAATACATAAACGGAGAAATGATGCAGTTTGGTGGTCTTTTTATTGGAATTAAAGTGTTTTTAGAGTTTTTTTGGGGTATTGTTGTTTTTGGGTATTGACGAAATCTGTTAATTTAACGTTTTAATGTATTTCATTGTATATTCGAGATTTAGAATTATACAGTAGGGTGACCAACTTTTTCAATTGCCAAATCGGGACGCTTGGGGATCGGGGTTGGGTTGGGTTGGGTTAGTGGAAAATATTAAACAAAACGTGCTGAACTATAAACAAATTGTACCATTGGGTAAACTGACAACAGCAAATGTTTACTATGACCTATAATATACGTTTTCACTTTCAATAAAACAAAAGAAGCTTAAGAAATAACAATATAAATAAAACAAACATTCTTTAACTTTCACTAGTTAAAACAAAAAAGAAACATAACACAACATAAATCAAACACAATTCTACAATTTTTACTAATTGTGCCACAAGAACCTAACTTAAAACAACATTTTTATTATGATAGTATTTTTTAACTAAAAATAATCATTAAATAAACTGTATGCAAATATTGAAACATACCTATATCTGAATAAATATAAAATAAAACAAAATATAATAAAATTTAATAAAGTTCTTTAACTTTTACAAATTGCACTATTACTTGACTCTATTCTTCCCGTCTAGACGATCTTTTTAAAATTTTTTAAAAACATTGTTCTCTCCTCTTCGTTCTGTACCGCCAAAATTGGTATTTGTACTGTCTGCTGCAATGAATATGGATTTTATTATTATTAATAAAATTTTATTATTATTAATAAAATATTATTAATTATGGAATTTTATTGGATAATTCTACAGCCGTCTCGCGAATGTTTTCGTGAACATTTAAAATATTTATTTGAATACATTTTAGGACATCAAACCAGGAGAGGGAGTATTTTTATGTCTCTGGTCTGTTTTATGTGTCAGGAAATATTGTCACGAAATTGCATTTCCTCACATTTCTTCTCAACTCTTTCTTTACTTGCTTCTGTGTTAGTTCGTACGAGACACATCTTCTTTTCAAACATTTACATTAGAAGTTTTGACGTGCAGTCTATTAATCAAAAATTGTGGTTGTGATACAGACAGTGGTATGCATATGTGCCTTGTTTGCAAGCCAAAATCTTTTCTGGTTCCCCCACTGTTACGGGTCTAAAACAAGTACTTAATTTCGATGAACTTGCTACATCATGCATTGGTTCTGTATATTCGATGTATGTTTTGCAATATCTTTTCGGCGACCTCCGCCGATGTAAAACTGCATTTTAGTTCTGACTGGGAATTAGGCCTAGTAATTTTCAAAAAAAGAAAACGAAATTGTTTTTGTAAGTTGTCATTGAACGTGCTTTTGCGTTTTCTGTCTTTGTGTTCAATATTTTTGGAAGAAATTAATCTAGATAGAAGAAATCCCAAGAACAGAATAAAATAAATCGGTAACATATATTTTTCTTTTTCATTCCAAATTATTAGGATCAATATATCTGTGATTTGCTATGACGCATTTTATGAATACCAACAAATGTGTAAAATAGAAATTTGATAATAACAAAAATATGTTTTGTATTGTGTTGACTGATTCAATTTGAAATCAAAAAATAAAAATGATCCAACGCGACCTGGCCACTAAATCATACCCCGCCCAAACGATTTCACACAAGACTAACATGCATTTTTATTTAAGTCAGATTAGTTTTTTATTATAAGCAATAAGCACCGTTTGTACACCGTCACAAGGACCAGATTGTCACCCACCAACCGGCTATTCACTACACGTGTTCACATAATTATTATGGTCGCTAAGGTTGCGCTTGAAATTCGTTATAGATAGACAAGCCTTCTTTCAGATAATAATTGGGAATCTAATTTATGTTCATGGATATCATGGAAATTCGAATTGTATTACAAAATCCTGGACATAAGGATAAAATTTTCAAAAATCGGGACAAAATTCGGGACGCTTTACAAGTCGGGACGAGTTGTTAAAATTCGGGACTGTCCCGCCCAAATCGGGACGGTTGGTCACCCTATTATACAGGGACCTGCAACTCAGCTCCCGTCTTCTGTAGCTCAGTTACTAATTAAGTTAAGAGTATGATATTTTGCAGGTTTACCCTGTACTTAAAGGTACATTTCAGGAAATTATTTTTGATTATACAGGCTGTCCCAAAAAGGTAAAACGCCATAGTAATATATTTTTTAATTGCATGCTAAAGATAATTTTACACATTTTGAAGCCTTTTATGGTTGCCTACATACTACCAAAATTTTATTGAAATCGGTTGAGTGACTGCAGCGCAAAAATATAAACAAAAAAAAATTGATTTTGTATCTTTGGCTTTAAAAATGAATAAAAACCACAAATTGCACCTCGTTAATAAAATTTTGCGGCGTGCTTATTAAGTTAGATCTACTAGTCTCGTTAACCAAGTGTTCTTGATTCAAATTATACAGGGTGACCAAAATCTAGTGTAAAACTTCAAAGCGTGTTTTGTTCTTATTTTAAATTGCCGCTGGAACGTTAAAAAATGAGTTTTTGGCGAATAACTTTTAAAATGTTGGCAATGGTGATGGGGTTGTATTTAGAAACAATGTTTATATTTTAATTCTGCGTTATTTCACCTAGAAAATGTATGGCTTCCAATTTAAAATAAGAACAATAACACGCTTTGAAGTTTGACGAGTTTGACTGGGCAAATGCCCATTTTGCCAATGGGATAACGCGCCGCTGAGTGTATTGTAAATTTTGCCACTAGACCTGTGTGTTGTATTTGTTGTAATCTGGTGGTCTTTCTTTACCTGGTAACAGTGGTTTTCTTTTCTTATTTCTTGAAATAAAAAAACTATATACTTAATAGAATTGAAGTAACGCTTCGTGGAGCAGGTGTCAATAATAATTTAGAAGAAATAAAACTCCTTATTCTTCTATGTTCAAATTAATATAATTCGGATTAGTGACCGGTTTTATTTATTCTAAATATACATAATAGCTTAAACTAATGCGACTTCAATACAATATAATTTAATATATTTCCATGCTCATCAAAATATTTGATATAATTGAATTAATTTAAATTTGATCATAATCCTCTTAATTGAATACAATGTAGTGCTTCCACAATAATGCCAAAGTGGACACAAAACGGTATGAATTTCGTAAAACAAAATTTTCCCCCGTTTCGAGTGACATGTGAAACGTGAATTTTAATGAATGGTGATTTTCCGAACGTCCGTCATTTCACTTCCACCGGCAAATGAAGGCCTGTCGCCAGTTTGGAATAGCTGGTTTAGAGACGCTACGGAAATAGTATATTGTCCATCATAAAATAATAGGCTTTCGACAAGCTCCAATTTAATACCTGTCCGTACAGTTTACTCTAGTCTACAGAATTTGGTATTATTTATTGGATCGCACAATTTTTCATATTATGACATGCTATGCTGTGAAAGTTAGGGTTATTTTAATTGTTGTCATACGTTAATACTAATACTACGTACTACGGATAGATGATCGACTTTTTATTTATTAAATTTATTAAATAAACTATAGGCGAGGCATTTTATACATCTCTGAAATCAAAACATAATATCAACTAAATTCGCCCAATTATCGTAGGCGAATTTATAACAGAACTAACTTGATGATATACGAGATGAGAGGCAAGGGTTAAACCCTTTCTGCCTCGACTTGGTTGCGCAAACTCAGCCGCGCAATAGAGTTGTGTTCTGTTTGAACGGTATGACGACTTGCACATGCAGGTAGCAAATGCAGGAAGGCAGATTTGCATTTCGTGGAGGAATTTTTCTAATGAAACACTATAAAACAAGTCCTTAGTCTTATTCAGTCTGCCCTCTCTGCCTCATCTATATTTTATGTTTCTTGCATCAGGAATTTTTAGTGTTTTTCTTGGCGCAGCTTTTTATTTTGTTCATTTTTCGCTTCCTTTCTTATTTCTCTAGAATGATTTTCTTTTATGCTTTCTTCTTTATTATTATCAAATATTTCCTCCGAGCATTTGATATAATGTTACAGAAGAACTATTCCGTTTGTAAGCGATCTCCAGGCCTTGAGTCTCCGCTGATGCCGGCGAAAAACCCTGTTCGTATACCTGCCCAGCGCTGACTAACTGGTGGACTGTTTTTCTTATATAGAGTATTGTATCGTCTACCGGGGCGATTGGTCATTCTTACCTAGTTTGTGATAAAGAATAGACGTGCATCGTAATTACTATTATTGTTCTGCTTTTATTATATTTCGTTCAACTTGCATACGACTATTATTTATTTAAATTACGATCCACAACACTTTTTACATTATTTGAGTGTTTCAGGCCAGAATAATAATTTTTTTAATGGAGATGGCATGAGTTCAACTGTTATCTCCAACGATGGTATCAACGCCAAAATCGCTACTCTCTGCTGCTAGTGTAATAATTACGGATTATTCATGACCGTAATTCCGATTATTCTTGTATTATTTGAAAAACCGTAATTTCAGCACAACTCGGTAACCAGTAGAGACAGAGACTTTTCCTATGTAAATTTGTATTCAGCGCACCCATTTTAGTAAGATGGCGAAGGTTTCATTGTGATTCGGGTCCTTGTTTTTGTGCTAGGTGTGCTACTTCAAAATTATTGTTTAAAATATGTGATTTCTTACAAAATTTTAGCCAGTCGGCAAAACCCCAACTGCCTTCAATCAAATTAAGGTTGTGGTTCTTGATACAATTTTTGACGCTGATTACGCCGGCATAATTTGATTTTACTTATTTGGAACGGTTCGGCAGTTATTACGTTCCCAATTATCAAAAATTATGCTAAAAACACCCATTTTACTATGTTAGAAACTTTGAACGCAAACTGTGTCCGATCTAATCGACCGATGTTGACGGTTCAAACGGTATCGGATGGGAAATTGGCCGAGTAATTCATTTCTATAAGCCGCGTTGCTCTAAAGTGCCCGGTACGCGAGAAAAATGCGATTAACCGCGGAAATTATAGTTTCCCACTTTCTGGCCAAACCATACACGCTACGGGAAAACACACCTCACCGTTGAATTCAGCACATCCCAATGCATAAGAATGACTACATTAGAACGCTCTATCTCTCAAAAAGTTATATTTGTTTTTTCGTTCTAAATTTAGCACTTTTAGATAGAAAAAAATTGTACTTTGCAACCGTTGGTGATAGCAAGGTTTACCCACTACCAAATGATAGCTCTCGTTGAGTCTATCAAAAATATGTATACTTTTATATCCCTAAGATTAACCATTTTCATGTTATGTGGTCCATTTCGCTTATTTTTGTATTATTTGAAAAACCGTAATTTCAGCACAACTCGGTAACCAGTAGAGACAGAGACTTTCCCTATGTAAATTTGTAATCAGCGCACCCATTTTAGTAAGATAGCGTAGGTTTGATTGTGATTCGGGTCCTTGTTTTCGTGCTAGGTGTGCTACTTCAAAATTATTGATTAAAATATGTGATTTCTTACAAAATTTTAGCCAGTCGGCAAAACCCCAACTGCCTTCAATCAAATTAAGGTTGTGGTTCTTGATACAATTTTTGACGCTGATTACGACGGTATAATTTGATTTTACTTATTTGGAACGGTTCGGCAGTTATTACGTTCCCAATTATCAAAAATTATGCTAAAAACACCCATTTTACCATGTTAGAAACTTTGACCGCAAACTGTGTCTGATCTAATCGACCGATGTTGACGGTTCAAACGGTATCGGATGGGAAATTGGCCGAGTAATTCATTTCTATAAGCCGCGTTGCTCTAAAGTGCGCGGATCGCGAGAAAAAGGCGATAAGCCGCGGAAATTATAGTTTCCCACTTTCTGGCCAAACCATACACACTACGGGAAAACCCACCTCACCGTTGAATTCAGCACATCCCAATGCATAAGAACGACTACATTAGAACGCTCTATCTCTCAAAAAGTTATATTTGTTTTTCGTTCTAAATTTAGCACTTTTAGATAGAAAAAAATTGTACTTTGCAACCGTTGGTGATAGAAAGGTTTACCCACTACCAAATGATAGCTCTCGTTGAGTCTATCAAAAATATGTATACTTTTATATCCCTAAGATTAACCATTTTCATGTTGTGGTCCATTTCGCTTATGTTTGTATTATTTGAAAAACCGTAATTTCAGCACAACTCGGTAACCAGTAGAGACAGAGACTTTCCCTATGTAAATTTGTAATCTGCGCACCCATTTTAGTAAGATAGCGTAGGTTTTAATGTGATTCGGGTCCTTGTTTTCGTGCTAGGTGTGCTACTTCAAAATTCTTGTTTAAAATATGTGATTTCTTACAAAATTTTAGCCAGTCGGCAAAGCCCCAACTGCCTTCAATCAAATTAAGGTTGTGGTTCTTGATACAATTTTTGACGCTGATTACGCCGGTATAATTTGATTTTACTTATTTGGAACGGTTCGGCAGTTATTACGTTCCCAATTATCAAAAATTATGCTAAAAACACCCATTTAACTATGTTAGAAACTTTGAACGCAAACTGTGTCCGATCTAATCGACCGATGTTGACGGTTCAAACGGTATCGGATGGGAAATTGTCTGAGGAATTCATTTCTGTAAGCCGCGTTGCTCTAAAGTGCGCGGTTCGCGAGAAAAACGCGAAAAATCGCGGAAATTATAGTTTCCCACTTTCTGGCCAAACCATACACGCTACGGGAAAACCGCCCTCACCGTTGAATTCAGCACATCCCAATGCATAAGAATGACTACATTAGAACGCTCTATCTCTCAATAAATTATATTTGTTTTTTCGTTCTAAATTTAGCACTTTTAGATAGAAAAAAATTGTACTTTGCAACCGTTGGTGATAGAAAGGTTAACCCGCTACCAAATGATAGCTCTCGTTGAGTCTATCAAAAATATGTATACTTTTATATCCCTAAGATTAACCATTTTCATGTTATGTGGTCCATTTCGCTTATTTTTGTATTATTTGAAAAACCGTAATTTCAGCACAACTCGGTAACCAGTAGAGACAGAGACTTTCCCTATGTAAATTTGTAATCAGCGCACCCATTTTAGTAAGAGAGCGAAGGTTTCATTGTGATTCGGGTCCTTGTTTTCGTGCTAGGTGTGCTACTTCAAAATTATTGTTTAAAATATGTGATTTCTTACAAAATTTTAGCCAGTCGGCAAAACCCCAACTGCCTTCAATCAAATTCAGGTTGTGGTTATTGATACAATTATTGACGCTGATTACGCCGGTATAATTTGATTTTACTTATTTGGAACGGTTCGGCAGTTATTACGTTCCCAATTATCAAAAATTATGCTAAAAACACCCATTTTACCATGTTAGAAAATTTGAACGCAAACTGTGTCCGATCTAATCGACCGATGTTGACGGTTCAAACGGTATCGGATGGGAAATTGGCCGAGGAATTCATTTCTGTAAGCCGCGTTGCTCTAACGTGCGCGGTTCGCGAGAAAAACGCGATAAACCGCGGAAATTATAGTTTCCCACTTTCTGGCCAAACCATACACGCTACGGGAAAACCGACCTCACCGTTGAATTCAGCACATCCCAATGCACAAGAATGACTACATTAGAACGCTCTATCTCTCAAAAAGTTATATTTGTTTTTTCGTTCTAAATTTAGCACTTTTAGATAGGAAAAAATTGTACTTTGCAACCGTTGGTGATAGAAAGGTTAACCCACTACCAAATGATAGTTCTCGTTGAGTCTATTAAAAATATGTATACTTTTATATCCCTAAGATTAACCATTTTCATGTTATGTGGTCCATTTCGCTTATTTTTGTATTATTTGAAAAACCGTAATTTCAGCACAACTCGGTAACCAGTAGAGACAGAGACTTTCCCTATGTAAATTTGTAATCAGCACACCCATTTTAGTAAGAGAGCGAAGGTTTCATTGTGATTCGGGTCCTTGTTTTCGTGCTAGGTGTGCTACTTCAAAATATGTGATTTCTTACAAAATTTTAGCCAGTCGGCAAAACACCAACTGCCCTCAATCAAATTAAGGTTGTGGTTCTTGATACAATTTTTGACGCTGATTACGCCGGTATAATTTGATCTTACTTATTTGGAACGGTTCGGAAGTTATTACGTTCCCAATTATCAAAAATTATGCTAAAAACACCCATTTTACCATGTTAGAAACTTTGAACGCAAACTGTGTCCGATCTAATCTACCGATGTTGACGGTTCAAACGGTATCGGATGGGAAATTGGCCGAGGAATTCATTTCTGTAAGCCGCGTTGCTCTAAACTGCGCGGTTCGCGAGAGAAACGCGATAAACCGCGGAAATTATAGTTTCCCACTTTCTGGCCAAACCATACACGCTACGGGAAATCCGACCTCACCGTTGAATTCAGCACATCCCAATGCATAAGAATGACTACATTAGAACGCTCTATCTCACAAAAAGTTATATTTGTTTTTTCGTTCTAAATTTAGCACTTTTAGATAGAAAAAAATTGTACTCTGCAACCGTTGGTGATAGAAAGGTTTACCCACTACCAAATGATAGCTCTCGTTGAGTCTATCAAAAAAATGTATACTTTTATATCCCTAAGATTAACCATTGTCATGTTATGTGGGCCATTTCGCTTATTTTTGTATTATTTGAAAAACCGTAATTTCAGCACAACTCGGTAACCAGTAGAGACAGAGACTTTCCCTATGTAAATTTGTAATCAGCGCACCCATTTTAGTAAGAGAGCGAAGGTTTCATTGTGATTCGGGTCCTTGTTTTCGTGCTAGGTGTGCTACTTCAAAATTATTGTTTAAAATATGTGATTTCTTACAAAATTTTAGCCAGTCGGCAAAACCCCAACTGCCTTCAATCAAATTAAGGTTGTGGTTATTGATACAATTATTGACGCTGATTACGCCGGTATAATTTGATTTTACTTATTTGGAACGGTTCGGCAGTTATTACGTTCCCAATTATCAAAAATTATGCTAAAAACACCCATTTTACCATGTTAGAAAATTTGAACGCAAACTCTGTCCGATCTAATCGACTGATGTTGACGGTTCAAACGGTATCGGATGGGAAATTGGCCGAGGAATTCATTTCTGTAAGCCGCGTTGCTTTAACGTGCGCGGTTCGCGAGAAAAACGCGATAAACCGCGGAAATGATAGTTTCCCACTTTCTGGCCAAACCATACACGCTACGGGAAAACCGACCTCACCGTTGAATTCAGCACATCCCAATGCATAAGAATGACTACATTAGAACGCTCTATCTCTCAAAAAGTTATATTTGTTTTTTCGTTCTAAATTTAGCACTTTTAGATAGGAAAAAATTGTACTTTGCAACCGTTGGTGATAGAAAGGTTAACCCACTACCAAATGATAGCTCTCGTTGAGTCTATTAAAAATATGTATACTTTTATATCCCTAAGATTAACCATTTTCATGTTATGTGGTCCATTTCGCTTATTTTTGTATTATTTGAAAAACCGTAATTTCAGCACAACTCGGTAACCAGTAGAGACAGAGACTTTCCCTATGTAAATTTGTAATCAGCGCACCCATTTTAGTAAGAGAGCGAAGGTTTCATTGTGATTCGGGTCCTTGTTTTCGTGCTAGGTGTGCTACTTCAAAATTATTGTTTAAAATATGTGATTTCTTACAAAATTTTAGCCAGTCGGCAAAACCCCAACTGCCTTCAATCAAATTAACGTTGTGGTTCTTGATACAATTTTTGACGCTGATTACGCCGGTATAATTTGATTTTACTTATTTGGAACGGTTCGGCAGTTATTACGTTCCCAATTATCAAAAATTATGCTAAAAACACCCATTTTACCATGTTAGAAACTTTGAACGCAAACTGTGTCTGATCTAATCGACCGATGTTGACGGTTCAAACGGTATCGGATGGGAAATTGGCCGAGTAATTCATTTCTATAAGCCGCGTTGCTCTAAAGTGCGCGGATCGCGAGAAAAAGGCGATAAGCCGCGGAAATTATAGTTTCCCACTTTCTGGCCAAACCATACCCGCTACGGGAAAACCCACCTCACCGTTGAATTCAGCACATCCCAATGCATAAGAACGACTACATTAGAACGCTCTATCTCTCAAAAAGTTATATTTGTTTTTCGTTCTAAATTTAGCACTTTTAGATAGAAAAAAATTGTACTTTGCAACCGTTGGTGATAGAAAGGTTTACCCACTACCAAATGATAGCTCTCGTTGAGTCTATCAAAAATATGTATACTTTTATATCCCTAAGATTAACCATTTTCATGTTATGTGGTCCATTTCGCTTATTTTTGTATTATTTGAAAAACCGTAATTTCAGCACAACTCGGTAACCAGTAGAGACAGAGACTTTCCCTATGTAAATTTGTAATCAGCGCACCCATTTTAGTAAGAGAGCGAAGGTTTCATTGTGATTCGGGTCCTTGTTTTCGTGCTAGGTGTGCTACTTCAAAATTATTGTTTAAAATATGTGATTTCTTACAAAATTTTAGCCAGTCGGCAAAACCCCAACTGCCTTCAATCAAATTCAGGTTGTGGTTATTGATACAATTATTGACGCTGATTACGCCGGTATAATTTGATTTTACTTATTTGGAACGGTTCGGCAGTTATTACGTTCCCAATTATCAAAAATTATGCTAAAAACACCCATTTTACCATGTTAGAAAATTTGAACGCAAACTGTGTCCGATCTAATCGACCGATGTTGACGGTTCAAACGGTATCGGATGGGAAATTGGCCGAGGAATTCATTTCTGTAAGCCGCGTTGCTCTAACGTGCGCGGTTCGCGAGAAAAACGCGATAAACCGCGGAAATTATAGTTTCCCACTTTCTGGCCAAACCATACACGCTACGGGAAAACCGACCTCACCGTTGAATTCAGCACATCCCAATGCACAAGAATGACTACATTAGAACGCTCTATCTCTCAAAAAGTTATATTTGTTTTTTCGTTCTAAATTTAGCACTTTTAGATAGGAAAAAATTGTACTTTGCAACCGTTGGTGATAGAAAGGTTAACCCACTACCAAATGATAGCTCTCGTTGAGTCTATTAAAAATATGTATACTTTTATATCCCTAAGATTAACCATTTTCATGTTATGTGGTCCATTTCGCTTATTTTTGTATTATTTGAAAAACCGTAATTTCAGCACAACTCGGTAACCAGTAGAGACAGAGACTTTCCCTATGTAAATTTGTAATCAGCACACCCATTTTAGTAAGAGAGCGAAGGTTTCATTGTGATTCGGGTCCTTGTTTTCGTGCTAGGTGTGCTACTTCAAAATATGTGATTTCTTACAAAATTTTAGCCAGTCGGCAAAACACCAACTGCCCTCAATCAAATTAAGGTTGTGGTTCTTGATACAATTTTTGACGCTGATTACGCCGGTATAATTTGATCTTACTTATTTGGAACGGTTCGGAAGTTATTACGTTCCCAATTATCAAAAATTATGCTAAAAACACCCATTTTACCATGTTAGAAACTTTGAACGCAAACTGTGTCCGATCTAATCTACCGATGTTGACGGTTCAAACGGTATCGGATGGGAAATTGGCCGAGGAATTCATTTCTGTAAGCCGCGTTGCTCTAAACTGCGCGGTTCGCGAGAGAAACGCGATAAACCGCGGAAATTATAGTTTCCCACTTTCTGGCCAAACCATACACGCTACGGGAAATCCGACCTCACCGTTGAATTCAGCACATCCCAATGCATAAGAATGACTACATTAGAACGCTCTATCTCTCAAAAAGTTATATTTGTTTTTTCGTTCTAAATTTAGCACTTTTAGATAGGAAAAAATTGTACTTTGCAACCGTTGGTGATAGAAAGGTTAACCCACTACCAAATGATAGCTCTCGTTGAGTCTATTAAAAATATGTATACTTTTATATCCCTAAGATTAACCATTTTCATGTTATGTGGTCCATTTCGCTTATTTTTGTATTATTTGAAAAACCGTAATTTCAGCACAACTCGGTAACCAGTAGAGACAGAGACTTTCCCTATGTAAATTTGTAATCAGCGCACCCATTTTAGTAAGAGAGCGAAGGTTTCATTGTGATTCGGGTCCTTGTTTTCGTGCTAGGTGTGCTACTTCAAAATTATTGTTTAAAATATGTGATTTCTTACAAAATTTTAGCCAGTCGGCAAAACCCCAACTGCCTTCAATCAAATTAACGTTGTGGTTCTTGATACAATTTTTGACGCTGATTACGCCGGTATAATTTGATTTTACTTATTTGGAACGGTTCGGCAGTTATTACGTTCCCAATTATCAAAAATTATGCTAAAAACACCCATTTTACCATGTTAGAAACTTTGAACGCAAACTGTGTCTGATCTAATCGACCGATGTTGACGGTTCAAACGGTATCGGATGGGAAATTGGCCGAGTAATTCATTTCTATAAGCCGCGTTGCTCTAAAGTGCGCGGATCGCGAGAAAAAGGCGATAAGCCGCGGAAATTATAGTTTCCCACTTTCTGGCCAAACCATACCCGCTACGGGAAAACCCACCTCACCGTTGAATTCAGCACATCCCAATGCATAAGAACGACTACATTAGAACGCTCTATCTCTCAAAAAGTTATATTTGTTTTTCGTTCTAAATTTAGCACTTTTAGATAGAAAAAAATTGTGCTTTGCAACCGTTGGTGATAGAAAGGTTTACCCACTACCAAATGATAGCTCTCGTTGAGTCTATCAAAAATATGTATACTTTTATATCCCTAAGATTAACCATTTTCATGTTATGTGGTCCATTTCGCTTATGTTTGTATTATTTGAAAAACCGTAATTTCAGCACAACTCGGTAACCAGTAGAGACAGAGACTTTCCCTATGTAAATTTGTAATCTGCGCACCCATTTTAGTAAGATAGCGTAGGTTTTAATGTGATGCGGGCCCTTGTTTTCGTGCTAGGTGTGCTACTTCAAAATTCTTGTTTAAAATATGTGATTTCTTACAAAATTTTAGCCAGTCGGCAAAACCCCAACTGCCTTCAATCAAATTAAGGTTGTGGTTCTTGATACAATTTTTGACGCTGATTACGCCGGTATAATTTGATTTTACTTATTTGGAACGGTTCGGCAGTTATTACGTTCCCAATTATCAAAAATTATGCTAAAAACACCCATTTTACTATGTTAGAAATTTTGAACGCAAACTGTGTCCGATCTAATCGACCGATGTTGACGGTTCAAATGGTATCGGATGGGAAATTGGCCGAGTAATTCATTTCTATAAGCCGCGTTGCTCTAAAGTGCGCGGTTCGCGACAGAAACGCGAAAAATCGCGGAAATTATAGTTTCCCACTTTCTGGCCAAACCATACACGCTACGGGAAAACCGACCTCACCGTTGATTTCAGCACATCCCAATGCATAAGAATGACTACATTAGAATGCTCTATCTCTCACTAAGTTATATTTGTTTTTTCGTTCTAAATTTAGCACTTTTAGATAGAAAAAAATTGTACTTTGCAACCGTTGGTGATAGAAAGGTTAACCCGCTACCAAATGATAGCTCTCGTTGAGTCTATCAAAAATATGTATACTTTTATATCCCTAAGATTAACCATTTTCATGTTATGTGGTCCATTTCGCTTATTTTTGTATTATTTGAAAAACCGTAATTTCAGCACAACTCGGTAACCAGTAGAGACAGAGACTTTCCCTATGTAAATTTGTAATCAGCGCACCCATTTTAGTAAGAGAGCGAAGGTTTCATTGTGATTCGGGTCCTTGTTTTCGTGCTAGGTGTGCTACTTCAAAATTATTGTTTAAAATATGTGATTTCTTACAAAATTTTAGCCAGTCGGCAAAACCCCAACTGCCTTCAATCAAATTAAGGTTGTGGTTATTGATACAATTATTGACGCTGATTACGCCGGTATAATTTGATTTTACTTATTTGGAACGGTTCGGCAGTTATTACGTTCCCAATTATCGAAAATTATGCTAAAAACACCCATTTTACCATGTTAGAAAATTTGAACGCAAACTGTGTCCGATCTAATCGACCGATGTTGACGGTTCAAACGGTATCGGATGGGAAATTGGCCGAGTAATTCATTTCTGTAAGCCGCGTTGCTCTAACGTGCGCGGTTCGCGAGAAAAACGCGATAAACCGCGGAAATTATAGTTTCCCACTTTCTGGCCAAACCATACACGCTACGGGAAAACCGACCTCACCGTTGAATTCAGCACATCCCAATGCATAAGAATGGCTACATTAGAACGCTCTATCTCTCAAAAAGTTATATTTGTTTTTTCGTTCTAAATTTAGCACTTTTAGATAGGAAAAAATTGTACTTTGCAACCGTTGGTGATAGAAAGGTTAACCCACTACCAAATGATAGCTCTCGTTGAGTCTATTAAAAATATGTATACTTTTATATCCCTAAGATTAACCATTTTCATGTTATGTGGTCCATTTCGCTTATTTTTGTATTATTTGAAAAACCGTAATTTCAGCACAACTCGGTAACCAGTAGAGACAGAGACTTTCCCTATGTAAATTTGTAATCAGCGCACCCATTTTAGTACGATAGCGAAGGTTTCATTGTGATTCGGGTCCTTGTTTTTGAAATAGGAGTGCTACTTCAAAATTATTGTTTAAAATATGTGATTTCTTACAAAATTTTAGCCAGTCGGCAAAAACCCAACTGCCTTCAATCAAATTAAGGTTGTGGTTCTTGATATAATTTTTGATGCTGATTACGCCGGTATAATTTGATTTTACTTATTTGGAACGGTTCGGCAGTTATTACGTTCCCAATTATCAAAAATTATGCTAAAAACACCCATTTTACCATGTTAGAAACTTTGAACGCAAACTGTGTCCGATCTAATCTACCGATGTTGACGGTTCAAACGGTATCGGATGGGAAATTGGCCGAGGAATTCATTTCTGTAAACCGCGTTGCTCTAAACTGCGCGGTTCGCGAGAGAAACGCGATAAACCGCGGAAATTATAGTTTCCCACTTTCTGGCCAAACCATACACGCTACGGGAAATCCGACCTCACCGTTGAATTCAGCACATCCCAATGCATAAGAATGACTACATTAGAACGCTCTATCTCTCAAAAAGTTATATTTGTTTTTTCGTTCTAAATTTAGCACTTTTAGATAGAAAAAAATTGTACTTTGCAACCGTTGGTGATAGAAAGGTTTACCCACTACCAAATGATAGCTCTCGTTGAGTCTATCAAAAAAATGTATACTTTTATATCCCTAAGATTAACCATTGTCATGTTATGTGGGCCATTTCGCTTATTTTTGTATTATTTGAAAAACCGTAATTTCAGCACAACTCGGTAACCAGTAGAGACAGAGACTTTTCCTATGTAAATTTGTATTCAGCGCACCCATTTTAGTAAGATAGCGAAGGTTTCATTGTGATTCGGGTCCTTGTTTTTGTGCTAGGTGTGCTACTTCAAAATTATTTTTAAAATATGTGATTTCTTACAAAATTTTAGCCAGTCGGCAAAACCCCAACTGCCTTCAATCAAATTAACGTTGTGGTTCTTGATACAATTTTTGACGCTGATTACGCCGGTATAATTTGATTTTACTTATTTGGAACGGTTCGGCAGTTATTACGTTCCCAATTATCAAAAATTATGCTAAAAACACCCATTTTACCATGTTAGAAACTTTGAACGCAAACTGTGTCCGATCTAATCTACCGATGTTGACGGTTCAAACGGTATCGGATGGGAAATTGGCCGAGGAATTCATTTCTGTAAGCCGAGTTGCTCTAAACTGCGCGGTTCGCGAGAGAAACGCGATAAACCGCGGAAATTATAGTTTCCCACTTTCTGGCCAAACCATACACGCTACGGGAAATCCGACCTCACCGTTGAATTCAGCACATCCCAATGCATAAGAATGACTACATTAGAACGCTCTATCTCTCAAAAAGTTATATTTGTTTTTTCGTTCTAAATTTAGCACTTTTAGATAGAAAAAAATTGTACTTTGCAACCGTTGGTGATAGAAAGGTTTACCCACTACCAAATGATAGCTCTCGTTGAGTCTATCAAAAAAATGTATACTTTTATATCCCTAAGATTAACCATTGTCATGTTATGTGGGCCATTTCGCTAATTTTTGTATTATTTGAAAAACCGTAATTTCAGCACAACTCGGTAACCAGTAGAGACAGAGACTTTTCCTATGTAAATTTGTATTCAGCGCACCCATTTTAGTAAGATAGCGAAGGTTTCATTGTGATTCGGGTCCTTGTTTTTGTGCTAGGTGTGCTACTTCAAAATTATTGTTTAAAATATGTGATTTCTTACAAAATTTTAGCCAGTCGGCAAAACCCCAACTGCCTTCAATCAAATTAACGTTGTGGTTCTTGATACAATTTTTGACGCTGATTACGCCGGTATAATTTGATTTTACTTATTTGGAACGGTTCGGCAGTTATTACGTTCCCAATTATCAAAAATTATGCTAAAAACACCCATTTTACCATGTTAGAAACTTTGAACGCAAACTGTGTCCGATTTAATCGACCGATGTTGACGGTTCAAACGGTATCGGATGGGAAATTGGCCGAGGAATTCATTTCTGTAAGCCGCGTTGCTCTAAAGTGCGCGGTTCGCGAGAAAAACGCGATAAACCGCGGTAATTATTGTTTCCCACTTTCTGGCGAAACCGTACACGCTACGGGAAAACCAACCCCACCTTTGAATTCAGCACATCCCAATGCATAAGAATGACTACATTAGAACGCTCTATCTCTCAAAAAGTTATAATTGTTTTTTCGGTCTAAATTTAGCACTTTTAGATAGAAAAAAATTGAACATTGCAACCGTTGGTGATAGAAAGGTTTACCCACTACCAAATGATAGCTCTCGTTGAGTCTATCAAAAATATGTATACTTTTATATCCCTATGATTTACCATTTTCATGTTATGTGGTCCATTTCGCTTATGTTTGTATTATTTGAAAAACCGTAATTTCAGCACAACTCGGTAACCAGTAGAGACAGAGACTTTTTCTATGTAAATTTGTAATCAGCGCACCCATTTTAGTAAGATAGCGTAGGTTTCATTGTGATTCGGGTCCTTGTTTTTGAAATAGGAGTGCTACTTCAAAATTATTGTTTAAAATATGTGATTTCTTACAAAATTTTAGCCAGTCGGCAAAAACCCAACTGCCTTCAATCAAATTAAGGTTGTGGTTCTTGATATAATTTTTGATGCTGATTACGCCGGTATAATTTGATTTTACTTATTTGGAACGGTTCGGCAGTTATTACGTTCCCAATTATCAAAAATTATGCTAAAAACACCCATTTTACCATGTTAGAAACTTTGAACGCAAACTGTGTCCGATCTAATCTACCGATGTTGACGGTTCAAACGGTATCGGATGGGAAATTGGCCGAGGAATTCATTTCTGTAAGCCGCGTTGCTCTAAACTGCGCGGTTCGCGAGAGAAACGCGATAAACCGCGGAAATTATAGTTTCCCACTTTCTGGCCAAACCATACACGCTACGGGAAATCCGACCTCACCGTTGAATTCAGCACATCCCAATGCATAAGAATGACTACATTAGAACGCTCTATCTCTCAAAAAGTTATATTTGTTTTTTCGTTCTAAATTTAGCACTTTTAGATAGAAAAAAATTGTACTTTGCAACCGTTGGTGATAGAAAGGTTTACCCACTACCAAATGATAGCTCTCGTTGAGTCTATCAAAAAAATGTATACTTTTATATCCCTAAGATTAACCATTGTCATGTTATGTGGGCCATTTCGCTAATTTTTGTATTATTTGAAAAACCGTAATTTCAGCACAACTCGGTAACCAGTAGAGACAGAGACTTTTCCTATGTAAATTTGTATTCAGCGCACCCATTTTAGTAAGATAGCGAAGGTTTCATTGTGATTCGGGTCCTTGTTTTTGTGCTAGGTGTGCTACTTCAAAATTATTGTTTAAAATATGTGATTTCTTACAAAATTTTAGCCAGTCGGCAAAACCCCAACTGCCTTCAATCAAATTAACGTTGTGGTTCTTGATACAATTTTTGACGCTGATTACGCCGGTATAATTTGATTTTACTTATTTGGAACGGTTCGGCAGTTATTACGTTCCCAATTATCAAAAATTATGCTAAAAACACCCATTTTACCATGTTAGAAACTTTGAACGCAAACTGTGCCCGATCTAATCGACCGATGTTGACGGTTCAAACGGTATCGGATGGGAAATTGGCCGAGGAATTCATTTCTGTAAGCCGCGTTGCTCTAAACTGCGCGGTTCGCGAGAAAAACGCGATAAACCGCGTAAATTATAGTTTCCCACTTTCTGGCCAAACCATACACGCTACGGGAAAACCGACCGCACCGTTGAATTCAGCACATCCCAATGCATAAGAATGACTACATTAGAATGCTCTATCTCTCAATAAGTTATATTTGTTTTTTCGTTCTAAATTTAGCACTTTTAGATAGAAAAAGATTGTACTTTGCAACCGTTGGTGATAGAAAGGTTTACCCACTACCAAATGATAGCTCTCGTTGGGTCTATCAAAAATATGTATACTTTTATATCCCTAAGATTAACCATTTTCATGTTATGTGGTCCATTTCGCTTATGTTTGTATTATTTGAAAAACCGCAATTTCGGCACAACTCGGTAACCAGTAGAGACAGAGACTTTCCCTATGTAAATTTGTAATCAGCGCACCCATTTTAGTAAGATAGCGTAGGTTTTATTGTGATTCGGGTCCTTGTTTTCGTGCTAGGTGTGCTACTTCAAAATTATTGTTTAAAATATGTGATTTCTTACAAAATTTTAGCCAGTCGGCAAAACCCCAACTGCCTTCAATCAAATTAAGGTTGTGGTTCTTGATACAATTTTTGACGCTGATTACGCCGGTATAATTTGATTTTACTTATTTGGAACGGTTCGGCAGTTATTACGTTCCCAATTATCAAAAATTATGCTAAAAACACCCATTTTACCATGTTAGAAACTTTGAACGCAAACTGTGCCCGATCTAATCGACCGATGTTGACGGTTCAAACGGTATCGGATGGGAAATTGGCCGAGGAATTCATTTCTGTAAGCCGCGTTACTCTTAAGTGCGCGGTTTGCGAGAAAAGCGCGATAAACCGCGGAAATGATAGTTTCCCACTTTCTGGCCAAACCATACACGCTACGGGAAAACCGACCTCACCGTTGAATTCAGCACATCCCAATGCATAAGAATGACTACATTAGAACGCTCTATCTCTCAATAAGTTATATTTGTTTTTCCTTCTAAATTTAGCACTTTTTGATAGAAAAAGATTGTACTTTGCAACCGTTGGTGATAGAAAGGTTTACCCACTACCAAATGATAGCTCTCGTTGAGTCTATCAAAAATATGTATACTTTTATATCCCTAAGATTAACCATTGTCATGTTATGTGGTCGATTTCGCTTATTTTTGTATTATTTGAAAAACCGTAATTTCAGCACAACTCGGTAACCAGTAGAGACAGAGACTTTTCCTATGTAAATTTGTATTCAGCGCACCCATTTTAGTAAGATAGCGTAGGTTTTATTGTGATTCGGGTCCTTGTTTTCGTGCTAGGTGTGCTACTTCAAAATTATTGTTTAAAATATGTGATTTCTTACAAAATTTTAGCCAGTCGGCAAAACCCCAACTGCCTTCAATCAAATTAAGGTTGTGGTTCTTGATACAATTTTTGACGCTGATTACGCCGGTATAATTTGATTTTACTTATTTGGAACGGTTCGGCAGTTATTACGTTCCCAATTATCAAAGATTATGCTAAAAACACCCATTTTACCATGTTAGAAACTTTGAACGCAAACTGTGTCCGATTTAATCGACAGATGTTGACGGTTCAAACGGTATCGGATGGGAAATTGGCCGAGGAATTCATTTCTGTAAGCCGCGTTGCTCTAAAGTGCGCGGTTCGCGAGAAAAACGCGATAAACCGCGGAAATTATTGTTTCCCACTTTCTGGCCAAACCGTACACGCTACGGGAAAACCAACCCCACCTTTGAATTCAGCACATCCCAATGCATAAGAATGACTACATTAGAACGCTCTATCTCTCAAAAAGTTATAATTGTTTTTTCGGTCTAAATTTAGCACTTTTAGATAGAAAAAAATTGAACATTGCAACCGTTGGTGATAGAAAGGTTTACCCACTACCAAATGATAGCTCTCGTTGAGTCTATCAAAAATATGTATACTTTTATATCCCTATGATTTACCATTTTCATGTTATGTGGTCCATTTCGCTTATGTTTGTATTATTTGAAAAACCGTAATTTCAGCACAACTCGGTAACCAGTAGAGACAGAGACTTTTTCTATGTAAATTTGTAATCAGCGCACCCATTTTAGTAAGATAGCGTAGGTTTCATTGTGATTCGGGTCCTTGTTTTTGAAATAGGAGTGCTACTTCAAAATTATTGTTTAAAATATGTGATTTCTTACAAAATTTTAGCCAGTCGGCAAAAACCCAACTGCCTTCAATCAAATTAAGGTTGTGGTTCTTGATATAATTTTTGATGCTGATTACGCCGGTATAATTTGATTTTACTTATTTGGAACGGTTCGGCAGTTATTACGTTCCCAATTATCAAAAATTATGCTAAAAACACCCATTTTACCATGTTAGAAACTTTGAACGCAAACTGTGTCCGATCTAATCTACCGATGTTGACGGTTCAAACGGTATCGGATGGGAAATTGGCCGAGGAATTCATTTCTGTAAGCCGCGTTGCTCTAAACTGCGCGGTTCGCGAGAGAAACGCGATAAACCGCGGAAATTATAGTTTCCCACTTTCTGGCCAAACCATACACGCTACGGGAAATCCGACCTCACCGTTGAATTCAGCACATCCCAATGCATAAGAATGACTACATTAGAACGCTCTATCTCTCAAAAAGTTATATTTGTTTTTTCGTTCTAAATTTAGCACTTTTAGATAGAAAAAAATTGTACTTTGCAACCGTTGGTGATAGAAAGGTTTACCCACTACCAAATGATAGCTCTCGTTGAGTCTATCAAAAAAATGTATACTTTTATATCCCTAAGATTAACCATTGTCATGTTATGTGGGCCATTTCGCTTATTTTTGTATTATTTGAAAAACCGTAATTTCAGCACAACTCGGTAACCAGTAGAGACAGAGACTTTTCCTATGTAAATTTGTATTCAGCGCACCCATTTTAGTAAGATAGCGAAGGTTTCATTGTGATTCGGGTCCTTGTTTTTGTGCTAGGTGTGCTACTTCAAAATTATTGTTTAAAATATGTGATTTCTTACAAAATTTTAGCCAGTCGGCAAAACCCCAACTGCCTTCAATCAAATTAACGTTGTGGTTCTTGATACAATTTTTGACGCTGATTACGCCGGTATAATTTGATTTTACTTATTTGGAACGGTTCGGCAGTTATTACGTTCCCAATTATCAAAAATTATGCTAAAAACACCCATTTTACCATGTTAGAAACTTTGAACGCAAACTGTGTCCGATCTAATCTACCGATGTTGACGGTTCAAACGGTATCGGATGGGAAATTGGCCGAGGAATTCATTTCTGTAAGCCGCGTTGCTCTAAACTGCGCGGTTCGCGAGAGAAACGCGATAAACCGCGGAAATTATAGTTTCCCACTTTCTGGCCAAACCATACACGCTACGGGAAATCCGACCTCACCGTTGAATTCAGCACATCCCAATGCATAAGAATGACTACATTAGAACGCTCTATCTCTCAAAAAGTTATATTTGTTTTTTCGTTCTAAATTTAGCACTTTTAGATAGAAAAAAATTGTACTTTGCAACCGTTGGTGATAGAAAGGTTTACCCACTACCAAATGATAGCTCTCGTTGAGTCTATCAAAAAAATGTATACTTTTATATCCCTAAGATTAACCATTGTCATGTTATGTGGGCCATTTCGCTTATTTTTGTATTATTTGAAAAACCGTAATTTCAGCACAACTCGGTAACCATTAGAGACAGAGACTTTTTCTATGTAAATTTGTAATCAGCGCCCCCATTTTCGTAAGATAGCGTAGGTTTCATTGTGATTCGGGTCCTTGTTTTTGAAATAGGAGTGCTACTTCAAAATTATTGTTTAAAATATGTGATTTCTTACAAAATTTTAGCCAGTCGGCAAAAACCCAACTGCCTTCAATCAAATTAATGTTATGGTTCTTGATACAATTTTTGACGCTGATTACGTCGGTATAATTTGATTTTACTTATTTGGAAGGGTTCGGCGGTTAATACTTTCCCAATTATCAAAAATTATGCTAAAAACACCCATTTTACTATGTTAGAAACTTTGAACGCAAACTGTGTCCGATCTAATCGACCGATGTTGACGGTTCAAACGGTATCGGATGGGAAATTGGCCGAGGAATTCATTTCTGTAAGCCGCGTTGCTCTAAAGTGCGCGGTTCGCGAGAAAAGCGCGATAAACCGCGGAAATTATAGTTTCCCACTTTCTGGCCAAACCGGACACGCTACGGGAAAACCGACCTCACCGTTGAATTCAGCACATCCCAATGCATAAGAATGACTACATTACAACGCTCTATCTCTCAAAAAGTTATAATTGTTTTTTCGGTCTAAATTTAGCACTTTTAGATAGAAAAAAAATTGAACATTGCAACCGTTGGTGATAGAAAGGTTTACCCACTAGCAAATGATAGCTCTCGTTGAGTCTATCAAAAATATGTATACTTTTATATCCCTCAGATTTACCATTTTCATGTTATGTGGTCCATTTCGCTTATTTTTGTATTATTTGAAAAACCGTAATTTCTGCACAACTCGGTAACCAGTAGAGACAGAGACTTTCCCTATGTAAATTTGTAATCAGCGCACCCATTTTAGTAAGATAGCGAAGGTTTCATTGTGATTCGGGTCCTTGTTTTCGTGCTAGGTGTGCTACTTCAAAATTATTGTTTAAAATATGTGATTTCTTACAAAATTTTAGCCAGTCGCCAAAACCCCAACTGCCTTCAATCAAATTAAGGTTGTGGTTCTAGATACAATTTTTGACGCTGATTACGCCGGTATAATTTGATTTTACTTATTTGGAACGGTTCGGCAGTTATTACGTTCCCAATTATCAAAAATTATGCTAAAAACACCCATTTTACCATGTTAGAGACTTTGAACGCAAACTGTGTCCGATCTAATCGACCGATGTTGACGGTTCAAACGGTATCGGATGGAAAATTGGCCGAGGAATTCATTTCTGTAAGCTGCGTTGCTCTAAGGTGCGCGGTTCGCGAGAAAAGCGCGATAAACCCCGGAAATGATAGTTTCCCACTTTCTGGCCAAACCGTACACGCTACGGGAAAACCAACCTCACCTTTGAATTCAGTACATCCCAATGCATAAGAATGACTACATTACAACGCTCTATCTCTCAAAAAGTTATAATTGTTTTTTCGGTCTAGATTTAGCACTTTTAGATAGAAAAAAATTGAACATTGCAACCGTTGGTGATAGAAAGGTTTACCCACTAGCAAATGATAGCTCTCGTTGAGTCTATCAAAAATATGTATACTTTTATATCCCTCAGATTTACCATTTTCATGTTATGTGGTCCATTTCGCTTATTTTTGTATTATTTGAAAAACCGTAATTTCAGCACAACTCGGTAACCAGTAGAGACAGAGACTTTTCCTATGTAAATTTGTATTCAGCTCACCCATTTTAGTAAGATAGCGAAGGTTTCATTGTGATTCGGGTCCTTGTTTTTGTGCTAGGTGTGCTACTTCAAAATTATTGTTTAAAATATGTGATTTCTTACAAAATTTTAGCCAGTCGGCAAAACACCAACTGCCTTCAATCAAATTAAGGTTGTGGTTCTTGATACAATTTTTGACGCTGATTACGCCGGTATAATTTGATTTTACTTATTTTGAACGGTTCGGCAGTTATTACGTTCCCAATTATCAAAAATTATGCTAAAAACGCCCATTTTACCATGTTAGAAACTTTGAACGCAAACTGTGTCTGATCTAATCGACCGATGTTGACGGTTCAAACGGTATCGGATGGGAAATTGGCCGAGGAATTCATTTCTATAAGCCGCGTTGCTCTAAAGTGCCCGCGAGAAAAATACGATAAACCGCGGAAATTATAGTTTCCCACTTTCTGGCCAAAGCATACACGCTACGGGAAAACCGGAAAACCGACCTCACCGTTGAATTCAGCACATCCCAATGCATAAGCATGACTACATTAGAACGCTGCATCTATCAAAAACTTATAATTGTTTTTTTGGTCTAAATTTGGCACTTTTTGGTGGAAAAAAATTGAACATGCACCCGTTGGTGATAGAAAGGCTTACCCACAACCAAATGATACGTCTTGTTGAGTGTATCAAAAATGTGTATACTTTTACATGCCTAAGATTTACCACTTTCTTGTTATGTGGTCCATTTCGCTTATTTTTGTATTATTTGAATAACCGTAATTTCAGCACTACTCGGTAATAATAATAATAATAATAATAATAATAAACAGTCTTTATTCATGGTTTGTAGAAATACAAAATCAAAAAATCATACAAACAAGAAATAGCGTCACAGCAGAAAACAACAAAAAAAAATTCATTAATAATCGGCGGGAAACAGAATATAAACAAAAATTATAACATATTCAGTACCATAATCAAAAAAAATCTTTGACGGAGTAGGGCTCCAAAATACATAAATAATCAAACAAAGCTCTGCGCATCGCACGTGGCGTATTAATTTGTTTAATTTCGTAAGGAACTCTGTTCCAAAGTTTAACACAGGAGTAAACAGCACCCCTCTCGTACCCTCTCGGTAACCAGTAGAGACAGAGACTTTTCCTATGTAAATTTGTAATCAGTATGTGATTTCTTAAAAAATTTTAGCCAGTCGGCAAAAACCCAACTACCTTCAATCAAATTAAGGTTGTGGTTCTTGATTCAATTTTTGACGCTGATTACGCCGGGATCCCGGTATCCCGTAATCCCGGGACTGGAAGCCCTAGTACCTACGTACCGATATAGGAATTCTGCATTAACAGTAGATAGTAATGCAAGAAACCATATTCCACAACCGTTCAAATATTACTTTTATCGAATAACGCTTTACGTGCAAGGCGATTGTCAATTCCATGCACCGAGAAAAAGCCTTTTCCTCCCGAACACCGATAGCAGCGCCGCCGCCGCCATCCAGCGACGATTTCCATGCGGCGTCGAAGCTATTATTCGACGCCCCTCCGAACCGTCGCGCATTTGCGGTAGACGGCACTCCGGAACGGCGCCCGGCGGGGAGCGTCGCGGCGCGCAGATCCCCGCATTAAAATTAGAAGAAGTATCATCGCCGGGAAACAGAGTGTGCCGTGAATATGGGCGAGCGCACATTAGAGCGGCGAAACCGGAAATAGGCCGGAGATGAAACTGCGGCGTCATTTCCCGTTAGACGCGGCTCGCCTTCGGTCCCGTCTTCTCGCTTTTCTCGCTTTATTTCCCGTCTCACTTTTGCCCAGGGCCCTCTTAATTATTTGCCACAGTTTCATGATTTACCGCTCGACGCCGTCCGACGCCGAGCGTCCCTATCGCCGCTCCAAATCGATCCGTACTACACGGCTAAAGTTTGCTTTGGATGCGCTAGATATTTGGTGAAAGAATAGTAATTCTATTATAGCTGGATGTTCGGGTATTCGCATTCGAACTTGGTATACGTTGTGCAAATATTTGGAGCTTCTTTAAGGGGCGGTTCTCATTCTGTTTTTGACAGTTTTTCAAACAAATTGTAACAGATGTCATTACTCTTTCTTACCTATGCTATATTATTGCTATATGCTATATTAAACGGTAGTGTACAAAAAGAAATTGTACCATAAAAAACGATATGCAAGAAAGAGTGGATACTGTTGTAGGAAGTATCAGGTTCTGCGCGGCGCGGCGTGCTTGTCTCAACAACGTGCACGATAGTTCCTATAAAAATAAACAGAAATCGAAATTTCGCAGTGAAATTATAAAAATTAGTTGGAGGCAAAACCAACATTTACTTAAAAAGGTTAAAAATTGACAAAATGACTCCTGTTTAAAGATCGGTTTTTTCACCTTTTCTCGTTTTGAAATCGTTATAAATGATATAATTGTTTCTGTAAGGGGAAAAAAATAATAACTTAATGTGTTAAACGATTCAAAAGTAATCGCGCAAACAAGTTTGAAAGATCGTGTTCGTTGCATCGGTGTAATCAACTCTACAAGAGAAGGTAAAAACATTATACTTTTTGAAGCTCCTTTTCTATATCAATTCATTGAAATTGATTATTTGCTCACCATAAGCAAATCTATACGTTCTCTGTATATACGTATCCAAATTTCACATTCCTAGTTTAAAGAGTAAGCAAAAATCATTATTCGAATCATCTCTTTTAGGGCTGGGCGATCTTGGAAATGTGTGATCGATATTCGATCACAATTTGAGAACTAGCTGATCGATGTGATCGAAAAGATCGATCAGAGATCAGATCTATAACATACGATTTTGGGTTGGCAATTTATCGGGTTTATATGGGCGGCAAAGTTGATGAGACGGAGCGGCGGGGCATACTACTGTTATTCATGTTTTATTCAAAATACTAATAGATGGGGTCTGAATAATACATGTCATTAAATAATATGCATACCATAATATGTTATCTATATGGGCATGTCTTCTTCTCCCTCAAATTGCTCGCCTCTGGATTAGGATGGTATGTCACATTTCGGGCATAGGTATCGAGGATATCATATTTTGAGCTTTTTTTATTTGTGCAGGTAATAATTTTATTACTTTATCGGCGGCTTGAGTTAACAGACGGTTAAGAGTGTCAATTGAGGGGCCCAAAAGTAAAAGGGTTTATGTGCACTTTTTGTGGTTCTGAGATAATAAGCTTTACATTAATAAAGTTGTATTTCAAAATTTCCGAAATAAGTTTGGTAAATTATTTTATTATTATTTAACTTTAATTCATAGTCATAAAAAGATTATAACGAATCAAGGGGTCTCTAAATTTTATTGTTTAACTTATTTTGTTATACAAATGTACTTGAAACATTACGTAGTTTTCAAAAATATTGGTGGTAAGATGGTTAAAGTGCATTTACTGTATTAATATGATCTTTATTAACAAGAAATACAAATACCAAGTTACCTAAAGTAAAGTATAATGCAATTTTTGTATTCGCAATCGAAATATAATATAACGGCGTCATCTTTATGAATATTCCAATAAATCATATTTTTCTTGTGTCGTTTTCTTCCAGCTATTGTTACATAATGTTTTATATCTATATTTGTATAAAAAGCGTGATGGAGTGGTGCAAATTATCCCAACGTGATTAGGTTTCTGTACTTTTATTTTGATTGATATTTTACTTTAGTATTTTTATCTACTGTTTACTGACTATTCTGGTATCTAAACGCGTCTTTCGCTTTTGTAATAAACGAAATGGCAAATTGCTCCTTTACTATTTCTTAAAACAGTAAAAAAGAGCAAACATCGTCTTTGGTCATATTATACACACAAAACTTATTGATTTGCCACTTATTACGATCTCCCAATCTGCACAATCTGACAAAAACTTGAGGAATTTGCTTTTTCTTTCTCAAATAAACCAAAACTGCGGCCCCACTCCATGTACGTATGTTCAGGTTCAAGGAACTTAACCGATATAAGTTAATATCTGTTATATTGTTGACGTAAATACTTAAATTTCGGCAGGAATTGCTGTATGTAACAATCTTTAGTAAATTATACTTCAGAAGTGGTTAATAAGGGTGACGGCAAATTAAAACAAGTACCAATATTTTTAGAGTTTCTGAAAAAAAACCATTGAAAGCAGCTCGAACTGTTTCATGTTCTCCTTATCAGTTATTGGGTCCTCAATAATTGGGTGGTTTCAAATGGACGGTGCTCCAGCGCACAGAACTGTTGCAGTAAGAGGCTTGCTTAACGAGATGTTCGACGATCGATGGATTGCGCTTAATAGGTCACACAAATATCCACCGCGTTCCCCCGACTTGACACCAAAGGATTTTTTCATTTGGGGAGCTATTAAAGACGTAGTTTAAGAGAACCCAATAATTTATAAGGAGATCATGATATATAGAGTTCGAGCTTCTTTCAATGGGTTGGTGGCGTCCCGGATTGAGTTAGGTACAAGTACATTTTTGGTATAGGACATTCTAAATAAAGTTGATCTACTCGTTCCATTTCGGCACTCCTCGCTACGCTCGTCGTTCCCAAAACAACTCGTGCGCCAATTTTTGTTTTATAGTACTTGTATTATAATATACTATTTTAAAACACGTTTAATAAAATTCCTTCTTGCTTTCTAGGTAGGATTGTGGCGTCCCCTGGGTCTTAGCGCCCGTGGCTGGCGCCCCCTGTCCCCCCCTTTAACACGGCCCTGCTTGTACTACCAAGAATTCCTCATGTAAGTACTCATTCAATAAATAAAAAAAAGGCTTCAGTCGCACGCCCACATACACACTTTCAATAATTCCATCATTCCTATTGTGAACCGATTGACGTCATCGACTCGGCTGGCAAAAGTCAAACCGACAAATCGGCTTTTCAGTTTACGGTAAGCGCGCACTCGTCTCGGTGAAACGGCCAAACACTACATAGAATCCCGTCGCATGTGTTCGGAATTATCGCTCACTCAACTCCATAATCCATATTGATGTCGGGACTTTGCGTCAGTGCGACGCACGCTGACGTCCATCAGGCCCCATTGCAAGTCATAGCCGGGCGTCATAGTCTTCGCCGGGCGTCGAGCTGCATTCCCGCGGTCACGTGTCCGACGCAAGTCGGTCACTTAATCTGCTATTTATGTGACTTTAGGGGGAGGACACGCGCCCTGTATTAAAGGCGACTGGGAGCGCCCCCTATGTACCAGCTATGCTCGCCGTTAAACGGCTAATGTCCGGATTTAATACACACTTCCGAGGATATTGTAACGTTAAGCAGTTTACATTGTAACTGTTCGCATTAGGTTCGATATTGATGGTTTCGGTGAACTCGAATTAAAGTTGATAATAGTAAGGGGTTGCTTTAGTGATGATGATTGGAAATGTAAAACATAAGAATATTCCCTTAATATTCGTCCTTCTTTTGCCATTTGCAACCTATTTTGAGATGTTTTGTTTATTTATAATTAAGATCGTTTGACAACAATAGATGTGTTTGATCTGATTATAAATCTGTCTTGACTTGTTTGCTTTCTTGATTTGACGCAATTTGCAGGATTTCAGGTATACATTATACATACAATGTTTACTATCAGACAACATTGAAGTTCTAGGTTGTTCAGACATTATTTGTAATTATTATTTACGTAACTTTATCTGAAAACGTTTAAATTCGTATGTATTCGTACTCAGCGATGAACTCACAAAATCAAAAATATTTTCTTAAAAGGCTAATGTATGTAATAATCAAATGTATATCAAAAGATCTTTTCAGGTGACAGATTTGACAAAAAAGGACGACCTTTTTTTATAATTTGTGGAAATGCTCTATTTATTAATAACACCTCTCATACGTTTTTTGAATAAATATATCAGCAATAAACATTGTTTTTTCTACATTGTACAAAGCAACACAATACAAAAATACAATACAACTAAACAAACCTAAAATACTAAACAGTGAATACGTCCAATGACATTATTATCAATAGCCTCCCTTAATTGAAGGTATTCACGAAATCTAAAACTAATCAAAATAGAAATAGAATAAAACTAATTCTATACTTACACCTATACACTAAACTCAATCTATTTTCACAAAAATTTACTCTTTCTAAACCCTTTGTTAAAATATCCGCTTGCTGTTTATCAGATGGTTATACTATTTAGATAGCCCGACGATTATTTTCAAAATTTTTTATAATTGATAGCAAGTAGTAAGTTCAGCCTCAGTAGATGATACAGCAATACATTTCCGCTTTCTGGTTATCCATGATACCACGTTATCAAACACTAAAATTAAAATACATGAAACAGATTTTCAATCGTTAAAGTCACTTTGCCAATCAGAATCTACAAAAATGGTTAATTATGGCCAATTTGATCTCTTGTAATACAACTCTAAACTGCTTGAACCTTTAAGATATCTCAACATTCCTCTTCTTGAAACCTACTAAAATAGTTCACAGCAAAACTGATATCTGGTCTACTTCCCAGCATTAAATACATTAAACATCTTATATACTCTCTAAATATTTTCATAACTTTCATATTATTATGAATTAATTATGATCAATTAATTGTTTATTTTATTATTTCTTTTGTGAATTGATTCAAATATTGACCTGTTCGACACTAATTTTTTGGTTTACGGAATAAAATATTATTTATTTATTGTCATGATGAGAGAATTACTAATTTCAATATAGGATCAATCGTCGTAGAAATTGATTTACAATCATTAAATATAAATCGTTCTAAAATTCTTTTTAAATATCATTCTTGGCATATACTTAAAATTCCCATATTCCTATTATATTCTATTTCCAATCCCAAAAATATAAGATCACCTTTATCTTTAATGTCCAATTGTTTCATTAATTTCATTTTTATTTCATTAATTGCATCATCATTTTTACTTGCTAAAATAATATCATCTACATAAATTAAAAATACATTAGATCTTTACAACGTTTGATATAAAAACAATAATCATTTTATGATCTTTCAAAATTCTAACTTATTAAGAACTCATTCCAACACATTCATACGTTTTTTGAATAAATATATCATCAATAAACATTGTTTTTTCTACATTGTACGTAGAAACACACTACAAAAATACAATACAACTAAACAAACCTAAAATCACTAAACAGTCAATACGGTCGATAACTTATTATCAACAGTTTTCACGTAAATGGAGGACTTAAATTCTAGTGAAAAAATGACATATCCTCCTTTTGGTAACAATGCTCTATTTTTTATTAAATACAAATTATTTTTAAAGAAAATAACGTGATTTTTATTGCCGGAGATGAAGTGATGATTACATAGGTCTGTAGTCATTTTGTCATAAAAGTTATGAGAATTATTGTGATAGATTTTCTTTTTTTTTTGAATTGTGAACCTGGCAATCAAACGTGTCTATTATTTTTTATTTATTTTTAAATTGGCAAACAATTTACTAAAATCACTACATCTTAATTCCCTACGACAGAACTATAGCATCGTGAGAGAATTCTTTAGGTATCTTGTAATGACAGCTTGAGGCTTGTGGAAATGGGCGGCTTTTTAACGGGACACCTGTAAATTTTACTCCGACATTTAAGACGTATATTTCACCCCAGTTTTTTGAATGGACTCAAAATGAAATACGATAGGTTTTAAAATTAGAAAAAAGATTATAGATTTATGTAAATAGACAGAAAAACGTTTCTCTTCCTATAATATTAAGTTCACGGTTTGGGCTTTCATTTTGGCCTATTTGCTTCTTTCTATGATTTGAATGTGTTGGAGACTGCTTTTGGTAGATTTTTATATACCTGAAAAGAGAACTGAGATGTCTTGTTACTAACTAGTCATAAAGTTCCTTTCTTCAAACGGATGCTCTAATTTCTCACACTATACTTTTCTCGTACAAAACTCAATTTCAATAATTTCAAAACCAACTAATAAATAATATAATTTATTGAACAATATGTCTGTTTAAATTTATGGTAAAGACAATCGCAACAATAACACTTCACTCGTCCAATTAAAACATTCATCTGTGTTTCATCAACCAGCACCCCTAACGGCCCTAACTACAATACCCGGACGTTCATACCATTTAGTAAGATGGCGTTCCCTCAAAAGATCTATTTCCTTAGGCTGCTTATCGGCGAGTGCGTCCCATTCAAAAGCCGTCACCGTACACAACCAATCTACTTTGCATTACACACACTGTATACCGGCGGATGACTGGAGATCATCAGAGAACGGGCTGGAAGGGTCGGGCGGCATCACAGGGGTGGCGAAGGAGAATAGCTCTGGATCTACCCTCAGCCAGCCGTTTAAACTAAGACGGAATCCTCGCGTTATCAGCAGGCGGCAGAGATTGTCACGGCCCCTGTCATATCACGACCCCCCGGCCACTCCTCGCGCCGCTCCTCCCGTCTCGAGAGCGCGTTGTTTATCCGCGAGGGGGTTGGCAATTGGTTATCGGATTAGCATTATCTTAACGATAGAGTCGCTCAGTCGCTATCGTCTCTTGTTTCCTCCTCCCCTTGTACACTAGCGACCCCCGCTGGATGGAGGAAGTCTTCGTCGAATCATCCCTCATACGATGGGGATGAATATTTAGAGGCTGTCGGAGGAGAGAGAGGAGGACGCGTAAAAAATAATAGCTGAGTGGAGAATCGGCGGTTTTCTGGCTCAACTGGAACGTGAACGTCGTAAAGTGGTTGTCGTAAAATGGGAATTTCGGAGGGAGGTCCTCTGGGACATTAAGGAAGACACTGAAAGGGTGTATTTTTTGTTTGTTTGATTTTGTCGGGTTTAGGAGATATTTGGTTTCGGTCGGGAGGTAAAAACAATTCCTTTGTGTTCTTTTTATTAAGTTGATATTGATTTATTTTTATAAATCTATTTGTGGTCGATAAGGAAATGTTCTGGTTCATAAATATTGTAGGACAGAAACTATAGATTAACTGACATTAATCTAAAGTAGATAATTAAATTTAGTGTTGTTAGAATTCATCAATTAATTCGATCTAGAAATCATTTGGAGATGTGCAAATAGACTGAGTGTAAGCCTACACTGAGAAAATAATTGACTTACAAACTTTAAATTACTGTTGTTATTTATATAATAGCTTATGCGACAAAACTAGCTGTTTTGTCAGCGTAGTGAAACACTACGGAAACCATACTACAACTTATAAAGTGAATCGCTACTCTTACTTTTACGTTTTTTGTTTCAATTGGTTTAAATAAATGTGGATGAAATGATAAAATCAACATATTTGAATTTAAAATAGTTACAAAACTATAAATTCCCAACTGTATCTCCACCTGTATTTTTTTAATTATTAATTCGTGTCCTTTTTTTATTGGGACTGTTTGCATATGATATGATGCGTGGGCAAACGAGTATAAGTCACTATTAGAAAGGTATTCTTTTATACGCTTTTTCTCACCCGTTATAGATATAATGTTACCACTAATACACCGGAATTAGTTTATGTTAAAAATACCTAGTTAATTTTAACATTATTTAAGTAAGAGTTGAAAAGAGATGAAAATTTTTAATGTGTTTTGCGCTGTAACTATTTTCCAGGAGTTACTACTTTTCGTTATCATTAACGCTAGGTAATTTAAGGTACAAGCCTATTTAACAAAAATGAATGTTGCATGTAAATTTAATTGAGGAAAGGGCGTATTAAGATTCTAACCGACCTTTTATACAGTGTGAATCATCGTTTTGTGAAAGTACATGCTCTATATAAAATATGTTAGTCAATATCTGACTTAAGCCTATTTCACACTGCACTATTTTCGCCTTCTTCTAAAGTTCGTAATTAGAAAAAAGGTTTTAAAGTAACAAGAGATGGATATACTAGACTGTGTCAGAATAGCAACCAAATGTATAAAGAATAAAATGCAAACAAAATAAAGATTTGTATGTATTTGTATTTTAGATTTGTAATATTTTACAAATTCATTAATGAATTTAATAATATGGCATATTCTGTGAGTGACCAATCTTTTGCTTTGGTTGTTTACGTATCTTTTATACAACATTTTTAAATTATAGGATAGCACATATCACATACACTAATTGAAAACTTTATTGGCAGCAATATTTTCATTAAATTTCATTAAATATGTTATAACATAAGTACATATACAACAATAGTTAATAATATATGTTTATAACATAAAATATTGCTGCCAATAAAGTTTTCAATTAGTGTATAATTGAAAACTTTATTGGCAGCAATATTTTCATTAAATTTCATTAAATATGTTATAACATAAGTACATATACAACAATAGTTAATAATTTATGTTTATAACATAAAATAGTTCTAACAATAAAATTAATTATGATAGTTCAGATACTAAAAGATCTGTTTTCCATTACATTCGGAAATCATTACCAGTTTTCATGAAGATATGTCATCATAATCAATAATTATAGACCATAATAGTTAATTTATTAGAAACATCTGGCAACACAGGCGCAATGGTTGCCAAATTAAATACATACTGAGAGGTAACCCCCGCCTGTAGCTAGTATTTAGTTTTGTTAAATTGTATTGCAGTTTCGTTCTCGTGACAAATTGCTTACATTACTTGCTCAAAGAAAAATATACTATTATATTTTATATAACCTTTTTTTTCTTATACTGGAGAATTCTATGGAATTAGACATTTAGATTCAAAATATTCTTAGGCACATTTTTACAGGAATCCGAAAGACTTATTTTAATGACCCTAAAATGCAAATATCAACTTTGGACACACCTGCATATTCTTTCCTGTTGGATCTATTATTCCAATTTCCAGAAATTATTCTAAAACCTATGTTACTTTTTTCCACTACAGTGCTTCTGGAAAATTATTTAAGAGCGAGCCGATAATACCAAAAATGAAAACCGCAGTGACGTTAGACTATCATGTAATAAACCTAATCCCGAATATGCATATACAATGCACCCAACAATAGGTGCAAATTCCGTACACCGTGTTCGGATTTAGACCAGTGTATTCTATAAAGGGATACACACACACACACACACACACACGCAGTGCAGTCGATATGGATATTGGGTGTCAAAGTTCTCACGCGTATCAAAGATCCAATCCTGATTAATGACTTCGCTAGGGGAGGGCGGGGGTTGCGCCGGACCCGATGCAAGGGTGAATCGGGGGCTCAATCTGTATAACGCGAACGTGTTCGAATAGAACAACCCACCACAACTACCGCTAATCATGCTGATGCATTTAGAACTTGACCCAAGTTTAACATTCGAAATGGATATTATGGTGATTATAAGCAGAAGGGTTGATTTAATCTACAGAGATCATCATTGGAATGAGGTTTGTTATGATTGAAAATTATTAGAAGTGTTTCCACGTATTACCGACTATAATATAGCTTAATTTACTAATTCGTGAATGTTTTTATCATATCACAAACGAAAAAGGATGTCAATCTAAAAAATGCCAATCAAATCTTAATGACAGTGTTCTATTACTAAAAATCTAAGGTTAGGATTTGATGTAATAAAATATATCCGAAGATTAAGAGGATTAAATGTCATAGGCCTCAGTAGCTCAGTTGGGAGACCATTGTGCTAGCAACGCAAAGGTTCTAGGTTCAAATCCAGGTTGTGGCTGTAATTTATGATTTATTTAAAATATTATAATAGTATAATTGGAGGGCGGGTAATATCTTGATTTCAGGAATAACATTTCATTTATGTATTTTTGGGTATTAGCGCGATAGTTTAACTTTCCGTTTTCGTAATATTTGAGAAAATTCCAATAAATGAAATGAAATAAAGCTACACCTTGTGAGAATCGGCTTCGTATTTTTCAATCCATTTTCGAGTCTATATAGTGCCGCCATCTACGAAGTTGTCGAGAACTAGATGTGATGACACGAAGATAGTAAGAAGTCTAGCTTTATCTACCAGATTAACAAAAAAAAACGTCTGTTAACTCGCTAAGATGTTCATTTTTATTTACTGGACACCTTTCGAGAGCTCTAACGTACAAATCAGAAATAATCTGAAAATATGGAAAACTCGGAAAAACCGCACGAAGTAGAAGTATTCGAATCGAACGTGAAGGATATTACAGAAAAGTTATAGTATTATATCAGACATCAATCAGACTTGTGGCTAAAGAAGTACACCATTATTTCATTAAAAATCCCATGTTAATTGTTATGTTAGCAGAATATACATAAGCGCTGTTTTGTCCATTCTACTGCCAGAGAATTCAATTTGTAATTGGATTGAAATTACATTACGGAGAATCAAAATACCTTATGCACTATTTTTTTGTTGGTCGAAGAGGATTTCTAGACAGGAGACGTGATAACTAATTTTCATATTTTTCATGATTTTCGGCAATAAAATCACCGAGGTATGCTGAATATTACTTTTTTTAATCAAATTTGTTGGCAATAGTACTGGAAGACGTCTCTATAATATTATTTATTATATGAAAAATGTTGTTTAATGAAACATACTCGCACAGTGTGAAAAATTCCCAAAAAGCTGGCCAAAACTCATATTTTATATTTTTCAAAATAAACAGAATTGACCCTGTATAACAACTCTTTGATAACTCACTTATAAGCAGCGTAAATTTTATAAATGTTCGCTAAACCGGTTAAGAATGGTAACAGTTCAAAGTTGTCGATTTGTGCAAAGCGTATGTTTGGGTGACTCACACAATTGCAATTGTAATTTTCTGTGGGCTTATTGACAATGACCTTATTATTTTTGTAAAATGAAGAGTGTTCCTCGAGGTATGTAAATACGTTTTATAATTTATTCTATGCAGTTAAATAATTTACAATGTTTTTTGCAACTTTTATTACAAAATTAAAGTTCACCTAGGGGCTAGACTTTAATCAAATTCCCCGCATATCCCCGGTTAGATTTGTAGGTCATTGTAAAGATCAGAATTTGTACTTTTTGAATATGTACACAGTCTCTACTTATACTTGATCAAAATGAATTTCGATTTATTTTTAGAACGTAGTACATACAATTTACTTATGCGCCTAAGGGAAGGCTGTTTAATTTTTATTCTTAATAAGCTTTTTCTTAATAGTTCTAAGAGATATTCTTGAGACTAGATTGATTTTTTCTTGTCAAAAATTGCGTCATGCTTTAAATTTTTTATTGCATCCAATGCATTTTTGTTGTGTTTTAATAGGACGACTTGAAAAACAGCAGACAACTGAGCACAAACTTAAATAATTTTTGAGGATGATAATTAATTGTACAAATAAACAAACAAAAATATTTTGTTAATCTTCGTGATAAAAATTGCTGAATGTGTGCCTAGATATTGAAGGGGGCCGATTTCAGTACAGAATGATTTTAGACGCAATAAACAGTTTTAAAACTCTGAAATTAGCCATAATGACAAATATTGTGTTAGTAACGAAGAAGCGAGCAACATGGTTTGCGAAACGTCAGCAATTAATAATTTTGATGCATGGCATAACCCGGAATCAATTTATTTTCAAATATCATTACTATTAGTACCAAAAATTGTATCAACGGAACATGAAAAGAAACAAGACAGTTCCGAATATGAAAATGTAGAAAGTAAAGTATACAGGGTGTCTCGCGGAGCTGGTACATTAGAAGTTCCTCATGTTCTACTATTTCTGGAAACTTTTGGAACGAGAATTTACTCGATCCGATACTCGCTCTTCAGCTAAAATATTCACAAGTGAACTGTCACGTCCGGTCACCGGAAGTCTTTTGTTATTTTAAATGGAATGATATAATTTTAAATTAATTTTTGGTTTCTACGTATCAAACTATATCATTTTTGATAATGTTTCCCTATACCTAAATATCACCAAATTGAGTTTTTTTGGATTTTACTATTTTTCTGTGATTTTCGCGTTTTCGTTTAAAATTGAATATTTCGGTTATAATTGAAACCATAAGTTTCATGATTGGTGGTCCAAAACTAGAAACATAACCAAATAAGATGATGTTTAGTTCATCATGATATCTTATACAGGGTTCAAAATTTATTTTAAAACGTTATTTTCTCTAATTGTCTTTTATAAATAATACATTGTATTATTATCGTTTTAGAATTGAGTGAAAACCTATCATAACAGGAGAAAATAATCTGTGACCACAGGTAGATATTAGTACGGGTTTTGCGATAGGTTACACGTATTTCTTCACAAACGCAATGTCCATAGGTATATATTTTATTTATCTATAAGTGTTTATCTACATATAACCTCATTATGCAATAAAATATGTCGAACAAATCAATAGTACGTGTGCCAACGACTTTGCTTTTGTCGATATCACATCATAAACCGTAGAAAAACGTTGAAGTTATATAAATACATATAAGCTAAAGATCTGAAATTCTGAACATAACCTAAATTGTTCCGAGCAGTGATTTGTAGATTGACTGTTGAACTCCCCATTTTAAATAATTCCTACAGACGAGCAGTACAAATCCTGGAGACAGTCGTGACGTGTCATTGGCTTCATCATTTCCATCTTGCAAGATTTGCCAATGCAGCTGGGCTTGAGACATATGCAATCCTGAAGCGGGTTGTAAATTTTCGATCAAACGTGACAAGAGGTTGTTTGTTTGCCTAGTCGGTTAACCGTCCAACCACGTGTTCTCCAGTAAAGTGTGACGATCCTGTGGTTTATCCCAACATCAACAGAAGGATTCTTTTCTATTATTTTTACGGGAACTAGCATGTGTTTCTAGTTTCGTCTCTCGAGTGTTTGCTTGTATTGAATGGGACTAATATTATAATGGATATGTTTTTGTTTGATGGGTAGATTGCAAGTTTTGACAATCGCATTTGTGACGTGGGTATGAAGGGTTGTGAAGAGTATTGTTGATCATGAATACTTAGTCTTGTATGTAGATGCAGATTAAAAATTACAATAGGAGAACATTTTGCAAATGTATCCAATAAGTACATCATTTTAAAAATACTAGTGATAATATGTAGGCATCTCATGGCCCTATAAAGATTCAGATAAGTGGCAGTTAGTTATTTTAGTTTAGAATATTTTATTCCAGTTTACTTTTTCTTATATCATTATTTAAGATGTAGATTAAGATGCAATATAGGTACAAGGTTTTACATGAATGAAACCCCATTTAATTATAGAAATTACCGATGGTAAGACATTTATCCAGCAATTCGTTCAGCTTTAAAAAAAGTAAATTAAATTCAGAAAATTAAGAGTGATGTTTTAGGATACCCTATTTATATATTGGATATGAGAGGTTAACTTTTCAATATTGCTTTTGATATGAAAATAATGTTTAAAATAATGTACTCCATGGCCCAAAAACATGGACCAAAAAAGAAAGCCTTAATAAAGTGTTTTGACAGCTGTAAAGAAGTCATACCCATAATCAGATTTGTATTACATAAAGTATCTAACTATCTATCAGTTATCACAGTATAATTTAATTTAAAACAATTAAACGTAAAATAAAGTAATTTAAAATGTCGTTAGAAAAACTTACTACATACTGTAACTTATGGTATGTAAAGTCGACATTTATTATTAGCAACATTTCTACTGTTAAGTGAGTCACAATAATAACTGGCAACAAAAATCATGGTTTGTTGATTAAAAAACTTAAACGACAAAACTATTATTTGTAATGTAATAATTAAGAAAATAGTTTCCTGCAAGTAAAACTACTTTGTTGTCCAAATGAGCACTGTGCCAAAGTCTAGTTGTAATAAAAAAAAAAAAATGTGTACGTACCTTTTTTTTGTTTTTGTTTAATTTCGTTAAAAAACAAGTGACTGCTTTTAGAGAATATCAGAATTAATTTTTCAAAAATTTAATCATGTAAACTGAATAACTAGCCTTGCTAACAAATCGAACAAGTGACACTTGATTCTGGTGTGCTTTTTCTCGTAGAATCTGGATCTGAGAACAGAAATGGTAAAATTACGGTGGCACTGTTGTAACTTCACAGCAAAATATATGTGGAATATGTGAATTCTTAAAAACAATACAGAAATATCGTTGGTATTAAATAACCAGCGATGTTACAGTTAATTCTTCTTTAACAGCTTTTTGGTAGTTTATTACATTCATTTTCTGTGCCATTGCATATATTTTTCTCTAAGTATAAATTTATTTGTTATTTTTAGATCCTTCAAGTATTACCAAAGGAAGGAAAAAGAAAATATAAATAAACAAACAAAGAATAAAAAAGTACCGTTTACAAATAATTAAATAAATAAAAAATTAAATAATTTAAAAAATCAATCATTGGTCAAAATACAAAAATTAAGAAACATTTATTCTGAGAAAAAAGTTTTATATGGACCTATTGATAACAAGTTAATATACCTTAAGAAGACTTAGGTAATACTGTTTTAGTAAAATTTTGTTATTTTATAAGGTATTGAAAAAATAAGTAAGTCTTATGAAACATTTTAGTCAGAACATTAATTACGTCCTGAAAAAAAAATGTGGGAATAAGCACCCAACTAGAAGATATTTGTACACACTAATTTCATCTATAACATTTGACTGAATATTTTCTCTTAAAGTTTGTTAAATAAGAAAACGCTTGCTCATACATACACAATGTGGAAAACTGAATTGATACAAGGTATGTAATTTATAACTCGAGGTGAAAATTAAATGCAAAAACTTTGAATTTGATTCATTGTCAAAATTAGTAGATACTTTGTTTAATTTAATTTAATTATTTTTTGTTTAATTAAATGCAGTCACGAAATTTTAAATTACACTACTAGTTTCCTGTCCGCATAAATTTTCGTCTAGATATGCAATCCACTCAGTATATTTATTGATTTTCTATGACACGTTTCGTTATAGAAGTTTAAAACTTGCCTGGTAATAGGTTAGTTTTCTTATGTGGAATGTAAGATCATATTGAAATCCACCACCTACAACTCTGTTTTGTCCTAAAGTACCATTATGAATATCAGATTCAAATTATAGGTTTATTCTGTCGCACATTTGGAAAGGCAAAAATATCGAAAACAAATAATGTTAGAGTTTAACCAATTGTTTTCTAGAGGTCATTTTGTTTATATGTAACAGATAATAAATTATTAGTAATATTGTCAATTGAAGTTAATGAATAATCTAGAATGTGTCCGTTGGATACAATATCGATATAACAGTGGTTTATTGGGCTAGAAGGGCTCCAGATCAAAATTATTTCAGACATTTAAATATTACCTCTCTAAGTTCAATTTACTTTATCTAGATTTATTAAGCAGTGTGAAATTTTTGGCATTAGGTAAGCTTCGGACAACTCTGTATATTTATAAATAATCAATGAAGGAAAAGATAAAATCACAAACCTCCATTTTATTAACACATTGCTCACAGTTAAAGCCTTAAGCCCATAGGTCATGTGCGCACCTAACGGTAATATACGCTGGGCACGCCACAATTCTTTGTTCTTCTGAAGGCAAAAGCACGCGCGTAGTCAAACTGAAAGAAGAAAAAACATCCATTTTCACGCATAAACCAGGCCAATAAATTTATAAAATAATTCGTGCCGGTGCTGTCAGCCAAAATGAAGGCATTTTCACGTAGCCGCCGCCACCACGCAAGGAAAATATTAAATATTATCTGCGATCTGATTAATTGTTTTCACGCTGACGTCTTGGGTAAGTTTTTCACCCTTAGGCACCGTAAAAGTCCAAATTTCGTACGTACTTACACCCTCGACGATATTCGACTTGGGGGTCGAACAGGTAGAATTTTAATTGCGATAAATCACGGTTCCGCCCCTGTAAATCAAGCTAAATGGACGTTGTTATGTTATTTTCCGCAATAAAAGGAATAACAAATGGGCGCCCGTTTTTGTTGTTGTTTATAACGTACAGAATTTTTGGTGATGTATGGTGTTGGAGTCAGCGGGTGTGTCAATTTTTCTTGGAAAGGTTTGGGGATACCTTGAAAGTAATGTCTTTAATATTACAGAATTAGGGTGCAGATTATTCAAGAATCTAATGTAAGATTTTTTAACAATTCTTTAACAGTTATGTGAAATTTGTAAACTGAAAACTGTGTAAATTTAAAAATTAATTGACAATTTCGTGTAAAATGTATATTATCATCAATACAGTCAATTTTGTTATTATTTAATTTATACAGACAGTATAATAGAAACAGGACAAACCATGAAATTGAACGTCCTTAAAAAAGTTCGCTTTCATCCCTAACACAATTGAAAAACGTGTCTATCGATATCTGGAGAACATGGATTTTGTAAATGGAAAGCGCAGCGCATAAGCGTTTTAGGTAGAATTCTTGGCACTGTTCTTTTTTTGCCGTGATAGTATTTTGAAAAATTGAAGCTTTTGATAAGCTTTTGTGAATGTATAACTGCTGAAATCTACGCCCCAAACAAACTTTTACGATATCTGTTATAAAATACAAAATTTAATGTTAATTTTCTATTTTTTGTTATTGATCAAATGAGACACCATTCTTTTGATCCCATTCAGCAACCAGGCGAAGAGAATTTGGTTCTCAGTTGTAATTTTTTTACTAAATCAGGTTTATATAACTTAAAGTTAGATGTTTTTTAAATATAGGTAATAATTTCTTTCTTTCAATGAAAAAGTACAGCCCTGCATGGGATTTGAACCTAGTTCTCTGGATGACATTCAATAGGTTGATATACCACACAAGGACTATGTGTAAAATTTGTTTTCTGTAGACTCATTTCAATGTGTCTACTTCTACCTACTTCCATTCCTACTATAATCCCTTTTGATTCCTTTCATTCATTTTCACACCGTTTTGCGTCCCTCCGATTTTATTTTAATAGTGCTCTTAAATACCCTCTTAGTCTCGATAACAGGTTAAATGAGCTTAAGTTCATTAATGAGCTTGCTTTATTAAGAATAACTTCCATCAAAAATTAATCAACAGAACACTTAACCTTATTTATAAGAAAAATGTTATTTCGACATTCAGGTCTGCGGGAGAATTTTATCTTTAAATCGTTGTCTTTTTACAATAATAATTTATTTTCTTTAAATTCAAGGGAAAATGGGCTTGGATTTGAACCAGCCGTTCCTGGTGTCAACCAGGGTTCCTGGTTCAAATCCAGGCGGAGGTGTTTTTTCCAAAAATTATCCTCACCTGGGTTAATTATCATTCGCTTCTTTAGTTGATTCTATATTACTGACGAGTGTACGTAATAACCATTTTCCCTTGAATTTATTCATCTGTATGAGCTGTTTAGCAATAAAAACTTAGCGATTCCTAGTAACCAAACTTCCATCTAACCCCAATAGGTGTCACGACGGGTTTGATTAGTTCGAAACTCCGATTGCAAGTCCTAAAGTGACAAATAAAACCTATAAATTTCCACAGCCTCTTTAGCTCAACTGGGACAGCTGCCAACTGGAAATTGGAGGGTTTCTGGTTCAAATCCCGGCGGAGGTGTTTTTCCAAAAATTATCCTCACCTGGATTAATTATCATTCGCTTCTTTAGTTAATAAGTTTAAACTTCAAAACATTTTAAAAACCTATAACATAATTCCAGCATTTAAGTCTAATACCCAAGTTGTTAGTATTCTTTCTAAGCAGCGCAGTATCCCTGGTTATTTGTTTCAGCAGAGTGGTGTGTATTTTGTCGGCTGTCGAGATTGTAATGGTATCTACGTCGGGCAAGCGGGGAGAAAATGGGCAAAACGTATTCAAAACACGTCACAATTCAAACCTATTTCTTCTTAAAAATTTAACAGGTCATAATATCGATTAAAGCAACACTAAATTGCTTCACAAATGTAATACAAGTTTTAAATTGGATTTATTGGAAGAGTATGAGATACAGAAACATAAAAATGACCCTAATTACAACCTTTTAAATGATGAAATTAATTTTCCATATACACCCTTTTTTCCATACCTTTATTTTGTTTGCCAATTTTCTCCCTTTGTATTCGTGACACCCCACCCTTTTTATTTGGAAAATTTTATATCGTTCTTTGGTTGAATTTGTCTAAATTTATAATTGATATTTAGTGATTTTTACTCTGTTTGTGTTCCGCCGTTTTTGGTCGTTTATATTTTGATTCTGGTCACGTGACCGCGTCCTGGTCTGTCGTCAGCTGTTCCTCTAGCAGACCACTATGCCCGTTGTGCGTCGGTGTTGTTTCGTTCTTGTATACTGCGGAAGTTTGCTTTGAGATCGCAGCTTGTGGTTCCATGCTTTCTGTTCTACATTCTCATTTCAATCACCACGTTTTTGTTCGTTTCCTGGGCTGTTACACCGACCATGTTTAATTTGATATGATGTTTTTGACTGTGAGTTTAATTAATTACATTTTGTTTTTTATATGTATGTAATTTGTAGATTTCTACTCGCTGATGATGGGCTCATAACCCGAAACGCGTCCGAAGTAACTCAAATTATATTTTCAAAGAAGGAGGTTTTTATTATATCTAAAGATTCCAATGTGGGCACCTATTAGCGGGTTATTGAATGATTAATTTTTAATAAAATGTGTTATTTAATGAAGAAAGCAAAATTTGAAGAGATATTACGACAGGGGGTCAGTTTTATGTTCTGTTTTAACGACATTTTAACGAATAACGTTAATTATGATATCAATATAACCAGATTTTGTAATTAAAAAACATTCTTTAATATATTCTTTTAATATTTTTGTTTATTTTGGATTTAAGGTATTTTTCTTGGAATTGTAGTGGTAAAAATAAGCAGACTTGTTCCTAAGTTTTCAACTAGCAAAACAAATATAATATTTTGCCCAAATATTGCCTCTGTTATTGACAAGCATAAATACGCGATGCTTGTACACGCACCAGCAATCTACTTTTCTTTTAGTATGGTGGCCACTTACAGAATTATGAAACTATCCTTTTTGGTTGGGTTTCCGCCAATGTAAATATACCCAAAAATTAAATTAAAATTAAAACTGTATATTAATTAATAATTATAACATTATTACACAACATACTAAAGTTGATATGTACGCAGATGTATTGTGCAAATGATAAGTAAGTAGAAGTTTGTGACGAGAGGGATGTCCTGTAGTGAATACAAACCGGGGCTCAAATGTTGAATGTCAAGACAAGATTAAGAAAGAAGTCATCTCAAAATAAAAAAATTAAAACTTGAATGTGGAAATGATTGCTCTTCGTATTCCTTGTATTTTTAGGATATATTTTAATGGTTTATTCATTTTCGTTCATTTATAGTTGACAAAATAATCCTAGCATATGTCTTAGCAAATATCGCACCCATCGCAGCAAAAAAATCTGCTTTTAAAAGGACGACCATTTGCCGTCTTTTTATTGAAGACCTATTGATGACCTATTGGTAGGTAAGCTTTGGCCAAAATTACTGTAGTTGTGCGTAGAATCGAGTAAACACCAAATTATGATACGTTTGGAATAATCCTAGCACAAAGCATTGACAAAGCAATGACTTCTGTAAGGGCCTTTTCACACGGGACACGGCGTCCGTGCACGGATTTAAAACGGCACGGCACGGTACGTGTGAAAGCTACCATTTAAACTCATACACTTCGAACCGTACACGGCGTCCATGCGGATTCGACCGTCCACGGTCGTTGTGTGCTTACACACAGGCACGGATTTCAAACGGCACGGCGCGGCGCGGCGGCGCAGTTGCTGCTGGCAGTTGGCTGACAGTTGCGCAGTGTTTGCGACGCACGGTTCAGTACTATCTCATTCGCTATGGAGCGTGCACGCATAATTGCGTTATGGTTTTTTTTACCGACGTCGGCAACGGCAGAAACGCAGACAAAGCATTTATTGGGTGCACCCAATAAATCTTAAACGTGAAAACTTGACAATTATTCTCAAATTTTGTTATTAATAGAGATAGAATGATTGTAGTCGAAGTATGCCATGAAATCAAATGTAAATATTGCTAGTTGCTGGTCTATTTGAATGGAACACCACTGTTCTATACACAAAGCTAATTTGGTTACATAACCTATTTCACTTTTGACAGTTGTTTGGGTATAGCGGCACAAAAATTATTAACATTGACACGGCCTACTTCGACTACAATTAACTATAATCATCCTGTATATATATAATACATTTATTACGTAAACAAGAGTTTGTGCCACAAGACAATATTGGATCTTACGCATGAAACTAGTAACTTCTAAGGCAGTAATTGTTTCAACACTGGTACTGCACAATATTGTCTGCAACCGAAATAAGTAATACCAGATCAAGACAAATGGTATGATATTAGTACCTAATCAAAATAATTGTTTCTATGGTAACAGTTAATACTCGATTATTTTTCCATATACAATAAATAAATAATAATAAATAAATAAACATGTTCTCCTAGTCTTATTTTTTAAAAAGTGTAGAATGATAATTATTGTAAGTTTCTCTGATAAGTATTTTGTGGACGATGATATACGAATAACAGTGAGTATTAATGTCAATTGGAAACATGGGCGCCGTTACAAAATGTTCCAGGGGGGGGCAAGATTTTTTTTAGTAATAAAAGGTGACTATACTATTAATTATTTTGTAGCGTTTTCGTTGTTTTATTTGTTATAAATGGCACTGATAGAGACATATTCGTATTTATTAGTTAGGATTCTAAAATTGACACACAACAAACATAAAAATATAAAAGAATACCCAATAACCCATATTATTCGTCAAATTTAAATTGCATGCACCCTGAAAATCTCTGTTGCTTTTATGGTTGTGTCATTTTTTACACATTATTTTGTCATTAGCCGCGGTTGATACCCCTGTATGCTCGGCAACTTATGTATGGCATATTGATATTAAGTGAATTGCAAGAAAATTTGCTGCCTTTTTATCGTTTATTAATGTGTAATTAATAATTTTTATTAAGAATATTATTTGTATTTATATTTTTGTTTCAGAATCATTGAACTTTTATCCTAAAATTTTAGATTTGGTCTGATTGCCAACCAATATTGATTTTTTTTATTACTTTGGAATATTTTGGAGGAAACATTGCTCATTTTTTATAAGCATTTTCAGCTCGTGTTCATCGAGCAAGGGCTAATGTATAATGAGCAACTGGCACCTTTCAAAGCCAAAAATACAGGCACCAAATGAACACAATTGATATATTAACTCTATAATCGTATCAATCGAGCATCCAACAAAAAGTAAGTAATAAGAAATTGGTAAACAATAAAAGGTGAAAATATTATTTTAAAATGGACGAAAAACAATGACTAAATATAAAGAAAAGTTGACAAATTTGTTAATTCTGTGATAACGATTATTATCGACAACGAAATTCAACATTACTATCATTACTATTATACGTAAACACTTAAACGGCGACAATACTAAGTTAACTAGTTAATAATATTTGTTGTTATATATAAGCTGTATGAATGGTCTTTATGACCAGAGTAGACAAATTTTTGAATGAACTCATGTCCGGAAATGTATTGTTTGAACGTTGGAGAGAGTCGGAAGATTGAACCAATTTTACAAACAGCATAGGAAAAATAGTGCCATGTATCATAGGACGGCACTTTTAAAGTCAAATAACATTTGTGTGACTTTTTTTTATTATTTATCGTCTGTGAAAGGAGTTAATGACAACCGTTTTGTAATTTTGATACCAATTTTGACAAATTTGGGTTATCTTGAATTCTTTATAGAGACGTTAAACATATAAAGTTTTACATACACATTATTTATATATTCTATAATATATTAAAGCTCTATGCAGTACCTAAACGGTGTCAGTATAAGTTCAGTATATTTTACCTATATTTTACACTTATTTTTAACACCCACTATATTTTAGATAAACAGCTGAACAGTGCAAAAAGATGCGAAGTACAGTAGAGCGTCAATTATCAGAACTAATTGAGACCGAAAGTCATTCGGATTATCAAATTGTTCGGATTACCAAATATTGCAACTAAATAGCAGAAAATAAGATTGGATAGAAGTTCAATCTTAAAAAACCAAGACATTTCGATGCCGCTCTTCATAATCTATTAGAATGTAAAAAAGTCAAAATCGAAGGGATAACGAAGGGATATCAAAGCGATATGAAGGGATATCGAAGCATATCGAAGGGATATTGAAGCAATTTACCGATATCGAAGGGATCTATTTATAACTTTTTTATTATTAATTATGATTTATTTCTTATTTATTTATTACAGTAGAGCGGCGATAATCCGAACTACTTGGGACCGAAGGTGATTCGGATTATTAAATATTGCAGCTAACTAGTAGAAAACACGAGTAGTGAATAGAAGATATAAAACAAAAACAACATATTTCTGTAAACAGGAACCGAAAACAAAGTTCTCTAGGTTACTCAGTGGTTTATTTTATTATTGTTTCTTTTTGGGTGTTGATTTTTTGGGTGGATTAGCGAACGTTCGGATTATCGAGGTTCAGATTATCGCCGTTCTACTGTAATTAAACCTAATAAGTATGATTAAATAAAAGCGTTGTTTGGACTAAAGCACAAAACCGTAAACTTGGCACTGACTCGTGACTCTTTCACGACGAAAACTGGAGGTAAACAATCTAATGAAACTGACATTGGTGATGATTATAATCGGTAGAGTCATCATTAGCATAAAAATGATGTGTGCGCCGCGCTAAAAATGATTTCGGGGCCTCAAAATGTGCCCAGCCTCGATTAGGAATCAGTTTCTTGTCTTACTACACAATATACTATAGTACCTATATAAAATGTCAGTAGGATTTTTTTTAATTCAGTACGGGGGGCAAACGCCCATATATCACCGAATAGTTTGGATATAGTTGGGTTCAAAATCCAGGGGGTGGGGCACGCCCCCCCCCCCCTGCCCATATGTAACGGCGCCCATGATTGGAAATACAATGTATTCTAGCTAATCCGTACGAAACCAAACGCCCTCGAACTCTCCACTCCCTTGCAATCTGAACCTAGGTTTATTTTTAGACCTATGTCCAAGCACCTATATAATATTAGCGTGATTATGCTGTAGTATTGAAGGGATTAAGAAATTTTTTGTAATGTGAAGCAATTGGTCCATAACGTAAATGAATCAAAAGAAACGAAAAGAATTTTGTTAATTAATTTATGTATATTAGTAGGTTTGTTCGAGCAACATAAAGTGCATAAAGCACTTATTCTTACTTCTGCGCATGCAGAATGGGTGTTTTGCCCGTCTAAAACCATCATTGCGCATGCGCAGAAGAATACCCAATTGTTTTTACTGCTGCTCGAACAAACCTATTATCACAAACATAATCAAGAATGATAGAATAAAAACCAATTGTTCTTTCACTGTTCTTTTATTATTTATTCTTGTTAGTACTTAATAATAATAATAATAAAAGAACAGTGAAAGAACAATTGGTTTTTATTCTATCACAAAGAAACCTGTTCACACGGCGTATTTTCTCAAAATATAATCAAGAATGATACATAATCATAATCATAAATATGTAAGTTACCACCAGTTTATGTAATTAGAACAGAAACAAAAGAACTTGGTTTAAAAAAACAACGGCTATGGAGTAGCCGTATTTAAAATTGATGCAATGGCTATCGACGTATGACGAAAACTAGTAGAATTAGCGATTTTACAACGTACGTTGATATTATGAGGATACTTTTGGCGTTGTATTTGTTATTAATATATACCTATTACCAGTGCAAGAATACAAACCGTGTGAAAAACGCACGGTGCGTGTGAATGCTACGATTTAACTCAATGCATTTTCGAGCGGACGATTGCCGTACCAAATCCGTGCCTTCGTTGGTGAGGCACGGCGACCAGACGGTCGACGGCGACGGCACGGTACTTGTGAAAGCTATGATTTAATTTCATACACTTCGAACCGTACATGGACAAAAACGCACGGTCGCCGTACCCCGTGTGAAAAGGTCGGCACGGAATCCGTGCCTTCCTGGTGGACGGCGACGGCACGGTACGTGTGAAAGCTATCATTTAATCTCATACATTTCGAACCGTACAGGTATAAAAACGCACGGACGCCGTGTCCCGTGTGAAAAGGCCCTAAGAGGTGAATGAAAGAACAGCGCTCCAACACACGCTAAAAAGTTTCCATTACTATTTTCGTTGTTAGTTTAAAATTTTACTAATGAAAATTATAACGTATTGATCAGTCTCCAACACATGGCAAGGTGGTAGGTATGCAAGCGCGCTAATCACAGGCGGCAGTGTGTAACAAAAAACAAACGTGGGGGGTCGCCAGTGGCGTAGACAATGGCCGGGAACGTGGTAGCACTCGAAATGGAAACAATGCATTACCTCGAATGCATTGTCTCCGGCACCTCGAGCATCGGAGACGATCCGCGCTGGAGAGCGTCGCCGTGGAGTGCTCCGGATTTTGGACCACCGTAGAGGCAGCTGCCACCTCCTTCATTATATAGTGGAGCATTTCGCATAACAGTAGATATGGCACGCGAATAGCGATACCCGTGTATAGATTACCACTTCATTCGAGAGCATCAGTGCACCAGAGAGGCGGTTATTGTGCGATCAATGTAGCAAGCATATATTGCGAGTGGATGGCGTACGTACGTGTGCGGGCCCGAAGGGTGCCGTTTGCACTTTCGGCAAATCCGCCCCACTCGACGCTGCTGCCGCCCTCTGTCTTAATACAATAAACTCGCACGCGATGGCTCCTGGATAACTTGGGCATTTATTAAGTTCTCTTTTGTGTTCAGGAAGTGAAGTTTGTGAATCGTCGAGATCGTAGATTGGACGAAAATTTGCATGGAAGTAGATTTAGGAATGTTGGTTGATGCAGTAGTTAATGATTTGTTTTTGGTGCTTAGTCGCTAAGAAAGTTATGCAATATGACCATGAGAAGACTTTCATTGGCTCGAGGACGATACCCGAAATTGCCTACCTGTGGTACCTATATCTTCTTCAGTGGCGCTGCCATGTTTTGAAGGCATGCTTAATTGGCATGCTTGACAATATTACTCATTAGAGCCTGCCCGCTGTTGTCCGTCTCCATAATGTGATCTTCATGGTCTTTAGATCTTCCATCACATCAGCCTGCCATCTTTCCTAGGTAATTCGTCTTTCATTTTTACAGTCTATTAACTAGCATTATCTCTAGTTGGTGTCAAATTCCGCTAACGACTATGAATTAATAAATCTTACATTGTAACTACAAACAGTGCCATACGCAGTTTGTTTACGTTTTTGTTCAACTTATAAGAATTATTTTTCACAGGCTGATGTAGTATCGTAATAAGCACTCTTTATTACAAACGTCAATTTCGTCCATTGCATGTGTTGAGATTTTATAGCATCGTATACAGGCTGACATATATACACATCGTTTTTTGATGTTTTTACTCAAAAAAGCAGTTGAATTAGACGTTTGCATAGAAAAAAAACTGATGTAGCCAGGCACATGACTTTATCATACAAAATATAAAACTAATAGCTTAGCTGCATGAGAATCTATTGGATGGAGATAAATCGTGTCTGCATTAAAATTAAACCAGTTTGCTAGGATTTGACAGATATCTTGATAGTCAATAGTATCAACAGTAGGTATTGTCAAAGCATCAGCATTTGATACCTACCTACTGCCATCAGAATAATAGTTATTTATCTCACAAGTGCCGAAAGCACGGAATAGCGCGACGAGCAATGATGCGGCGCGTCACCGATGGCGGAGCGTCGTCGTTAAATGTGAGCGAGTCGCGCTATGTAGTTTTCGGCAGGAGTGACATCAACGTTTTTTTGTGCTGCTTTTTGAGAAATACGTATTAAAAAAATTCAAAAATGGTTATGTTTCTGTATAGGAAATGTTAGGTTGATACCACTTCTACGAAACGTCAAGTTTAAAAAGCTAATTCAAATTCTAAAAGATTTATATTCGTTCATGACACTGTAGATGTCACATCCGTACCAACATACTAAAATATAACTACACTCATCGCTATACTTTATTTACAATTTTCTCAATTTATCGTTTCTACAATTAGATCTAACAACGGGTTGATATTTCTTATCAACAAACAATCAAAATGGTAATCTTGTTTTATTTGAATTTTGTATTTTGTACTTTGCAACACTAGAGCGGCAACGTTCCATAGCGGTTCTCCAACCTCCGATGAAATCAGCTGTTTTCGAGTGTGACAGCCATAGACATTTCCTGTGGTGACAGCACAAAAAAATATTTGTCAAATCCAGGCTACTATGTAATTTCATATCAATGCAGATGCGACCGATCTCTATCAAATAGTATTTGCTCTTGAAGCTAAACTATTAATTTGACCAAAAAATATCATAGGCATAAATTATTTAAAATTTCCTCATTCCTACATTGAAGGTAAAAAGGTTATGTTTCTATACTTTAGGAGCTCGCTGTATACTAGTAATTCCTGGAAAATTTATACTTTTTGTTATTCTATTACAATGTAAAATTTGAGAAATTGTGCATAAACTTTATGATCAAATACAATTGCAAATATGGAATAATAGTACCTCCACATGTACTGTGGTAGGGTATATTGACTTTGTGACAACTTTTGTAACACCCTTAAGGAAGTGTGGGAAACATTGATCACTATGTAGAACATTGATCACTATGTAAAAACTATGTAGGTATGTAAAAATATGATTTTGTTATAACAGTTGAACCAATCGTCCTATAAACTTCAAAATAGTAACAAAATTACCCTAACATTTGTATTTACCTGATTGGTCCACGAAATGCCTTTTTAGTTTCCTTGTTTTGGTTTCGAAATGGAATACCGTGGTCAAATCGTAGTAAACTATTTTGTTTTAAACAGTTTGTTTTAAATGTTGTGCGCTAGTCAGATCCCTAATTACGTACGCCTGTCCAGTGTGGAGCAGTACCTTTAAAACAAACATAAAGAAGCTAGAAACGCTATACAAAATAAAGTCATTCGAAACGCAGTAAACGCACCTTGGTTTGTCAGAAATGAACAGATGCGACGGGAATTGAATATTGGGACGAAGGCAGATTATATTCACTCAAGTTAAAAAAAATTGTATTCTAAACTCCATCAGTGCAGTAGTGCAACGCAACAACATCTAGGTTCCAGAAACATGCACCAACGACTGAAGCGAAGACTACCCCAAGACCTCTTAACCACCGACGACGAAAACTAATTCGAAGGGACACTGATCTTCTCAGGATATTGATATGAATTATTACCATATTATCTCAACGATGTAAAACAATGTCTGTATTGTTGGTCTAGTTAATCTAATTAAAAAAAAATCTTGTGTTTTAAAATACCGAAATTTGAACAATTTTTATTGTTTTTCATAAAATATAGTAATACAATATCAGTGGTATAGTGAATAAAATAAGGAATGAAAAGATGCCGATTAAAATGCTTACAAATAAAATAATTGCGTGATTTAAAAAACACGATTTTTTATGTGTGATTTAAAACATGTTATATTAAAATATCTACATTGATTACACAAATATCAAATTTTTACATTTCCTAATGAAAAAAAAAATGCATTCGTAATTATATACGTCAAATTTAAAATAGCCCCCTCTCTATTATAAATAACCAAGAATATTCTTATTATTAGATGTATAAAGTTGTGGTGGCTTCTGGGATTAAATGCATAATTTCCATGGTGGGTTTTAGTAGCTCGTTAGGCTGCGCTCGGCTGCGTCTAGCAGTCTCTTCGTTTAGCTACTGGTTTATTAAGATGCATTAAAACATGATCTTAACAACTGACAAGGGCACGCTCGCCACGGACACTCCCATTCCAAGAATCTTCCTGCTTCTCGTTATCTCCGGCACAGCAAATGTATGCGAGTGGAGCGGAGGAGAGACTACTCTCTTAAAATGCACCTTGTGTAACTTTACGCTGCTGTGGCGATACCATTTATTTCAATCGTCCGACCATTGACTGTGTTAAAATTAATTTAATTCTGAGGTGGTGTATTTTAACTAGATTTTAACAACGACAGATAAATGGTTGGTTCTATAGATTCTTTTTGCCACATGACATGCTTGAAATCTGGACAGAATTCCGAATAAAATGCTATATTTTGGCACAACAAAATAAATAAAATATTTTTTTTAAATCTATAAAACTGTCCCCACTGATTCATCATAGCATAATCTGATGTTTTCTGTACATCTGAAACAAAGGCAATAAGAAAGACTGTTTCTTAACAGACTTCTTTCTGTTTGGTCTACTTTTTCCTGAATCCAAATTTTAATCACTCGTATTTCCACTAATAATTAGCCAATTCAAATATTTCTTTATAAAGCGAATTGCTTGTATTGTGAAGATTCAAACCATACCGTATTCGCAATAACAGAACGCTTCAATTCAAAGTTATGTTGCTTTATGTTTGGCTATGCAACATTTCTGATTATATCGGGTCAATTTAATGTGAAATGAAAAGTGTATTAAAAACAATGGGCAATGACATTCGTCCTGTTTTGGTAAAACACGGGCACTAGAGGATCTTATAGCATCATTGAGCATCATATACAAGGTATTTTTTTTTCTTGTACAGGCTGAAATACTTACACGATGTTTTTAGTAAAAACCACTGAAATATGACATTTGTAACAAAAACATTGCAACAGCTTGAGAAATATAACTATGAACTTGAGTTATCTTTAATGATCGTGGAGAAACCATTGGTGTTGTTATGGGCGGCATGTTTAATTTTATCATATTAGGTGGTGTTTAGCTGTAAATTTTAGACGTATGTTTCTTGTTCTTGTTCGTTTGCTTGTTTTTGCAAAGATTGAATTGGAGCGGGAATCAACGTTTTTTGAGTGTATCACTTTAAACAAAGTATTCTTTTTTATTTTTACGTCATGTTTAAATAAAGGGCACTTCCAACATCAGTCTGAAGCCAGCCTGAATGCTTTGTGTTGTTTCTTTTTTTAGATATTTATTATTTGAAGATGTAATGTTGTTTATAACAAATATAAACAATTGTTTATATCAGATGACGTCATCGACATTTTGTTTATTGAATTTGGCAGATTTTTTAATTGTCTTAATGGTAGCATAATATTTTTATGGCCTTAAATAAGAAAATTTTGGAGAAAAATACAATTGAAGGTTATGAAATAAAAGTAACAAAATATCACGGTTCCACCGAATTTAACGAAGTTTTGGAATTAAGTATTTTGCATCCATGTGAAGTCACTGGCGTTATTATCGTTTACAGTAATTTCTGAGATATTATTTCTAACTTTTGAATTTGAAATAGAACACATATTTTGATATTTTTTGTTAGTCTTCAATTGCCTATACAATGTTACTACGCTTGTTACAGTAATATGTATATTAAAAACATCTAGAAATTAACGGAAACCTTTATTACTTAAGTCTAAAAAATAACAAAGAAGTAATTTATAAAAAAACATTTTTGTCAATGGTTGAAAATCCTCACAAACCAACTAGAGTAGTTGCAGTAGAAAATGTAATGATGTTTTGTTATCAATTTTTTCTTTGTTAATTTTTAAACCTTAGTAATAATGGTTTTTGAAAATGTCCACATGTTTTTGGTATAATAATAAAGACTGTAGCTAATTATGTCAAAATATACAGGGTGTTGTATTTCCAATTCAAAAGTTTGAGGGTATATCTCAGAAACTGTAAACGTTGCATCAACGAAAATAGCGCCAGTGACTTCACATGGTTGCAAAATACTTAAATTCCAAAATTTCGTTAAATTCGGTTAAACCTTCCATTCTTTTCGAAAATTATAAAAGATCTATCAAATTCGTTAAAAAAATATAAGGTTGTCAATTGAAGGTAAAAAAATAATTTGATATAAGGTGTATTTTGATAATTATAAATCGACGTGTTCGAGGATTTGTTAAAAAACCAAACCGTTCTTGAGATTTTGTCATGTTTCCATACTTTACACATTCACTGTACGTTCCTCTGTGAACGTATTAAGCTCAAAAACGTTATTTTATGCAGAAGATACACCGAGAAGAAGAAAACAGTTAAAGACCTAGTATACATTTTATATAGAACTAATAGAAAAAAACACAACCATCACGCTTTCAAATCTCGCCGATTCGACAAAACGTAGAATAAGTACGTAGACATGCAACGTGTCTACGTGTTCGTGGTATTTTCCTTGGCATGGATGGGCGGGGTACGTCTCCAGGTTCGCTAGGATCGGGGAGGAAGACGTCGCGATGCGCCGCCGAACATTTTCCCATCCAGATCGGGCAGAGATCTTTCGGAATGGTGGAGCAGATATGACAAGATGGCCGAGATATGACGTCACGCGTTCGCGTATTGATCTTGGGGACAGACAAAGCGCTCCAGCCGCCCGACGTCGTCGTCGGCGTCGTCCCAGTGATCTGCGGGAAGAAGACGGCCGCCTCCGCTCCACTCAGCCACGGAGGACATCATCAGGATTTGATGGGAGAAAATTGAATTTTTTTTGTGGACGCTCGTTGGACGGGCGGGGAAGGGCATTTGCGAGACGCATCCGGTTTGTATGGACGGTTTTCCGTTTCGGTGGAGTTTCACAATATAATCAGGGATGGAGGATGGCGGAATTTAGAGGTTTGAGTCCTTTTGAAAGGAAATATTAATTTGGAGGCATGTGAGAGGAAAGGACACCAAATATAAATGATTATTTTGATCATACCACTTTTAATAAATAAACGACGAATAAATGACCTTTGATGAAAACAAAAGTATTTTCTGGAAGAACCGACAATTTCCCAACTTAAGAAACAAAAAATAAACACTGTGGCGTAAAATTTTATTTAATGGTTTAAATTCAGGTTTTTTCACTGATGTTAGTTGCGATTTTATTTTCTTCTCACCTGAAAATCCTGAAAAAATATTTCTTTTTCATTTAACAAAGATTTTAAAAAAAGAGCTTAGCTTAGCCTATGATGTGGCCTTAGTCCTTATTTTGAAAAACTGTTTTGTTTGTTGACTATTATGGACCATTATTTCTTTTATATCCATCATTAACTCCTGTGAATTTGAAATCGATCTATACATATTAATGCCTGCCCCAATGGACTTAAATCGAGAATAAGTTTAATTTAATTAAAAAAATAATAAACATCGCTTTTATTTAACTTTTTTTTTTCAATACAGAAATTCACATACCGGTTATTAATTTAACAAGAAAAATTTGTCTAGATGGCAGACCATGTAATATATTCACGAGTACTTAATTTGCCAAAAATACGTAAGAAAGTTTTCACTTGCTTGAGTTTGTTCATTGTTGGTCGGATAGTTACTTGTCTTAGACTGTATTTTTGCTAAATTAATTACTTCCAAAAATGTGAAATGCTCTGAGCACAGTTTGTTGTTTAACGCGTCTTTATTGGCTCCAGAATAAATTTGCGATGTTGACATTATTATTGTACTTTCTGACTATTTAGGAAGTTTTAAGGCGACGCAGCCAATATATTACCTATATAATTATATATCTTTGAATCTTGGGTCATAACTACATCAGAACTAAAAAATCTGATGTGCCAGGCACATGACTTTATCATACTATATATAAAATTGACAGCGGCGCCCTACCCCCAAACCCTCGCCCGCGTCTTGCCTTACCCCCCAAATCTTGTTATTCGCCGATTTGCTGGAAGTCGTCTTATTATTTTTGCTAGTTAATTAATAGTAAATGAGATTCTATTTGATCGAGATCGGTCGTATCTGCATTAAAATAAAACTAGTTAGCCAGGATTTGACAGATTTATTAATATAATAAAAAGTAGTCGGATTCCTTATTTTTGTTTTATTTTAGCAATCGCTACATGTTTCGTGTCCTGCTGGGCACTTTTTCAGGCGCTATAAGAAATGAGATACAAATTACACAATTGACAAACATATCAAACTCCGGAAAAAACTAAATTGTAAAAACTTATATTTTGCCAGGCGTGGCCCGGGGAGAACATAAAACAACAGTTATTTTAAGCAGAACAGATATTTTTATACTTTGACAGTAGGTATTATGAAAACATCAGCGTTTGACACCAGCTACTGACATTAGAATGAAACTATTTGTCAAATCTTGGCTAACTAAGATGCAGACACGACCGATCTCAATCAAACAAATTGCTCATCCAGCTAAACTATTAATTTTACCAAAAAATGTCTTAGACATAAATTATTCAGAATTTCCTCTACTTTAATTGATTATTATCTAACTATTTTGACGAAATATTAGAAATAGCGGCTCATTTGTAAAATCGTTAAAAAATGCTAAGAGTAAACATCCAGTTCTTTTGGACCCTTTTGAACCAAATAGTATTACAATACTACAAATAAACAAACAAAAATTGTCAACAACCTATTTCTCTCGAATTTTATTGGTTGAGCATAGTTTGTCGTCTAATGCATCGTTGAAACTTTTCAGAATAAAATTGCAATTTTGACAATATTTTAGTAGTTTTTGACTGTTTAGGGCGATTTAGGGTTTTTATGAGCTATAAAAAAACTAAAAAAAAAATTAGTACCTTTACGGTATGTATAAAGTTAATAGATAAAACACATCCTCTAATTAACAGCGAGAAATAAATTTGACTCATTTAGTGCCATAAAGCCATATGTAGGTGCTCAAATGGCTATAACATAAAGCAGATATTTTGTTCAGGAAGCGATTAGTACCTATATCTTAACTGGTCCGTGGTCAGTGTCTTAAAGATTCAAAATTTCCGATTTTTTTTTGTCAGAATCAGATGCTATGGTAAAAGCATACTAGAAACACTTTCCCTTGCTTTATTTTGTTTATTGTTGGCCAGGATAGTCACCTACACTTAGCTTAGATTATTGTATTTTTGTCGAATGAAGTACATGGGAAAACCCATGTGATACTTATTGCGCTAATCGTGAAATGCTCGCTACCATTCGATTCTGAAGGTCCTTATACTAATGCCATCCGAAAGGAATTTCAATATTTATGAAACTTATTTCTGCAAATTTAGGTGTGGACTACAAATATAGAAATGCGTTCCGATGGCAGTTGCGTCTGATTATTGCCTGCCGTAATAAATTATAAAATATAATTAAATATTAGCTGTAAGAGCAGAAGTTATTTTGTCCTAAACTCTAGACACTCTGGAGTATTCTAGTGCGTGTTTGTAGTGAGTCATCAACTATAAAACTCAAACACAGTCCAGTTCGAATATTGTACAAATAGAAAGCAATACATTTATTTATTTAGGTTATGCAATACGTCAAAGGTAATAAATACAAAATAAAAACAGATAAGTTTATAGTACCGCCATCTACGAAATTAGACATCAAGACACTTCAGCAAGATAGACTATATAAAAATTATTTAGCTTTATATCAGGCTTTATATCAAATAATACCTCCACCATCACTCACCCCCAAAGAATCATATAAAAAATTACTTCTTATTTTTAGGTAACCGACCCCGATGGACCGATAAGAAAAAAAAACGTTTCATTTTCATCTCCGTGTATACCACCCGACCGATGAAACCAATTTGTAATCTATTTACTCTGAAAGAACAATTTCCTCCGATTTATCACGGCGATCAGATAACCGCCATAACAGAAAACAATTAATAACGAACCGAGCTGAATCGCATACACAGACAACACACACACACACACACACACACACACACACACACACACACACACACACACACACACACACACACACACACACACACACACACACACACACACACACACACACACACACACACACACACACACACACACACACACACACACACACACACACACACACACACACACACACACACACACACACAAAGCGCTCACACGTACGCTCACGGAGACAGATACGTTGTACGTTTTCATTTTAAACCTATTTTAAGATTAAGCTGATTGGACACCCGATTGCATTGTATCGTGTACGGGAGTAGGAAGTGCCCCACGGGGGATGCTAATAGTCGGTTTACCCCCCGCTTGGTCTCGTCCCCATGGACCCTTGGGAGGCAAAACGCATTTCCACTCCTATAGTATGCACAGGCAGCATATACGGGCAGAATAGAGGGGTTTATAAACCGGGGGATCACTTGCACTTTAGTCGGGTAATTTAACTCCGAACCCGGAGCACTTGTTTACACATACGATTTAATTCGATCTGATACGGAGTTAAGAATCACATTAAACTCGAGTTACTGGTGCGATAAGGTAAATGTTATTTCGGGTTAATTCAACTGTGCATAAGCGCCTCGAGGATTTTGCAGTGTTGATTTTTGATATTAGTGGGTAATTGTTAAAAAACGTTACGCTCTGTTGTTAAAGAGGATCGGGAATTGTGTGTTATATTTGCGGTATGGTGTTTAGCAGGCTAGAGGAGATTTCAAGGGTGCTCTCTGATATGTTCAATAGGAATTAAAGCTTATGGCGGCTGATGGATAATCTCATAACAGTGCACCAATCCAGTCAAAAAAGCAAACATCTTTCTTTAAATTCTTTGTCTTCAAACTGTTTTTTTGCACTTCTTTCAACTTCTTGTTGAAGAAATAGTTTTGCGAAAGCTTAGCTATAAATTGTTAAGTTACAAGAATACACCAGACGAAATAAATTTTTCCAATGACAACTATTTTAGAATTGTTTTCTGATGTACCTACAACAAATCAGAAATAATGTTTACATAACATTTGCCCTTTTGTGCATTTGCCGGGATATTATCATAGTAGCCCATAATGCAATGTTAGGTGTGAACACCTTTGCAACCTTTAAATTTTTACCTTTGATTATACTTTGGTATCAGTATTGAAAATTATATCATATTGTTGCTTTGTGGTTGGAAATAAATTATTTTTGGTCCATTAAAGTCTGTGAAATTAAATGAAACAACACGTTTTATACTCCACGTCTTTTTTCGTGATTTTATCATATCACAATTCGTCAATTTTTTGGACTCGCTGATAGTTTGCTCTAGTTTTTGCTAGAGCAACGTGTTTCGCAAACCTTTGTACCAATTTGTTGTCTTATAATTGATTAATTTTGTCTACATATGCATGCAGGTTCCATAATGGCACTCTAACTGTAAGTTATACACCATTGTTTGTTATCTGTTATCTTGATTTATGCTGTTTTCTCTCGGTACAATTTGTGGCTGAAGATGACAATTGTCAAAACTGGTGCCGAACTATAATAATCTTTTTATTTTCATATCTATCAGCACAATAATAAACCCCTACAAAATCAACGACTTTATTGTTCATTTACAAACCTTCCTCTATGTTCACAAAAAGAAGACGTTAGTGTGACAACTTTTTCGGATGGTACTTCTATTTTAGTAACGAAACAAGAAAACAACGCCAAAAATCTCATGTTAATCTTCAGATATACTCAAACAAAAAGCACATCTTTAATAACTAATGGCTGATGTATGCAAGTGACGGTATGACGTTTACCATCCAGCCATCGCTGGAAAGGGTTTGCAGGAAGGAGATGTTCGTGGGCCAGTGTAGACGTATGGTGGTAAATTTGGTGTTAAACTCTACCATTCAAAATAATGCATTATAAATGCTGTTTGGTACATGAGTAGGAGCAATGATCTCCATGATACACTAAAAATTGAGATTTATAGGCAGCGAGATCTTGAAAATTGCAAGACGTCGCGAAGTAGACATTCGTCGTTAATGTTGATGCCATAAAGCGCTAATGACAACACTAGATTGATAAGAAGAAGTATTTTGGATTCGTGAGGATTGGCGAGTGCTAAAATCAATGCTAGTCTTTCAGGTTGGCATACCTTCAAAATAATTGTTAAACATACCATAGAGACCCATTTAGGCAAGAATGAGAGACCCTCGAGAGAGACCTACTAGAAAGTCTTCTGAATTATCTGTTGAGAAAAACACATTGCGCAATGGCATTTTACATTACCAAACTACATAAATATGTAGTTTGGGTGTCGATGTAGTACTAATAATTGTTATTACTGTAATATGAGTGGTAATCTTTTTTGGTCAATAATACCGTGCAAAACATTATTTATTTTTTAAATCATGCCTAGAAGGTCACACAGTAACACATGCCAACCATCAAAATAACCATTAGCAGGTACTTTCCCACCATTTCAACAACAATCATCATCGGATTATGGCCAGAGGGTGCTAACCAGTATTAAATTCGCGCAATCAAATACTTTAAACTGATTCAATCCCTCCAATTGACACGGTAATAATTTAAAACCAAAAGTCAGGTTTGCAGTCGGAGGGTGGAAGTATATTAGATTTATCCCCGAGCATATGCCTCGAGTCGTTTCCGCTACAATGCCGGGCGTTAGTTTTTAGAGGGCTAACGAAGTCGCGACTGTGAGCATAGTGGAGCATAGTTCGAGTTTGTTATGCGAATGGGAAGGACAACGGTCTCAGTTTCACAAGTTATGAATTAGCCAGTATGCCGCTCAAATCGAAAAAAGGGGACTGCCAAATAAAATTATTTTTACTACTACTAAGTAAAAAGGCATCAAAATTAGATTAATCATCGGTTTGAGGAAACATTTTCTTGGAACTTATGTTTAAGTGATGACTTCAATCGTCTTTAGCTCATTATAACATTATGAATCAAGAAACCATGACAACAACAATCAATTTTTTGATTAAGATTGCTGAAAATGACTTAAACTAGAGGCAACTTGAAGTGATACCAGCGTATAGAATGGAGGTATGAAATTTTTAAAGTATGTAGCTCTATTATTTTTGTGATATTCTTAATCACGATGAGATCACGAATGAAATCAACACGACAACACAAAACATACTTTTTTATTAAACTCTGGTTATGAATTGACGTGTTCTGGGGAAAAAGGAGAATTGTCTTAAAAATCACTTTATGAAAGGAATGATTTTAAAACTTTGGACAACTTTTACATCAATTGTACATCTATTTTGTATATTTAGTTGAGTTGAACTTTCTTTGTCACTATCTGGTGGTTTCAAATGTAATGGAAAGTGCGCATTGATGTTTTTACTTTATCATACGCAGTAAGATAAAGTATTGTAATCATGCCGAAAAAAAAAATTGAGATTTTAGCGGAAATAGGTCTTTTTGGGTCCCCTGAACATTTTTGACCAAGGTACAAAAAAATGTCTGTGTGTGTGTGTGTGTGCGTGCGTGCGTGTGTGTGTAAACGATTTTTGTGGCGATGATTCCGGAAAAACTACTAAAGGTATCGGGACGAAAGTTCATAATTAGAAGTTTCATGACCTAACTTAGAGCTGAAAAGCTTTTGGTTAAAAAGGGTCCAAAGGAACTGGTAGTTTATTCTAAGCCTTTTTCAAGGATTTTGCAAATGAGCCGCCATTTCTCTAATTTCGTGAAAATAGTTAAATAATAAATTAAAGTAGAGGAAATTCTGAATAATTTATGCCTATGACATTTTTTGGTAAAAATAATAGTTTAGCTTTTTAGTTTATTCTAAGCCTTTTTGAAGGATTTTGGAAATGAACCGCCATTTCTGTAATTTCGAAAAAATAGTTAATTAATAAATTAAAGTAGAGGAAATTTTGAATAATTTATGCCTATGAAATTTTTTGGTAAAATTAATAGTTTAGCTTCAAGAGCAAATTCTATTTGATCGAGATCGGTCGCATCTGCATTAATATGAAATTACATAGTAGCCAGGATTTTGACAAATATTTTTTTGTGTTGTCACATTTGAAAACAGCTGATCTCATCAGAGGTTGGAGAACCACTATGGAATGTTGCCGCTGTAGTGCGGCAAATTATAAAATACTAATTTCAAATAAAGTAGGATCACCAATTTGATTGTTTGTTGATAAGAAATATCAACCCGTCTTTATATCTAATTCTAAAAACGATACGAGAAAATTATATATAAAGTATAGCGATGAGTGTAGTTTTATTTTAGTATGTTGGTAGGGATGTGTCATGAACAAATATAAATCTGTCAGAATTTGAATTACCTTTTTAAGGTGCGTTTTCATTAGTGATAATAGCAGTGGTAGCAGACGGCGTTATAGTATTTCCAATAGAAAATTGATAGTGACTCATGTTTATGTACATGCAAACTAATATGTGTCATTATCACGATATGTGAGAAATACTATAATTTCGTATTGTACCACCGCCATTAGCTACCATTACCTACCAATCGGAACGCACCTTTAAACTTGACGTTTCGTCAAAGTGGTACCAACCTAGCATTTACTATACAGAAATCATTTTTTTAAGTACGTATTTCTCAAAAAGCAACACAATAAACGTTGATGTCACTCCTGCCAAAAACTAGATAGCGCGACTCGCTCACGTGCGACGGCGACCCTCCGCTTTCGGTGACGCGCCGCATCACCGCTCGTCGCGCTATCTGTACTTTCGGCAGTTGTGACATAAATAACTATTATTCTAATGACGTAGTGTAGGTAGTGTCAAATGCTGATGCTTTCACAATACCTACGATTTATCTCAATAAAATAGATCCTCATGCAGCTAAACTATTAATTTTATATATTGTATGATAAAGTCATGTGCCTGGCCACATCAGATTTTTTTCTGCAAAAAGTCGGTTTTTGTTTGTATGTTGATTCTAGGGTGTAGCAATATCTACTGTAGAGGTTTATTGTATTTTATTTATGCTGGTAGGTAGTTACAGAACACACGATAGTTGTTCTTGAAATCATCCCTTCATATTCACCCAATAACACATGTCAACATTCAAAATAACCATTAGCAGGTATTTTCCCACCATTTCAACGACAATCATCATCGGATTATGGCCAGAGGGTGCTAACCAGTATTAAATTCGCACAATCAAATACTTTAAACTGATTCAATCCCTCCAATTGACACGGTAATGATTTAAAACCAAAAGTCAGGTTTGCAGTCGGAGGGTGGAAGTATATTAGATTTATCCCCGAGCATATGCCTCGAGTCGTTTCCGCTACAATGCCGGGCGTTAGTTTTTAGAGGGCTAACGAAGTCGCGACTGTGAGCATAGTGGAGCATAGTTCGAGTTTGTTATGCGAATGGGAAAGACGACGGTCTCAGTTTCACAAGTTATGAATTAGTCAGTATACCGCTCTAATCGACGAAAAAGACTGCCAAATAAAATTATTTTTACTACAACTAAAAAAAAGCATCAAAATTAGATTAATCATCGGTTTGAGAAAAAATTTCCTTGGAACTTGTGTTTAAGTGATGAGTTTAATCTTCTCTAGCCCATTACAACAGTATGAATCGAGAAACCATGACAACAACAATTAATTTTTTGATTACTTTTGCTTAAAATGATTTAAACTAGAGGGCAACTTGAAGTGGTACCAGCATATAGAATGGAGGTATGAAATTTTTAAAGTATGTAGCTCTATTATTTTTGTGATATTCTTAATCACGATGATATCGATCACGAATGAAATCAACACGACAACAAAAGAACATATTTTTTATTAATCGTTGGTTATGAATAGACGTGTTCTGGGAAAAAAGGAGAATTGTCTTAGAAATCACTTTATCAAAGGAATGATTTTAAAACTTTGGACAACTTTTACATCAATTGTACATCTATTTTGTATATTTAGTTGAGTTGAACTTTCTTTGTCACTATCTGGTGGTTTCAAATGTAATGAAAAGTGCGCATTGATGTTTTTTTCTGCAAAAAGTCGGTTTTTGTTTGTATGTTGATTCTAGGTTGTAGCAATATCTACTGTAGAGGTTTATTGTATTTTATTTATGCTGGTAGGTAGTTACAGAACACACGATAGTTGCTCTTGAAATCATCCCTTCATATTCGCCCAATAACACATGTCAACCTTCAAAATAACCATTAGCAGGTACTTTCCCACCATTTCAACAACAATCATCATCGGATTATGGCCAGAGGGTGCTAACCAGTATTAAATTCGCACAATCAAATACTTTAAACTGATTCAATCCCTCCAATTGACACGGTAATAATTTAAAACCAAAAGTCAGGTTTGCAGTCGGAGGGTGGAAGTATATTAGATTTATCCCCGAGCATATGCCTCGAGTCGTTTCCGCTACAATGCCGGGCGTTAGTTTTTAGAGGGCTAACGAAGTCGCGACTGTGAGCATAGTGGAGCATAGTTCGAGTTTGTTATGCGAAGGGGGAGAGGGAGAGACGGTCTCACTTTCACACCAGTAACCACAATGACGCTAATGTCTTTAATCCGGGGACAGTGGCTGGCTGCAGGCTGGAGATCGCCCCCTCCGAGTGTGTATGTGCATTCGGCTCAGTGAACTTACTACCCTGCTTGCCGGGGTTAGGTGGGTGGGTGGCTAGATATCGCATTCATATGCACACCTACCCCTTTTGTTGGGCGCAACATCCGTGTGAACCCACGCTAAATGGAGTTTATTAACTGGCTGGCGGCGGACTGCAGTCAATTACTTTTTTGGTCGTCGTTTGAGAGGAATGCAAATTGACAAAAGGATTTGAAATTTGTTGCTGTGCGCTGTCCAAATTGTAGTTTTTGCATGGGTTGTCGCGATTGTCAGATTTTTGCATTAGAGACTAGATTATAAGTGTTTTAAAAAATAGCTTGTTAAAAACTTGTTAAAAAAAACAAAATGCTCAGAACAAAACGTATCTGTGATATCTGGGATAAAGTACAAAAAGCATATTTTTAAGTGCAAAATTTATTGAAAAATAGTTTCATCTTCTTAGATATTAACAATGAAAAGTAAATATGCCCAGATCACAAAATTGTATTAGAAAAAAATCCTTTATTTTGTCCCAGTACAAAATTATAAAAATAAATATCAACAAAGTGCTTCTGAGCTCAACCCAGAGTTTTGGGTAGATGTGGTGCAAGCCATATTTTGTTTTGTTTACGGAATGAACTTAACTTAATTGATTTTGCAATAGCTAACAGTAGAGTTTTTTAATGGATCGGAATAATTCTGGAGATTTTGTGGCCTTACACATAAAATTTGTCGAGAAAATGACAATGGAAATCGTAACCTATTGATCGCAACGGTGAACATTATTTAGCCAAATAAAAAAATGCGTTGAATATGAATCCTGATTTTGTTTTTTTTTTGTTTTTTGACGTCCTTTGAAATCCTTTTTAAGTGTCTGTGTATGGTGTTCAGCTGCTGTAAACTAACCAAAATTGTAGAGATCATGGTCTCATTGCAAATTATCCTTAACATATTTGATAACCTTAAGTAATAGGAAAATCCATATTCGTATTCAGTGAAAAGTAATCTACCAAAGTGCCTACTTACAAAATCCATTCTTTTTCTGTTTTTCTGGCGAATTTTCATAAACTTTAATATCGTCCATTTCAGAGAAAAATATATTTCGCTGCTGGTTCAAGTACTCATGCAAAGTCGCATATTCTCAATATTTTGTTTTTTATGTACAATATTACAGTCGTGAAACGTCAATATTAAAATGCAAACCGTGAGCTAACGCGTAATTATTGATTGAAACATTTACAGCTATGTTTTTGTGCTTCGACATCATTAGACTTATTTAAAAGGTTATTTTACAAGTTATTACATTAGAGCAAATTATATGCAAAATATTTTTTATTATTATGTTTCTTACTAATTTCTTGGTTTTTTAATGTATTCAAATTCATATTTACTGGGATACATATAATTATATTTATACAAGAAATACCACCTATTAAATTTAAATTAAAGAATTTTACAGGTAAGTGCTCACGACAAATACATTTTCTATTATAAACTATATAGTATTAAAATAAGTAATTCAGTTTATAGTTCCAAAACTGTAATATTTGAACAAAAAAGTTGTTTTTATTAGCTATGCCGTTTTGACATCTTACACATTTTCATTTACAATTAGATTGAAAAAGAAAGAAAGTTTGAAATTCTCTCATAAGAGCCCCTATGATGTGAGACAAGTTATATTTTTAGTACAATCAGATGTCATCAGATCAATTTACTTAAAATTAGATGTTTTTGAGAATCTCTGAAAATAGCTTGGTGTAATAAATACAAATTGTAAAATAAGGGGCTATCCACTCATATGTCAGGTAACCGTAATTTTTCAGAGCATTAATATTTGTAGTTATATCGATCCTACACACAGAAAAATAAATACTTCACTCAAAGAAATGTGCTTCCAGGCAAGTAAATTTATATTTTCTCAAGTTGAGAATATATTGATTTGATTAAAGTATAAGACTTAAATGAATGAAAAGGTTTCAAGCCATAAGAATATTAACTTTGATTTAATGCAATAGCCGCAAGCATATAATGTTCTCACGTTTTAAGAATATATTTCGCTGTGTGTAGCACGTTTTTGTAGAATTGAATCAAGTACATTTTGATTCAATTCAATGGCGAATTGATCTTACCATTTAAATATAATTGCCGTTTTGGAATTACATAGGTACATATCTGAATGCTGCGGTATTTCTGAGTAATTTCACATTATTTTATTTTTGTTTAATTATGCTGCAATCCCTGGGTTTAATCCATGGAAATATGATGTGTTGAAGCAGTTAAGGGTGCAAAATTTTCATAAATTTCAATTTAGTACAATTACTAATAAATGTTAGAATTACAAGTCGCAAAACGTTGTACAGTATAATACAGAAAACAGTTGGCAAACTGAACGAAAAACTTGACTTTCCGTTGTTATGATGTAATATAAGTAATAAGATATTGTATAATTTGTTTTCAACAATTTTTTTTCTTTTAATGGACTATACATAGGTGGCATGCAAACCAATAGGTATGCAATAACATGCAAACATACTTTTGACCGCCGAGAGTGTCAAAATAGGCCACTGTGCGATGCCATGTTATAAATGTCTGTTCTGTGGATCTTTACAGAGCTGCGATATGATTTTTCACTTAATAGCATAAAAAATCGTGTCATAGTCATATTGCATAAATATCAAGAAAGAATACTGTAGTACGAAGTTAAAAAGTAATAAACTGCAAAACATTGTATATGATGAGGGTTCATTGATTCTGCAACTATTAATGGCTAGTAGATAATAATATATATAATAATAAGCTTTAGAGAAAGAATATTATTTGTTAAATATTACTTAATTATCAAAAAGGATTTGTCAAAGTAAAAAAAGCGTTGTGAAACACCATTGATATTCAGATTACTGATCCCTTAATAATAACAACATAACAGAACACTAATAAAATAAAATATTCACTGTACCCACTCGCATTAAACGTAGATACTAAAAAGCAGTTACCAAATAAAAATGCATAATTCGTATATCTGACCTGCCGTCAACCGTGCTCGCGCTCGCGTCCCCGCGCCCGGATAAATGGAATCCGACCCCCATGAAAGCGTGTATCTGTAAAAACTCATGCATGACCGCTGATAAGGGCGCTCCTAAATGAATAGCATTTGTTTTGCGCGCGCTGATAAGTACACGCTGGATGGAAATGACGTCACATAAAGTGCTCGCTCCACTCCACATATCATAATTGATTTATGCGATTTCGGCGGCCGGCCGGCCGGGCTAGGCGAGCGCGCGCCGCGCCGCGCATAAAAACAAATGAATTCCGAATCAACTGCAAATTTCAGGTATCGACACCGTCGCCGCCGCCGAAACGGCGGGGCGGATCCGCAAAAGCAAATAGTCGAAAAAATATCGCGCACTGAAATATGCGCGACGCTATCAGATCGACTATGCGTTTGATTTTTTTTTACCTCTCGTCTGTTTTTGTTGTTATCTGGCGGCGGGTATTCAGGCCGTGACGTGGACACATTCACACGAACTGCCGACGCATATTTAGTACGGTGACGATGAGGTATTGCTGGATTTCATGCTTTTTGCAGACTCGTGGGTAATGGCGGCTCTGGTATTTGGTCCTTTTTCATTTGTATTTCTCTTGAAAATATTTAAAATTGTAGTGACATTTAGAACCTTCAAAATGTCACTAACGGCAGTTCTTCACTCCTCCTCGGTGGTGTCGGTACTATCTCGGGCTAACTGTACAGAAAGTATAATAGTTATCTTTCATATCACGAAATTGGAAAATGTTTCATAGGACATATTTGCGTAATAATATTCTCTTTTCACTGTTTTCCTTCCTTGTTACAATTGAAACGTGTTCTGTTTAATTATTATATCAATTACTATTAGTCGAACAAAACTTTGCCAAGCTTCGTTCATTCTTTTGTGATATTTTCCACTCAGTTAATAATGCTTTTATGGTTGTATAGAAGATTTTATGATGTGGGTTTCTTTGCTATACATATAATACAAATATTGTTGACTCAAAACATCACTGGACGTGTATATTGTGGCAAGATATAGACATTAGGAACACAATAATTACTTTAAAGATGAGTATAGTATAAAACAACAAAAAAAGAAAAGAAACATCCACAAAGATTTGAACCTGGAGGTTCCTCACGCGGAAATTTTTGGAGGCACTTGCCAACAACAGTTTTAATGTCAAGATTTTACAACTATCATTTTAAGATATCATTGACCATTTTTTTTTTGATGTAGTTAACTGATTATAGAAGTTTTGAGGAGTATTATTGACGACAAAAAAAAACTAGGAGAAGATGACTGACAATAAAGCTTTGAGCAGAAAATAATTGTTTTTTTTTTATTTATTTTGTATTAATAACAAGATCCTCAACATTTTGAAAAAATCTGATTGATTAATGATCAATGTGAATCTGAATTCTACTGATGTCCTATATTTAGTTTTTTTTACTCTTCACACTAGATTCTGCTTCACCAGTAGCTGCAGGGCCTCTATATTGACGTGATGGGTCAGACGACATTCATGCTTTGCGGCGAATATTTTTATCTCTTAAATGACTTGTGAGACAATAAGATCACCGTGCAGGTTACATAAATGCCGTTTTAGTACTTAGTTGTAAAGTTTTTGCTCTGTTGTGATAACTGTTTCTTCCGAAAAGCCAGTAACTTCTCTGTATTTGAGGCCAAGCTTTTCTTTTTAACGTATTTATCCCATCTTAGCTTTGTATCCATGCCCAAATACTTTGCAATGTTCGTATATGGAACTATGACGTCGTAAATCTTGACATGAAGTATGTCCCCGATTCTTCTATTTGTAAAGTTAATGAGGACCGATTTCAGCTCGTTGAGCTTGGTCTTCAATTTTTTTGGTCCATTGATGTTTTTATTACTAGCTTGTATATACTAGATACTAGATACTACTAGATACTAGATACTTAGTAAATTCTTCAACAAACCACACTGCCATCAGAGCCGTGCTATCTTCGAAAGTGGCGATTTGTACATTTTCAAGCTGTGGTGGTCACTAGGTATACAGTATCATTCTTTCATGCTACACATTATCATAAGCTTGGGTCGTATTAAGAAAGATTGTTGAGCAAGTAAGCCTTTCTTCTAATTCTTTTTCTATTTTATCCCGTATTATGTGGACTTTTTACTTTATCATACGCAGTATGCTAAAGTATTGTAATCATGCCGAAAAAAAAAATTGAGATTTTAGCGGAAATAGGTCTTTTTGGGTCCCCTGAACATTTTTGACCAAGATACAAAAAAATGTCTGTGTGTGTGTGTGTGTGTGTGTGTGTATGTGTGTAAACGATTTTTGTGGCGACGATTCCGGAGAAACTACTAAAGGTATCGGTACGAAAGTTCATATTTAGAAGTTTTGTTACCAAACTTAGAGCTGAAAAGCTTTTGGTTGAAAAGGGTCCAAAGGAACTGGTAGTTTATTCTAAGCCTTTTTGAAGGATTTTGGAAATGAGCCGCCATTTCTGTAATTTCGACAAAATAGTTAATTAATAAATTAAAGTAGAGGAAATTTTGAATAATTTATGCCTATGAAATTTTTTGGTAAAATTAATAGTTTAGCTTTTTAGGTTATTCTACGCCTTTTTGAAGGATTTTGGAACTGTGCCTCCATTTCTGTAATTTCGACAAAATAGTTAATTAATAAATTAAAGTAGAGGAAATTTTGAATAATTAATGCCTATGAAATTTTTTGGTAAAATTAATAGTTTAGGTTCAAGAGCAAATTCTATTTGATCGAGATCGGTCGCATCTGCATTGATATGAAATTACATAGTAGCCAGGATTTTGACAAATATTTTTTTGTGTTGTCACATTCGAAAACAGCTGATCTCATCAGAGGTTGGAGAACCACTATGGAACGTTGCCGCTGTAGTGCGGCAAATTATAAAATACAAATTTCAAATAAAGTAAGATCACCAATTTGATTGTTTGTTGATAAGAAATATCAACCCGTCTTTATATCTAATTCTAAAAACGATACACTGAGAAAATTATAAATAAAGTATAGCGATGAATGTAGTTTTATTTTAGTATGTTGGTAGGGATGTGTCATGAACAAATCTAAATCTGTCAGAATTTGAATTACCTTTTTAAGGTGCGTTTTCATTAGTGATAATGGCAGTGGTAGCAGACGCCGTTATAGTATTTCCAATAGAAAATTGATAGTGACTCATGTTTATGTACATGCAAACTAATATGTGTCATTATCACGATATGTAAGAAATACTATAATTTGGTATTCTACCACCGCCATTAGCTACCATTACCTACCAATCGGAACGCACCTTTAAACTTGACGTTTCGTCAAAGTGGTACCAACCTAGCATTTACTATACAGAAATCATTTATTTTTTACTTTATCATACGCAGTAAGATAAAGTATTGTAATCATGCCGAAAAAAAAAATTGAGATTTTAGCGGAAATAGGTCTTTTTGGGTCCCCTGAACATTTTTGACCAAGGTACAAAAAAATGTCTGTGTGTGTGTGTGTGTGTGTGTGTGTGTGTGTGTGTATGTATGTCTGTGTGTAAACGATTTTTGTGGCGACGATTCCGGAGAAACTACTAAAGGTATCGGAACGAAAGTTCATATTTAGAAGTTTTGTTACCAAACTTAGAGCTGAAAAGCTTTTGGTTGAAAGGGGTCCAAAGGAACTGGTAGTTTATTCTAAGCCTTTTTGAAGGATTTTGCAAATTAGCCGCCATTTCTGTAATTTCGACAAAATAGTTAATTAATAAATTAAAGTAGAGCATATTTTGTATAATTTATGCCTATGACATTTTTTGGTAAAATTAATAGTTTAGCTTCAAGAGCAAATTCTATTTCATCGAGATCGGTCGCATCTGCATTGATATGAAATTACATAGTAGCCAGGATTTTGACAAATATTTTTTTGTATTGTCACATTCGAAAACAGCTGATCTGATCAGAGGTTGGAGAACCACTATGGAACGTTTCCGCTGTAGTGCGGCAAATTATAAAATACAAATTTCAAATAAAATAGGATCACCAATTTGATTGTTCGTTGATAAGAAATATCAACCCGTCTTTATATCTAATTCTAAAAACGATAAATTGCGAAAATTATGAAAATTATAAATAAAGTATAGCGATGAGTGTAGTTTTATTTTAGTATGTTGGTAGGGATGTGTCATGAACAAATATAAATCTGTTAGAATTTGAATTACCTTTTTAAGGTGCGTTTTCATTAGTGATAATGGCAGTGGTAGCAGGCGCCGTTATATTATTTCCAATAGAAAATTGCTAGTGACTCATGTTTATGTACATGCAAACTAATATGTGTCATTATCACGATATGTAAGAAATACTATAATTTCGTATTCTACCACCGCCATTAGCTACCATTACCTACCAATCGGAACGCACCTTTAAACTTGACGAAACAACTTGAGGTTTCGTCAAAGTGGTACCAACCTAGCATTTAGTATACAGAAATCATTTATTTATTTTTTTTAAATACGTATTTCTTAAAAAGCAACACAATAAACGTTGATGTCGCTCCTGCCAAAAACTAGATAGCGCGACTCGCTCACATGCGACGGCGACACTCCGCCTTCGGTGACGCGCCGCATCACCGCTCGTTGCGCTATTCCGTACTTTCGGAATTTGTGACATAAATAACTATTATTCTAATGACGTAGTGTAGGTAGTGTCAAATGCTGATGCTTTGACAATACCTACGATTTATCTTAATAGAATAGATTCTCATGCAGCTAAACTATTAATTTTATATATTGTATGATAAAGTCATGTGCCTGGCCACATCAGATTTTTTTGTCTAAAACCAACTGGTGATTTGGAATTACTTTCTTTCTCTTAATTGTTTTGTTTTATTCTCTTAAGAAGCTTTCTAAAGAGACTTGATAAAGTTTATTTCACGACAAGTTGCAGTAAGCCGCTGACATAATAGGCAAACGTGCCTACGCATTGACGTGTGTTAGAATGAAATAAAGAAGATTGCTATTTCATTCTAGCACACGTCAATGCGTATAGGAACGTTTGCGCATTATGTCAGCTGCTTACTGCCACTTGTCGTGAAATAAACTCTATCATAGGTAACAATGTTATTTGGCGATATGCTTTGGGCTCATTTGGTGGTTTGCCTAGTTTTGGTATCATGATAACTTTAAATGCTATTTCCAGTCATCGGGGACGTTTTTAATCGAACAATACATTTAAAAGATAAGCTACTTTTATATCCAGATGCCTTCTTTTGATTCAGGTTTGTTTTGATTTCGTTGGCAACTTTCTTTGGAGTAACTAGCTGGATGGCTTCTTCTTCATTGGTTATAGCTTTACAGTTGTTTTTTATGTAGTACTGCACCGCGGAAAGTATATAAAACTCATAAAAAACGTAAAACTTTTTAGTAAACATTGTTATTTTTATGAAAATGATTTTCTAGCGTACAACATAAAAAAATACATAGGTTTCACGTATGAATTTTTTGAATTATTTTTGGTATTTACGTGATTTGTAATCTACGATTTAGAAAAAAAAAATTTAAACACCCTTGACTATATCTTTTTTTTTCATGCATTTTGTTTACGTCCTGTACAACCTGTGGTTAGTTTCCATTGCAGATAGTGCTTTTTAAACAATTTTCATTAGTGGGGTATACTTGCTCCTTAATATGGTGTATAATTTGTTCTACTAAGCTTAATACTTTCGGAGATATCGATGCAAGAATTCCTGATATTTTATTTCTTTTATCACTGATAGTTTTTTAAAATTTCAATGATAATATCGTCAAAGATGCAGTAAAAAATTTATGTGATGGTATTATTGGTATTATTTTCATAGGTGGAGGAAATAAGTATGATCTTCAATGATTTTGCGTTTCCAGAAAGACGAGTTAACGTTTTTAAATTCACCTCCCTTAACATTTGGCCAAATTTAGCAGTTCTTTAAAAATTTTGCTAACCCTGCCCATAACTGTTCCTACCGGTAGGAGCGATAGATTGTTTTCTAAACAAAAAAATAATAAAAAATATTTAGAATTAAGTTTACTCAAAATCGACTTAATGGGTTAGTAATGTTGGCCACTGAACATGAATTGAGTAATACATTAGATCTAAAGAAATCTATTAGCGGTTTTGCAGAAAAAAAAACCGAATGAGGTTATTTTAATTTAGTGTTCAAGTTTGTATAGTTCAAGTTTCTGCTAGGTCGTGTTTTTTAGAAATCTGGTTTCCTTTGATTTTAAAGTTTTTGAAGTTTAGGGGGCGGCACTTTTGAGGTTTGCCTACGGCTGCAAAACGATAAGACCGGCCCCGTGTCTGGTCAACATGTCATAACACGTACTACTATTGTCACTAGGGCTTTTTTGCTCATAACCCTGTCTGGAATTAACCACAAAAGCAGGAATAACAAATTTCCCATCGCACAGTAGGTAATATTTCAGAACTCACTTTATAAACTACAAAATTTCACGAAGTACATGCATCAAAAATCCTCACCATCATACGCGTATCGAAAATTGATTGCGTGTTCCCCTCACAATGGCCCGGGTGGGCGGTGGCGGTCGTAATTTTGCAGGAATAAAACCGGCGGCGGGGGGGTCGCTCTGCCAATAATCCCGACAATCAACCATGCATAAAACTCGAATAAAACGAAACAAAAACCTGTTATAGATATGGGGGCGAGCGGTGGCGGCGGTTGGCGGCGGCAGGGGGCGCGCACTGACATCGGGGGCACAAAGGGTTCCGTTGGACCGAGCCGTACAGATACGCGCGCAATTTTAATTCATTCTGTTTTACGAACGTACCATGCGAAAAATGAAAAATATCAACGGCACACCAGTCCAGATAACGCCGCGAACAGAGCGAATTTTAACCCTTTTTAGAGTGGAACCGACCCCCTCCTGTATATGGTCCGACTCGTTCACGAAAATAACAGTAAAAATAACATTGTTCTGCATAAATTCGTCAAAAGCGGCCACGATAACGCGTACGTACATGTTGTTGGGTTAAAATAATAAACGGTATTTGTATGCGGAATGCTTGTACATCACGTATGAATAATTTATTAATTGTTATTTCTTGCTGGTTATGTGGTTCTACTGATTCAGTTTTAAAATCATCTCCGATAATAATGATAATAATGATAATAATCTATCGATGGGACGTATTTGGACTTAAAAAGATCGGACAGAGTTTAGACTAACAAAAACTCTAGATATCACTGTTGGTTCCTCATTATTGGGTAAAAAGAGCACTGAATGTGTGCTGTAATTCAAGAGGACGAAGTTTAAAACAAGCCGTAGGCGATTGTTTAATCATCCGATTGAATTATTGCCCTTAGGTTCAACTCATATACGATCTTCCATAGACGATATAATTCAATGGACAGCAAAGTGGGACATCAAATAATTAAAAAACAACTAATAAATAATAGTAATGATTACTTTAAACACTGGATTTCATAATATGACATTTTTTTCACACTTGTGTCTTGTGGGACATATCCACAATACATAGCTTATGTTGAATAGCACTTTATGGTTTCATTGTAAAAGACTGATTGAGTGATTGGTTGTACAGTGACAGTTCGGTATTTTATAATCACAGAAGCGATTTTATCCCCATAGAGTTGTAGATAAGCTATTTTAATATATTATACGTATATACATACATAGTAGTGATTATGATGATAGTTCTGTGTAGGGTTGTCAACATTGTCATTTTGACCAGGAGACTTCGGGTTTGGCGACCATTTTCCGGGCTACGGGTTTTCAGTTAAATTCTCCGGGTTAACTAAAGGTAATCATCGACCTTTTCAGAAACTGTAGAGACAAATAAATATTTTTTTGAAATTATGGTAATGCAGAAGTTATTCTACTCATACAGTTTGCAGCGATTTCACTTGAAAAAAAAAAGATTATTACTCAATCTTCACAACAATTATTTAATTTTACTTTTCGAGAGCTTGTGAGAAACTTTGAAAGTAGCAATTAAAGCATTTTTAGATTTTGTCACATGTCTAGTGAATACACTATTCCTTCTGTAGCGGTACGACGGACGCAGAAGATTGTATCCTGCCTCGATGATCGTAGACTGAGTTAAATCTAATATAAGAAATTACTTTCAAAAAGACGGGTACTATTTAAAGGTAGGAATTTTGCTTGTCAGATATCAATATTCAATATTGATACATTAATTAACAAAATATATTTCGGTGATTATTTTAATATGTATGTTGTTCAGATGCTAAGAAATGTCCCAAGAATATATTTGTGTTTGTCCAACGCAGTCACGGAATAGTATCATACTGGTCTGCCATAAAACAGTAATTTTTAAATCATGGAGATGACGACAACGATACCTTTCTTTGAAAATTTTATTATTAGTTAGACTATATATTTACAAAGACTGAGCGATATAGTTATCATTTTTAACTAGACACACAATTATTATGAGAGTTTATAAAAAGCGCCAATATTGCCGGAATAAAACGAAAATTTAAAATTAGTGATCCCTTAAAAAATACTCTCACTACATCAAAATTATGGTTGGTTTAGGTGGTTTATATTGGCATTTTCTCACATGTTGATGGTGTCTTAAAAAATCGACAATAAGATGCAAAGAAAAGGAGAGAGAGAACTAATAAACAGGAATTGAAATAAATTAATTTACTTATTAAATTAGTACTAAAAACTATGTGTCGAAGCCGCACATTTTTGTGGCGGTTGTGATTAATTTAAATTGATGTTCCATAATGTAAATTATTTTTCTCCGGGTCAGCAAAGGCGCAATGTTGGCAACCCTAGTTCTGTGTTTTATGGTGATCGCTTGGTGTTTTATGATTGCCACCATACAGAACAGAATTATCATCTACGCAAATTTATGCGTATAATGTATTAGGAAGGTAATTTATGAGTTGTACTTAGATAAAACGTCGTATTTGACTCGCACATAACAGTCATAATTCACTCGTTTGTAGCTAATTATATTCTCATAGTTAGATTCACTCGCCTTGAGGGTCAGGTATAAAATTCGTGCTCGTGGATTATTGCCTACATTATATGCTCGTCAAATCTAACACAAATAACACAATTTAATATCATAACACGGAACAGTTGAGCTTTAATACAATGAACATTTTCTTTGTAGATTCCTATGTCTATTTTCATTATGATGGCAGCTTAGATGATTGTCTACAACAGCTAGGGGTCCGCGGACCCCCGGTTGACGACCGCTGGTCTCCAATATAGTATTATCAACAAATGGTCGCGATTATGTTACTTTAGCTCCTGTATAAAAATAGATTTTATAATTATCTGCGCAAAAAAGGGTATTACACTTTTTCTTGTATACAACGGTTTTTAAATTTACGCGCTTTAATCTTTGGGTACTGTTTTTGCTAATTTTAACCCTCTATAGCGGTAATTAGTTTATAAGTGCTGAAAAAAAGTTGAATGAATGTTTTTGTTGAATATTTAGTACAAACTTATAATTGTTTCTTATTTCTGTATCTCGGTTAAACATGTATAGTGCATACTAGAAATAACGATAAATTGAGTTAGTTTGTGGTTGCTTCTAAATTTTATGACGCGTTTTATGCATTTTATACTATCATACAAAAAATAATAATTAATGTTAATTTTAATGCGATTGTGAGTAGATTGTCTCATATTATTAAGTATTGATTTTTTTTATTAACAATATGATGCTAATATAAAAATCATGAGGAATGAGATATTTTGGAGAAATATGAAACTCATAATCAAAGTACTTATGTAGTTCAAAACTATATCAGGTCCTATAGCATAACATAAACTTGAAAAATCTAACTTTCGAAATGTGTTAATTTAAGTAAAGTAATAAATAAATCTAGTAATAAGGAAGTATGTCTTCAAAACAAATGCACTCAAGACTACGTACTCAACCTATTCTTAGCGACTTCAAAAAATGAAACAGTACCCGGGTATCTCAAGAGGTTCTCACACACACTAGGACCACTTAATCTTATGGAACACAATCGCCGTGACTTTTGTGGTGGTTTGGAACACGTCAAGGGTACGAAAGGGCCATTGTACTTGCACAAAAAAAGATTTACTTCAAGTTTTCACACGTTGTCAAACATTGGGTTATAATAGACCAACGCTAAGAATTCGCATAAAAGAAATTAAATAAACTTTACCCATTGTCAACTTAATACCATATAAAGCGACAATAACACACCCTTTTTGGGGGTGGCACACAAACGATACTAAATTTATTTTTAATCGGTTCAAGATCGGTAAAATACGAATCAAAGTGATACAAAATAACAACAGCGGTATCATTTTGTAATATTACATTTTTGATTTTCTCTTAACTAAGAACATCCTGTAAACTGTGGTCCTTTTTTAAACCCAAGTTGACATTAATTTCCTGCAGATCATATTCTATTTATCAAGACAGGTGAGCTATTATGGTGTTGGGAACTTCTGCTGCATGGGGTTGGGTCAACCTCCCAGAATTGATACGTTCTCTATGGCGCGTATAAAACATAATATTGTTAAATAAACATAAATAGTGGGCGAGCGAACGTGACAAGTGACAGGGTGGAGCACCCCCGCTGTCGCGCATTGTCGTGCCCCCCAGGTCCCGGTAGCACTCTCGGTCTCAACATAAATCAACCTTTTATTGCACCAATCCAGGTATATGCATGCCCAGCTATATTCAACGAATTACGTAATATTTCTGAACAATTCCACCACGGTCGACAAATATTTCAATATAAAACTTACTCCCTACCAAAAATTATTTTATTTATCATATTATTAATAATAAATAAATATTAGTAATATCGATATAAGTAATCTTAATATTGTTACGGATCTACAAAACTAAAAAAGGCTATGTTAAATTTATGAAAAAGATATTTGGGTTAATTTTTTGTGGTGGAATAGCATTGTGCCCAAGAATTCTTAAAACAGTGTGCCCCCGAAAAATGAGACACTAAAGGTTTGCTGCTTTGTCTCCGGTGACATGTCGTTATGTTTGACCATTCTTCCTTTTTGCCATAACGGTGGGTAGATAAAAAAAGACGGTGCTCATAATGGGTTCCCCATAAAAGTGTCTTTATTTCATATTTTTCGTCATTTATTATTGGGATGTGGGTCCCGGTGCGTTCTTGGGACGATAGTTCGACTATCTGGTGTAAAAATTTTATAGGCGCGTTAAAATGAGCGTTTCTGTACTATTATGAGTCGATAAATGGACGTAGATGTTATAATAAACTCACTTATGGGTTGATTTATATCTCTATAGACTTTTATATAATAAGAAATTCTGGGAATTCGTTATTATATTATGATTCTAAAGCGGCACATTTTTCCGTATTTTATTAAATACTTACTTATAACTTACGCTTGTGTCTGAAATCAGAACGCATTAACTTTTTACATATTTTGCAATTATTGTATTCAAGAGCAAAATCTTAAAGCAGTCAGGAAATGATTCTTATAATGTAGGTTCTGGTATGGTAGTATTTATAGTAATATTGTAGTATTCAGTAACTTTAATTTCCTGATATTGCTTGATGCATAACCTGTTTTTTTTTAATAAGTAACTTTATTCTTGAGAAATCTTTGAATATCAAAAATGTATCAAAATGTATAAAAATCTTTATGGTCTCCTATGGTTTTATGTAAATCTGTTCATACTTAAATTCATGATTAATATATAATATGTCCTGTCTAATTAATCGCTATCTATATATAAAATAGGTATGAACACTATTTATATTAGATATTTAGGTTAGATTATAAATTATGAGCATTTGTTGGAACTTTGTTGAGTTTTTAGGGTTATTGGTTGCTTCAAAACATCGATAAATCATAGAAAATTACGGATTAGTATTTTTATGAAATTCGTATACTTGTGCCAATAGTGAATCCTAGGAAAATTAAATGATAACCAACCATATTCAATAAATCTCAAATAACCCAAATTTATGCTTATTTCGTTAAATTATTAGTTTCCTTACTACTACGAAAGGGGTACATTATGTAAAACCAACTGGTTTGTAATGTAAGAATAATATCGAGTTGTAGATTTAAATTCGTACAACATAAAACTGGTTGGAAAACAATTTTCATTTACATTTCGTATTAATAATTGTATATATATAAAAAAAACGGCAAAAATTTTCAATTATTTCAATTATATTTCCAAAGACATGCAAGCATTTTTTTTTTAAACTAATTACTTATATTCGCAATAATTGAATGTTTCAATCCAATGTTGTGTTGCTTTATGTATGGCTATGCAACATCTGATAATATCGGGTCAATTTAATGTAAAATGAAAGGCGTAATAAAATTCGTAGGTAATGTAATGATAATGATAATTTGTAATGATAATTTGTTTTCTTTTGGTCATAAGGACTAGCAGAGTGATTTTTTAGTATATATTTTGAAACATAATTTTCTTGCTGTTTTTATTAAAAAAAGTGGAATTAGACGTTTGCAACGATAACATTGCACGATAAATAGAATTGCAAACTTGAGTTATCTTTAAAGATAGCGAAGAATCAATGGCAACGTTTTGTTTTCTTGTGGGCGCCATGTTTGATTTTGACCTTTTTGAAGGATTTTTCTTACCCGTTTTACATTATTGTACTACACTTATTGAACTGTAGATTTTTATTTGTTGCAAATTGTTAAGTTTTTGTTTTGAAACTAAAATCAACATCGTTTTTTTATTGAACTAAAATTATGGTAGTTTGTTTTCACTTCAATCTTTGCAAAAAACCAACAAAAGAACAAGTAACATTCGCCTAAAATTTGCAGCTAACCAACAAGTGAGATACATCAGAGTTGAAACTGACGAAAAGACCACCTAAAATGATTAAATCAAACATACCGCCTCTACTATCTTTAAAGATAACTCAAGTACACCATTAGATTTCTTGTGCCGTTGCAAAGTTTTTGTGGCAAACGTCCAATTCCGCTTTTTGTGAAAACAATAAAACAAAAACAATTTATTTACGCGGAGTTTCAGCACGATGTTTTGTGTGACAATTGCAAGATAAACAATGATTGTGTAATAAACTTTAAACCTATGAATTATTGGGTAGCCTATAGTCTATATTTCATTATTCTAGCTCTTCTTTTTTTTTTTTTTTTTTTTTTTTTTTTTTTTTGGGGATGTTGCCATGAGCACAATCTAATAACGGAATTGCTGGCATTGCATAATACAGCTTTTTGTGGGTCAACCACTAATCCAATGATTTTACAAAACGGCACATTCAAAGCATTCCGCAGGTGATTTTACTTTTTAATTCGTTGAAATCTATAGATTATTTCCGGAGTAATTAATTGCTCCGGAATGAACGAATGAAATGTACGGGGCAATTTAGAGCGCCAATTCTTCTTAATTTGGAAAAATCGGGAAAACACCAACATATACAGCTTTCTAATTTTTATGAGTTGTAGCATATTAATAAAGGACAGCATCAGAATGTTTTCAAATTTTGTCGCCCCTAGTTTTGCGAGACAGTTGTTTTTGATTATTAAACGTTGCTTTGAATTGAGACAACGTTTCGTTGTGTGCGGTTTACTCAGTTTACTTACAGTATAATATTTCTTTGCCCTACAACAATATATGCTAATAACAAATAAATTTACTTCAAATTAAATTTCTTCTCTATGCTGATATTCAATAGTCATGTATATCTTGTTTAAATAAAATATTTGACTGACAAAGAATTGTTTTCCTCTGTGCGTTGTTTGAAAAGCTGCTAGTAAAAGAAAACAGAAACTAACTGCCGATCATATAAGATGGAAATATCGTTCGAGTACAACCACTTATTAAAATCAAATCTTTTTGAATAAAGCAAAAACATGAGTACTATCAATAAAATTAAAGCTAATAACTGGGCCAATAACTGGGCCCAACAGTGTCACATATGTCACGTTTGCTGGCGACCTGCTATTATTGCAGTAGCTAAAGATGTTGAAGGAGCAACAATAAAACTGCAGGATGCAACCAACAATATTAGTGATTGGCTTTAACAATCCCGAACTGCATTGAACTAAAGCACATTCGTTCTATTAATGTCACAAACAAGGGAATATAATACCCGTTAAGGATTAAGATATTTCCAAGAAAATAAACACCTTAAAATAATATTCTATTTGAATAAACGTGTAGATAAAACAGCTTTATATAGTGTACGGTTAGAAAGGTACTGATGTGTACTACTAATTAAATTTTATCGGCCGATAACTTCCATAAATACGTTGCAATAAAACCAAGGGGGATGAAATTACCCCCACCGCGTCTACCTACTCGGTGCACACTCGATTTCGCGGAGCGCGACGAAATTACGGGGTCGCGACAACGACCAGCCACCACCGACCGAACATTATTTCGTAACTATTTTCAGATAAGGTTTTAATAGATGGTGTCAACCCTAAATAATATACCAGTGATTCATGGGGACATTTACAGTTGGGGTGGTGGCTGTCGGGGGCGATCCCGATCCGATTGCCTTATCTGGCCGACCAGAAGTAGAGATTAAGCTGCGCTCTCGCGTCCGTCCTCCCCACGGCATCCCCCACAAAACCACCCCCTTTCCGTGCCACTTTTACAAACGGCGAACCGCCACCGTCCGACTCCTCAGCGCCAAAAATCACCCTCGCGAACCGTTTTCGCCCGACGCTGTTTTCTTTTTTGTCAACCCCCTCCGACGCGAGATAACGGGGCGAAGTTATGATAGATGAACCCGCCGATTGCCCCGGATTACTTTTAATTATCGAGATTTATACGATGTAAATGGGGATTGCGTGTGCGAAGAAATCTGGAATTAATTTGCTAACTTTTTCACTTTGAAGTGACGTTGGCTTCTGACGAATCGAGTTATACCTAAAGCACGTCAAAACGTGTCTAAATATCTTCATTATTCGATTAGCGTTTCTTATGATGGAAATAACTTTCTGTGTAATGGGGTGCCTCAAGGAAGTGATTTAGGGTCAGTACTTTATCTACTCTGCCGCAACCTCCCTAATGGGAAAGCAATACTGTAGAGAGTTTTGTTGACACTGATACATTAGCGAATAAAGAAGTAGTAATAAAGTAACAAAAAATATGCTCTTGGTCATTTTCTGATTGAAGCACCACGACAACAATAGAACAAAGGAGCCAAGAATTCGATATTGAAATGGTGTAACTGACCATGACAACGCTTATTTTCCTGGTGGTTTTCTAATAACTTTAGTGACCGTTTAGAATTTGATTTTAACCGCAAATGGTTTAATTTGTCCAAAATTTCTACATATTTTACTGCAATGTATTTGCTTGTATATTTGCTATTATAATATTTTATCAATGGAAAGGTATACAACGTTCGTGGAAAAAAGGGTACATCAATGAAGGACAAAATCTTTTGCTAAACAGAATTGTCAAACATAAGTGGAGATAAAAAGACATGCAAACTAAAAGAGCCTCTTACAAAACAATTTGTGAAGAATTTAACTGCGTATGAATGTAAAATATGAAACTAGTTTAATTAATTTGATATATAAAACAATGTTTAGCAGTGAATTCCATTCGTCTTGCTTCGTGTCATTTTTTGATAATTACGTTCAGTTACAATGTTAAGCATTGTATATTCTAAAAATATGTCTATCTATTACTAAATCGATATAGAAATTGATCAATTTTTGGGGCTTGGTACTTTCTAGTTTCTTGTATGACAAGTACGAAAGAAAGAAATTGGTTCTTGGACTAAACAGTATTTGTTTTCTTTGTGTGGGAAATAGACATATTGTGTTTCCTTGGCTTAGTAACCACCACAACCTCCGCAGTTTTCGAGTTTTTACTATTGCTATACTTATTTTCTACATATTTTAGCACCATTGAGAAATTTATATATTTTTGATAACAGGTGATTTATTTTTTTAGTTGTTATTTATTTAATTATTGCTGGCGTTGCCAACCTTTAAAAATCAATATCCGGCCGTTTGGGTTAAGTTGTTATGTTACAGGCTTATTAACTATAAATCTGGCAATACTGGACCCGCATTTGCCTCTTTATTATTATGTTCATGTTTCCGTGTCAGCTTATTTAGGGAATTTCAAAGATAACGATAGAATTCACGTATGCTCAAATGAAAGCTTTGGAATTTTGAAAACTTAAAACTATAAAGCAAAGTAATTAAAACATTTTTCAGTGACAAAATGTTGTGGTACAAGCAAAGGCGTCAATTCCTTTAAATATTCTAATTATATAAATATTAAAATCAAATTGTCAATATGAATTAAAAACAAATCAGTTGTTACAAATAATAATAGTTTTGGCTATACAAAAAAGGTAATTGTCCGATTGATTTGAACAAAAAGACAACTTAATGGCTAATGGCTATATTTATAATATAAACAAGTGGAACAATTCCCATAGCCATCTTATTTTTGAACAGACGTATGTAGTAGAATGTAGTAGTCAAACTCAAGTAGTCAAAATGTAGTAGACTATTTACTTTTGAATAGGAAATGCAACGAAGCGGGATTTGGCCGAATAGGCGAATACCGGAAATTCGGCTTAAATTTTGACCCGAGTACCGAAGCTTTGGCCTAAGCAGGACTTATAATTATCAGCTAGAAAAATAGTAACTACTCGTTTTTGGTCTTGTACCTATATTGTCGTAAGTAAAAAGTCCACTTCCAGCTAGTTGTTACATTTTGAAGTAACCTTTTATGGTCAATTTTTAGTTCTTTTTGTATATATTTCAATTTGGAGCACGTCACAGAAGAATTAATGAAATGCCCAACGATTTTTCTGGTTTGACCTATCAAATCCGATGTGGCTTTTTGTTTTACTACAAGTGGAGTTCAGAGGTGATGTTTGAAAGAATTATTCGTAATTTATGGTGTTTCTTTGAGCTACAAGTTTAGAGGTTGGTGTTTCAGGGGGTATCAATTGGGTACTAAATCCTTACAAAAATTAGGATAGATTCGAGTTGTTTTTCGACAAGACAATATTTGGAAAGTTCTACCTTGATTTGCGGAAAGTAGCGTTCAGTTATAATATGCATAATTGCAAATTGGTGAAATATGGAAGCTGATGCCTCCAAGTGTGCAGTAGATGACATTTAACCATACTTCGGTTGCACCATTTTAGAACCCTATTCGTCAAGTCATTGGTTGACTTGCATCATGCAAAATCCTACATCCGTATTAACTATATCAACCAATTGCTTAAAACATGTCCTAATGCCACTATCGAATATCACTTTAAAAGTTGCCTAACATCCTAATAGAACATTATACCAAAACAAAACGAAAATCATCAATTTTCTCCTGTGATAGACGATCCATCACCACATAAACTATCAACAGTAATTCTTCACTTCACACATCATAGCTTCTTAGCTAACAAAGTTATTAAAATTGTACCCGACCTCACGGTTCAGCTAAACATCAGTTTACTGCATCCATCCCCAATCATCCAAAGAGACGAACGAGCCTCAAACGCGCCTTAAATTGGGCATCGCGCCGCAAAACTATTAAATTCGTCACGTTTCCGGCGACTCTACCAAAATAAACCATTCAAATTACGCACGGACCGACGCCCGGCAGTTTATCGGGGCCCGTGTATAACACGCGTGTAATAGGACGCGACGAATCGCGCCGCTTTCCGTGCCCAGAATCGACGGTACGTGGCCTCAGCAACTCCACGAGAGAAAGAGAGCGAGAGCGAGAGACACCTAGTTGGACAATGGTTTGGACCCGTGGGCGATCTGCAACGGGTACACGCACTTCTCTGGAGGAGATGAGCAATTTGTATTCTAACTGGCTGAGCGTTGATAATTTTATTGCTGTCAGTGCGGGTCCCGATTAGAATAAGACACGCGCCTCTCTATCTGCTCGTTGTTCCTGACGTTATTTACAACAGTGGGGCTACCTTTATGAAGATGGTTCCCACCGTCGGTTCTAGCGGCTTCTATTGTGGAAGCTATCGTGGAATGGTTGGTAGTATGAGGAACGTATGGTACATATTATGTGACCAAGCCGGGATAACTGCGCTAGAGCAATTGTGTGATATGGTTGATGTGGATGTAGAACTTGATGCAAGTCAACCTCTGACGTGATGAATACGGTTGTAAAATGGGGCAACCCAATTATGGTTAAATGGCATCAACTGCACACTTGGAGGAATTTGCTACCATGTCATTCCAATTAGCAATTATGCATATTATAACTATAAAAGACTTTGAAAATTAGTTCGTCAATCAGGCAATAGAGGCCAAAGTGGAGGAGGAACGTTTGATTCCAGAAGGCAAGATTTTGAACTTCGATTCTATCGAAGAACGAATTGTCCAGAACTATAACGATGAACTCAAACCGTGAGGGCTTCTTTATCCAATGTAGGCCATAAATTTTTCGAGAACTACGGTACGTGATTAGGAACTTTTGAGGAACACTTTCTATTCAAAAAGCGACGTTACTCTGAAATATGTATATTTATTTCTAAAACAGATTTGTCTTATAATTTTTTTTCTAAATTAATATTTACAAATTAATATTTATGGTCTCCATTTGAGTGTTTTTTTCCATTAAGTGTCCATCTTACTCCTTGGCTATACCGTACTGATGAGGACTAATAGTCCGAAACGCGTGTCTACGGTTGCTTCTTCGCATGACGGAAGTGCCCGACAAACTACCTTTCTCCTTTAATATTTACAGTTTAATTATATAATTAGAATGTTTAAAGGAATTGAAGCCTTTGCTTGAATCATATTTCTTTTCTTCATTTTTTTGTCACTGAAAAATGTTTCAATTACTTTGCTTTATAGCTTTAAGTTTAGGTTAAATTCCAAAGCTTTCGTTTGAGCATATGTATTTAAAGCATTGCAATCTATGAAATTCTCGATCGTTCATATTCTGTCAATAGGCTGAAATGGAAAATTGAACAAAGCAATAACGAGACAAACGCGTGTCCAGCATTGCCAGACTTATAGTTAGCCAGCCTGTCGTCTAAATGGAGCCTGTCGTCTATTCACAATGGCGACTATGGCAAAAATAAGATTAGTAATATATGAGGAAAAGCTTTATCAAAATGACCCCTTTCCCCCTAAATGACTTCATGGAGAGATAACTCACTGTAAAAGGCCGGTTGTTTAATTTCGAAGTTTGGCAACCCCAGTAATAAACGATAAATAACACAAAACAAAAAATACATATTTTAGAATAATAAGTAAGTATGTGCTACATGGACAACTGCAGAGGTTGTGTGACTGAAAATTGGTCAGTCAGCCAGGCAATCGACACCAAAGTTGAGGATGATTCCTCTTTCTGGTATCCTGTTTTCCGTACAATCTGAATCTGAAAGCAGAAATTCTAAATTGCGCTTACTTTTTGAGGAAAGAAAAACGTTTTGATGCTCTGCAGTATTTTGCCACTTATTTTCTCACAAACTAGGCAGAAGGAACAAGACATTCTTCAGCCTAGTTTGTGAGAAAATAAGTGGCAAAATACTGCAGAATATCAAAACATTTTCTTTTCTCAAAAAGTAGGCGCAATTGCATGAAATGAAAATTCAAATATAAACAGGCCTGTTAAAGTGATTTTATGTGTTAGTGATATAACTTTTAGACATTTTTTTATACATTACTTTTATACATTGCACAACTTTTTTTGTAAAATCAAAATTTTAAATTGCTATAATGTCTCAATGGATCCTTAATAGCTAAAAGAAAATGGCACAGTTGAAAAAACTGTGTCCCGCAAAAGGCCTAAAGATTGTATTATTTATTAAATCTGATAAATATATTAACGCAAATAATAAAAAAAATTATAAAAAATCATAATTTATTTATTTTTTATCTCAAATAATGGTAGATTATATTAAAATATGTTGTCAGATGAGCCAAGTCACTAACTTTTAGCTAATTGTAGTCAGTAAATCCTCGAAAATCAATTAAGTCTGTGGAAAATGTCATTGTTTTATTAGTTTGATCAAAAAAAGAATGTCCTGTTGTTATTTTAGATATAAAACTAAATTAACCGGTTTTTAAAAAACTTTATTTTTGATCGTTCCCAGAATTGTGGACTAGGAAAATTTACTATATTTGTGAAAATTACTCAATCTTAGACACAAACGTCGTAAAAGTAGTGTTGTTTTTCTTCAACAGTTGCAATTTTGACACCCTGATAAAGGTCGATGGTTTACTTACTTATGTGACAGTGACAAGGATGTCCACGCTTTCCGGGGTTACACCGTTTTTCACGTAAGCATACGATATGAAGAACTAGGTATCTATTAATCATTTGACTGACGACTTTACTTCAAATCATATTAACCGATATTGAGCGTGTTTAAATCTGATGGGGGTGTTCATTTTGAAAAACACTAAACAAGGTTTTATGTGATGATATATATCATGGTGTTGATAAAAAACATTGATTT